>ML777653.1:647986-666831 GCA_009831015.1 Picea engelmannii | reverse complement strand
ATATTTTCAAAGGAAATACTTGACTAAGAGATAATATGATAAGAAAATGAAGGAATTATTTGAACTCAAGCTTGGGAGTATGACCATAGATGAGTATGAAAAGAGGTTTTTAGAGCTGCTGAAATATGTTTCCTTCTTCAAGGATGAGCAAGTTAAGATTCATAGATATTTGAGTGGGCTGCCATCATTTATCAGTGACAGGATACAATACGATGATCTCAAAACATTGGAGGAAGATATAAGAAGGGCTAAGTGTCTTTATGATCAACATAAATGGAAATCAACTTACCAAAAATCTTGGGAAGACAAGAAGAAAAACAATGTGGAACAAAGGAAGAAGGGAACTAAGCTACCATTCTTCAGAAACAACTACCAAGAACACCCAACTTCTAAAGAATCTATAATGATAGAGACATTGGGAAAAATACCAAGGAAAACACCTATTCAATGTTGGGGTTGTAAGGGAGATCATATGTATAGAGATTTCCCGCACAAAAGTGAAAAAGTGAGGATTGTTCACAATGTACATCAAGATGAAACAATGTAGGACATGGAAAAAAATATACCTAGGATCTATGCAGCCTTGAACAACAAGCAAACTAAGTTTCAATCACATATGATTGAAGTGGAAGGTAAGATCAATAATCAAATGATTGCCATTTTAATTGATTCAGGAGCTAGTCATATTTATCTAGATCCTAAGATGGTGGAAAGATTTCAATTGCCAAGAAACAAGCTTGGAAAATCTTAAATGGTGCAGCTGGTTACAGGAGCTAAAAGAAAAATTAATGAGATGGTTAAATCATGTCCAATGAACATGAATGGACTGAACACTAGAGTAGATTTGAACATCATACATTTAGATTCCTATGATTTCCTAATTGGTATGGATTGGTTGGACCAACATCATGTTGTACTAGACTGTTATAATAAGGCATTTAATTGCTTGGATGAGGAAGGAAACTTGAGGACAATACATGGAATTCCTAGAGCAGTAACTGTCAGAGAAGTTTCAACAGTGTAGCTGAAGAAAATTTATAGGAAAGGGTGTCAAATATTTACAACACATATGGAAGAGACACCTTAGGATAAGGTGCCAAATATTAAATTTTATGCAGTCCTAAAAGATTTTGAAGATGTATTCAAGGAAATACCAGGATTTCCACCCAAGAGAGATATTGACTTCTCCATCAATCTGGTGTTGGGAGCAACCCCAGTATCTAAGACTCCTTATAGGATGAGTACACCTTAACTAAAGGAATTACAAATGCAACTTGAAGAGCTTCTAAAGAAGGCGTATATACACTCAATTGTGTCACCTTGGGGTGCCCCAGTTTTATTTGTGAAGAAAAAGGATGGAACTTTGAGACTTTGCATAGACTTCAGGCAGTTGAACAAGGTAACTATGAAGAACAAGTACCATTTTCCAAGAATAGATGACCTCTTTGATCAACTGAAATATGAAAAAATATTCTCCAAGATTGATGTCAGGTGAGGCTATCATCAAGTAAGAATTAAATAAGAAGACATCAACAAGAATGCCTTCATAACAAGGTATGGCCATTATGAGTTCACCATAGTGCCATTTGGGTTAACAAATGCACCAACTGTCTTCATGTGTCTCATGAATGGTATATTCATGAGTTACTTGGAAACATTTTTCATTGTCTTCTTGGATGATATTTTGATATATTCTAAGTTGGAAGAAGAGCATGAGAAACACTTGGGAATGGTGTTACATGTATTGAGAGAACATCGATTGTATTCCAAATTGAGCAAATGCTCATTTTTCCAAAAGAAAATTCATTATTTGGGCCATATCATTTCATAGGAAGGGATAGCAGTAGATCCATAAAAGATAAAGGCCATTGAACGGTGGCCAACTCCAAGGAATGTATCGGAGGTGAGATTATTCATGGGCCTTGCAGGTTACTATAGGAGATTTATTGAAAGATTCTCAAAAATTGCATATCCAATTACTTCCTTGCTGAAGAAGGGTGTGAAGTTTGAGTGGACACGGGATGGTGAAAGAAGTTTCCAACACTTGAAGTAATTATTAACAAGTGCTCCAATACTAAGGGTTGTTGATCTAAATAAATATTTCATTGTATGCACTGATGCATGTAAAGAAGGACTGGGTGGATTCCTTAGTCAGAATGTGTATGTTGTGTCCTATGAATCAAGGAAGTTGAAGGAACATGAGAGACACTATGCTACTCATGATTTGGAGTTGGAAGCCATAGTGCATGCCTTGAAGATGTGGAGGCACTATCTCATTTAAAAAATATTTGAGTTGGGGACAGACCATAGTGGTCTAAAATACTTGTTTGGACAACCAACTCTAAATTCTAGGGAGAGTAGGTGGTTAGATTTCTTCAGTGAATATGACTTTGATATAAAGTATATCAAAGGTAAAGAGAACAAGGTGGCAGATACAATCAACACGAGGGTGCATGAGATACATGCTACATCCATTAGCATGTACCAATCATATTTGAAAGATAGAATTCTAGAAGATGCAAAATTAGATCAAAAATACATGGAGGTAAAGGAAAAACTTCGGCAAGGTAATTTACAACAGAAATTTGAAGACTATAAGATTAAAAATGATGAAATTCTCATGTACAAGGGAAAAATTTGTGTGCCAAATTCTCAGGAATTGAAGAATCTGATATTGGGAGAATGCATAATGTGTCTTATGCTGGACACCCAGGTTATCAAAAAAATATTGCAGCTGTCAAGAGCCAATATTATTGGCCAGGCATGAAGAAATAAGTTGTTGATTTTATTTCTAGGTGTTTGGAATGTCAAAAGGTCAAGGATGAGCATAGACACCCAACTGGTTTGCTACAACTGTTTCCCATTCCTAAGTGGAAATGAAAAGTTGTAACAATAAAATTTATCACCAAATTACCAAGAACTAGCAAGCAACATGATCCTATCATGGTAGTAGTTGACAAGATTACCAAAACAACCCATTTTATACTAGTAAAGCTCACTCACAAGGCATCTAACATAGCTGATATCTATTTGAAATAAATATCTCAATTACATGGAATTCCCAAGACAATTGTGTCTGACAGAGATCCAAAATTTACGTCAAATTTTTGGAAAGGATTATTTAAAGGATTTGGAACAAATCTTCATTTTATCACAACTTATCATCATGATCTGGATGAGTAGAAAAAAAGGGTGAATCATGTAATATAAGATATGCTAAGGATGTATATGATGGATAAATTATCCAAATGGGAGGATTATTTGCACCTGGTAGAGTTTTCCTACAACAATGGGTACCAAGCATCCTTGAAGATGATTCCATTTGAGGCATTTTATGGAAGAAAATGCAACACACTAGTGAGCTGGGACAACCCAACATACTGTGTAGTGGTTGGCCCAAAACTACTCAGGGAAAAGGAAGAGCAGATGATAAAAACAAAATATAATTTAAAGGCTTCCCAGAACAAGTAGAAAAACTATGTTGATAAGGGAAGAACTCACAGAGAATTTAAAGTGGGTGATCATGTGTTCTTGAAATTAAAGGCCAACAAAATTTCTCTAAAGTTGGGAAATTGCTCAAAGTTGGTAGCTCATTTTTGTGGGCCATTTGAAATCTTGGAAAGAATTGGGCCTGTAACATACATGCTTTCCTTTCCTACATCAATGTGTATTCATAATGTATTCCATGTATCATTTCTTAAAATATATGTACCTGGTACTAATCATGTCATTGATTGAAATGTGATTAGGGTGGAGCAAGAAGATGAATTTCAAGTGCATCCAGTGTGCATATTGGATCAAAAGATCAAACAGCTTCAGAATTGAGCCATAGGGATAGTAAAATTCCAATTGATCTGGTATGGCCCCAAGGATGCAACTTGGGATCATGAGGATGCTATGTGAGCAAAATACCCACATCTTTTTGAATACTTTTGAAATTTTGGTTGTACATGTGTATATACTGCACTGAGGACAATGTATAAATAAGGGGGAGGGGAATGTAATACCCCTAGGTTGAAACCCAATTGTATATACAAATGTAAATGTACTTTACACATAAGATGATGAGCTGGAGGAACAAGATATTTGGTTTGGTGCAACGCGCATTGAGTTAGTGTGCATGAATCTCACACCAAAAGAGTGCGTGCATTTTAAAAAGAATATAACGCATAGTTTAATATATATAACACACACCTGTGTAAGTGTGCAAGAATGGCACACTAAAAGGGGATCAACTTGAAGTTTATAGTGCACACTAGTATAAGCACGTGAGTATGGCACACATTCCAAGATTTAGCACACATTGGCTTAGTGTGCGAATTTGGAGGTCAAAGAGCCTTTTCGTATAAATGTTAGGTTATAACGCGCACCTGTGTAAGTATGCAAGAGTGGTACACTGAAAGAAGAGTGCGTGCATCCCATAAGTTCTGCACGCACTGGTTTAGTGCATGATCTTTATGTTTTGAGGCGGGTGAGCCTAGATGCAAAAGATTACTACTTTTGTACTAAGAATCTAAATGTAATCCCATGCAAATATATTGAAAATACATCACTGTGGCAGACCAACCATGTAAAAGAGTATGGGGGGATAATTCCACTAGTTGAGGTTAAGGGGGATAAGGAATATTATAATAATATTCCTTAAAATAATAAAGTAATGATATTATTTTATACTGAGTATGAGGGAGAGGGACATGTGGACTGAAGGAAGTTCTCAACATGAAAAGTGTTAAGTTGGGAACATGCATCCAAACAGTTTGGAATTAGTACCTTTTTGCTATCATTCAATCATCATTCATGCAATCACTCAACTGTGATATGTAAATGAATGCTATTGTCATCAAACCCTATTGTTACTACGATAAGTACCGATCTAGATTATTTTCAGCACAAAATGAGAGAGGAGATGTAATAAATAAATGTACAGACATATCTCAGATATCCAATATTATAAAAGAAATGTATCAGAGATGCAACCATAAAAACAGATATAAAGTAATACACAATTTTCTATTAATGAGCAAAAATGTACAAAGACTGTAAAATACAGAGTGAAAGACTTGCTAGAATGGTGGTAGCTTATCTCTGAGAAGAGATGTGACAGCTACTCGCATCTGTGAGAACAAGACTTTACAATGAGGCCCCAAAGTCCTTTTTATCATAAATAAAATCCAAAACCCTAACCCTGGAAGATGAAAAGCCAAAAATTTTGTGGACTTCTTTTTGGGTAGTTTGGTGTATCAACTTCCCGGGGGCGTAACTTTGGCATAAGATCTCCGTTTGGGGCGCACAATAACTCGTTGGAAAGGTGTCATTGAAGAGATTCATTTTGGGGTCTCAATAAGAGCCTTTTTATATAATTGAAAAGATTGATCCCAAAAAACCTTCATTTAGGCCCTCAAAATGGCCCCGGAAGTTAAAAACTGTTAAAAATAGTAAATTGCCAAAATTGCTAGAAAACTATTTTGAGCAAGTTGGAAAAGGTGGATGGCCATCAATATCCACCTGGATAAAGTAATATGCTATTAATATCGCTGTTACCTATACTTTTATTAGCTTTGAGAGCTGGACTGAAGAGGCAGGTTGTCATGGCCGTAGGACATTGCATTCTCTCTAGGTGAGAGAATTCCAGGGAATTGTTTTCCCGAGGCGCCAAACTGCAATGACATGGCTCTGAGACTTCCTATCCGATGTGTTGTTGAAGCCTTAGAAGGGAAGTGGGGCAGCCGAAGGATTGTTGAGAAGAGAAGGGGAACACTTCCTGGGGTGGGACAAGCATGTGGGGAATTAGGGACTGTACACTATTAGTATGAATTGGTACCTATGACCGATTTTCCTATGATTGAATCACCCATGAATGCGTTACATGTGATTGAGTTTTCCTATTGACTTAGATAAATTAGCTTGGCTAGGAACCCTTACCCAAGTGGAGTTTAGCCCCAACTTGGAGGTGACCCACTGTTGAGAGTTATAAGTAGTGCGGTCTAAGGTTGGGAGGAACGTGGAAGGTCTGCATGCAATAGGTGTACCTTCAATCAAAGATAAGTGTCAATTGTGTATTAAATAATGTGTTGCAGTAATAATTATGCCTTTGTTTTCATGGGTGTATTTTGTTTATGCTGCATGTATATTTTTTCCATGAGTATGCATATAATTGTGCATTGCAAAGTGTAGTTTTATGTTTTAATTAGTATCAGAGCAATTTTTTGGAATTGCTAGTAATGAAATCATTGCAATATGGTATCAAATCTCAAAGTTTTTTAAGTGGCATAGCCTAGTTGGTAGTTGGGGATGCTACACTATGGTATCAGAGCATATGCCCATTTAAGAATAAGGGTACGTTACAACCACCTCCCAAGCGACTGCACCTCTCTTAGACTGTTAGGATTTACACCCTCTCATGTTTACCTATTCCATTGATCAAAGCTTCTCTCACATTACCAAAACCCTAATGAAATCCTAATTCTACACAAGTGTTCTTCAAAATTCCAATTTGAGGTAGCCATTGTCTTCATTGTTATCCTACTCCCAATCATTAATTATATCCAAAGCCATCATTTTAGTTATCCAGAAACAGTCTAAAACTTCCTGAAGTGACATGGCATATCCAAATTCATCATTTTCTTGAGTCTCTCCTCACCATTTCCCAAACCAACATCCCCACTCTACTAATACCTCAACTCCTTGGTACCGACCTTGACTTCTACAAGTTGTTGTTTTCAATATGATTTACCTTGACTTATTGGTACCTCTCACCCATGTGCTCGGGCTCTTCACTTGTCCAAATTGTTGCATATGTTCCAATTCAACCTGAGCATCAACACAAAACCCTAGCTACGAATCAATGACCCTGGAATCATATTCTACAATGATTTTGTGTTTTGCTTGTGGTACTTCTAAGCTTATACCTGCGATTTATGTTTATGAGATCGTTTGAAATTGGTATATGGATCGTATATTGGCACTCTTATTAGTATTGTCAATGTGTTATGATCTTATACTTCATGAACACCCCCTTAACCACTTTCACATGGCAGTTTTCTTATGCAGCTAGTGTAGTCTTAAGATCTGAGAGTTTTAAATTGTGGTAGAGTTAAACTAGTTCAAGAACCATAAATATAAGAGAAACACTTGTTTCCCTATGTGTTCAATACATTCAAGGAATATTTTGTGACACTTATAATACCACAATCATTTTGCATGAGGATCGCTTTCCATTTTATTGGAAAAACATGGTACGAAAAAATCCCCATGGTGAAAACATGTGCCCAATTCAGGAGGATCACCAGGAGGTGCAAAAAGTGGGGGTGGATTCAATATTGAGATTTATTGTGGACAAGACCATGGGGGAATACATAAATATATTCCATCAACTACAAAACATGTTTGTCAATATTCTATCAAAGTTAACCTAGTTGACATCTACTCCATTTCGCAACAACGATTTTGGAAGAACTTCCTATAATGAACAACATGGAGGTAGTAAGAGAAGACGAAGCAAGAAGAAGCTCATAGGTAAGGGGATTTGGCATAATTTCCATGATAAATTTGACTTGTGTTGTGTCCACTGCAGAAAGAATGGGCATGAAGCAAAGACCTGCAAAATGAAGATCAATGACAAGAAATATCACACAGAAGACAAAGATAAAGACCTAATGAAAGGTAAATCACCAGTTCATTATGTATTTTCCCATTGCAATATAGGAGTAAATCAATATCTATTTAATTCCTCATTTTCTTCTTGTGGATGTGCATGGCTTCTTGACACAGGCGCAACGTCTCACATGAAATTTTGAAGAGATTTCTTTGAAAACTTTGATGACAATGTAGATGGTGTAGGGTACTTTGCAGATAAATCAAATATCAAACCTTCGGGAATGGGAACCATCAGGATTAAGTTTCTTGGACTCCTGAATTTTCTTCTGCATAATGTACTCTACCTTCCTGAGCTGGAAATAAGCTTGTTGTCCCTTGTGCGCATCAGAAAACAAGGCCACTATGTTCATAAGTTTGGTGGCAAAGTTGAGATATGGAAGGATTCTGACAACATGGTTGTCATGTCCAGAATAGAAGATGGAAGATTGTTGAAGTTGAATGGGACAATTGCCAATACAAAAACTGTTGCATATTTCTCTCATCATGACTCAAGTATAATTCCATCTAGTCTTTTGTGGCATCATATATTTGGCCATATTAATTATGACAATCTTTATTTTTTGAGAAAGAATGGTGTTTCATGTTTTCCTACTATTCCTAGGAAACTGAAGCAATGTGATGCTTGTATCCTTAGAAAACACAACAAACAACCCTTTCATGATTCTACCTCTAGAGCATGCAAAAAACTTGAACTAATTCATTGTGATTTGTGTGGCCCTATGCATGTTCTGTCATGTCCCCTTCCAAGTGATCATTGGACATGGATGAAGTAGCCTAAGTGATTCTCGTAGGATATAGTCATTAAAAAAGGGAATTAATTAATTATTTAATATCCTAAGGGGAAAATTTCTTAACAAAAATGACATTAGATAATTAAAAGGGGAAAAAGGGAAAAAACACCAAAAGTGACTTAGGAGGAATATGAAAATTCACTTAAATTGATTAAAAGGTAAAAATGTTGCAAAATAGTCAACAAATGAATAAAATGGAAAAAAAGAGCGTGCTCTATCTCATTATTGCATTGGTTATTTCTGATTTCTCATTGAGATAGCTCATTGTGGTTTTGGAACACTTGGAACGGAAACCCTAGAAGAATTTTCAGAGATCGGCTTTGGTGGTCATACCATCCACCCTAGTTGGTCATTCTAAGGAGAGATCAATCATATTTCTTTAGTGGAATTCAATTGTGGTAGAGTTTGTTACTTAGCAACTAAGATTTTATTTCAAAGTCTATTTTTATCAAAGAGGGGTGATTTTTGGGTAAGAGGATGAGTATTGGGCATTATGGCTGCATTTTCCTTGAGTGGGGGTCAATTTCACTCCTTGTTGGATGATTTAGAGACTATTGCAGTCAATTTTCTTAATGTTGGGCAAGTCTCTTCCTTGGCTGGCCGAAATTTCTAGTGGTGGAGATGCCATTCCTAGAGAAAGAGTCATCTCACTCCATAGGGATGAATTTCTTGTTGTATAGGCTAGATATGCTAAGTGAGGGTCGAGTTATCTATATAAGAGGGTTAAGTTTTTGAGTATTGAGAAGTCATATCAGTTGTGATTTCTATTGGAGTATTGTTAGGAGGTGAGTTACTATTTGTAGAATGGATGTTTACACAGTGACATCATCTAAATCCCGTCTCTTAAATTTCTATAGTTGCTATTTAAGTTTCCTGGGCCTATCTTTCCTTGTTATAGACCTATATCTAAGGCATAAACTACGCTAGACTCGTGGAGGAAAGAATCATTAGTGTATACAACTAAGTGGGGGTTCAGTTAGTTCAAAATAAAGCTACAACAACGAACAATGGCTTACAACAACCATTTATTCTCACCAAACCAGATATGATATTAGCATTGTGTATGGGGTTATCCGTAATTTTCCATGACTTTGCAAATGGATTTTCTATGCATTTATTGCATTTTGATTTAAATAAAGGGGATCATATTTGGTAGTGAAATATCATAGTATTTATGCTATGTCATAATCATTATTTGTGGCAAAGGAAAAATATTTGTATGTGAACTGTTTGTATAAATACCTATGTGGAAAAACAAGTAAAAAAAAAATAGCCAGAATATTACAGTGGTATCAGATTCCTCTTCCTGGTAGCCTAAGGGGGGTGTTTGTAGTTCTTGAGGAGAGGAAATGGTAGGTATATCACCTACATGAGTAGAATACAATGAGGGGAAGAAAACATTTTTTTCAAAGGAGAGGAGATGGGTGAGAATCAACCCAGAGGATAACATGGGAGACCCAAATGAGGATAAATCCCTTCAGATTTAGAGAACAGAGCTAGTAGGAAGCAACAATTAGCCCAACTCATGACTCAATTAATTTCAACTCAAAACCATGGAAACAACTCTAGTGCAGGGAGTTTAAATGTGAACAATGGAAACAATGGTGAGGGGATCCATCATGAGATCCATACACCAAACCAGGACAGGGTACCTACACAGGTTGGACCAAGGACAACTAGCAGAACAATCCTTAGACCACTGATGCCTCAATTCTTGGAAAACTAATATACAATGAACCAGGGGAAACCAATGTGTGGTTATACTTTCCAAGATTATTATGCAGGGTATCAGGCCTTGGGGAAGGATTTTCAGGATGCTATGTTGTAAATGTGTTGAACCTTCACAGAATAGATCTAGCTAGAAAATACCACACACATTTGTAGAGAGAAATTGAGAAAGAAGAAGCAAGAGAGAACTAATAGAAGAATTCTCATTAACCGTATTCCACACCCAAAGAGTGAATAATTTACAATAGATATAGGATACATGAGTAACTAATGAGTCATAGTGGTGGTCTAGAGTGATATGGACACACACCAGCAGTTACGATAGTAAACTGCCACCTAGTCTAGTCTCTCAGGCAGTTACGAGAGTGAACTGCCACCCAGTTGAGTTAACTAGTCGACTAGTCTTTAGTTAACTGACTAAACAGAGAGTAGTGAGGAGTTAACTCAGGAAATCAAGGGTAATGATCCAGTCTAGTGATGATCCCAAGGCAAGTGTGCATTATCATGGTGATGATCCCAATGTTTCATGGTGACAAAACCAATGCAACATCTAAACTCAACTCAACTAGTCAAACTGAAGTGTCAACTGGAAGAGAATATTCTCCAGGTGGAATATTCTCCCCTAAAATATAGGAGACTGGATAATGACTAACTATGAATAATAAAAAAGGAAAAATCTTAGGAAAAATAAATCCTAGGTGTGTGTGAAGTAACTCCAACACCCCCCCTGAACATCATTATGGTGAAAATAAAGAATGGGTCCCGACAACGAGGCCATGTTAGGTACCCAAATACAAAAGATACACTGAAATAAAGTGAGGAAAGAGGGAAAACCTCATGGGAAAACCCCCTGGAAACCCCCCCCCACTCAAATTACAATGCATAAAGAAATAAAAAATGAGAAGGAACAAAAAGCAGTTGCCAAGCAACCATGTCCTTCACTCCAAGAAGACCTCACAACTATGCAAGTTTGTGCTCGTTGAAGATTTTGTTGAAGATGTAGATGTATGCATGGATATGATGAAGTATATGCACCATTTATATGTCCACACATATCCACTTTATCTTCTTGTAATGAAAAATATCCAAATAAAGTTTGGATAAAATTTTGAAAACCGTGCGGCCGTTTCTGGAAAAATGTTGAAATTTTGTTGATTTTGAAAAGATCATAACTTCACTTTCCGGACTCCGTTTCAGACGATTTTTTTTGAAATTGGATATTTTCCCGAGAGGAATTCAAATATCCAATTTGTTTATGCAAATTATTATCAGAAAATATCATAATTGAGTTTGATGTGCGCGACTCCCTTTTTGTCTCTTGAGATGCATGCATTGTGCATGGAAAAGTGTCTGCATGTGACCCCTGAGATGCATGCCATATATCTTCCACACGAAATTTAGAAAAAAAAAACTGAAATGGAGTAGACATCATCTTCAATTAATGAGATACAAATTTGTGCAAATACTTGTGTAGAAGACTCTTCAGAATAAGAGGCTTGATCTTCTGACGGTTCCTCTTATGGCTCTATCTTTTCAATCCCCTGCATGTAATATTCACAATATTCTTTATTCCCAAATAGAACCTACAATATAGTTCATAATTAATTTGGAGTGAAGTCTTGTGTGACATCGCATACTTGGTGGAGAATTTTTGGAGAAATAGATAAGCAGATAAATCCTATGGCCATATCTTGTCTATTGAGAAAGTCATTTTTCTCATCGACAAAATCATGCTCTACTTCCATTGCCATGGTTATTTGGTATAAGCCTCTACTTCTGAGAAGAAGTAGAATCTTTGGCTTCCACTCCAAATAGTTATGAGGCCTGAGAAGTATTATCGGTGAGTAAAACATATATTCCATCTTTTCTGCATTCTTCAATCTTCAATACCTGGAAAAATAATTTGGTGTAGCTTTTGCTTAACAGTCTGTCGGCTCTGATACCATGTAAATGTGTTGAACCTACATAGAATATATCTATCTAGAAAATACCACACACATTTGTAGAGAGAAATTGAGAAAGAAGAAGCAAGAGAGAACTAATGGAAGAATTCTCATTAACCGTATTCCACACCCAAAGAGTGAATAATTTACAATAGATATAGGATACATGAGTAACTAATGATCCATAGTGGTGGTCTAGAGTGATATAGACACACACAAGCAGTTACGGTAGTAAACTGCCACCTAGTCTAGTCTCTTAGGCAGTTACAAGAGTGAACTACCACCTAGTTGAGTTAACTAGTCAACTAGTCTTTAGTTAACTGACTAAACAGAGAGTAGTGAGGAGTTACCTCAGGAAATCAAGAGTAATTCTCCAGTCTGGTGATGATCCCAAGGAAAGTGCGCCTTATCATGTTGATGATCCCAATGTTTCATGGTGACAAAACCAATGCAACATATAAACTCAACTCAACTAGTCAAACTGAAGTGTCAACTGAAAGAGAATATTCTCTAGGTGGAATATTCTCCCCTAAAATATAGGAGACTGGATAATGACTAATTATGAATAATAAACATGGAAAAACCTTAGGAAAAATAAATCCTAGGTGTGTGTGAAGTAACTCCAACATATGTCACTTTAGGATTTCTGATCCATTAAATATAGGAATAGACCCAAGGATCAAAGGGGCCAACAATGAAAATAACTCTCATGGAAGTTTGGAAATTATCCATTCCCACATTCAATGGATCTAGCAGGAGCACTACACGATCATGGGTACAAAAATTTGAAACCTATTTTTAGCTAAACCCCATGAAAAAATTTGAGGTGATTAAATTTTCTACCTTGCATCTTAATGGAGAGGCACATGAATGGTGGTATCATGGGTTAGTCACTATGGGTGTAACGCACCCCGCTGCGACGTAATAAATTTTTCACCTTTTCTCGAGGGATAGAATCCCCAAAATCCTACAGGGCTTAGTATAGGCTGCAAACGCCTCCTTTTCCTTGACAGAGTCTTTGCGCGACCTCTCGGTCTTAAGGATCGTTCAGTTTCTTTTATGAGCCGAAGCGGCTCCTTCGATTCCTTGCTGAAATCTCAATTCAATCGATCCATAGGTCCTTTGGAAGTTCCCCTGTGCAAACAGCACTAGGCACGAGCTCCATGACTCCCCAACGACCACAACGCTATGACCAAGGCCTATTCCCAAAGGCGCTTGTCGCAACTCACCATCTCGCGAGTTCGCGAGTCGAAGCTCTCGACTCCTCATTTCCAATCTCGCGATACCCGAGATCACGAAATGGGTATAGCTCCCTTCTATCAGCACCCTCCGCGCATGACCATTGGCTAGGCTAAACACTAGCTCCCATCGCAACTCACGAATTCACAAGTTGAAGGGTTGAATCTCCGTGTTCTTCCCGTGCGAACCTCCAAAACTTGGAAGTCAGCGAGGGTTGACCTTCCTTTCACACTTCTCGCAACTCGCCACTTCGCGATTTGTAGCGTTGAGCTCTCGTACTCGTATCTCATGAATCCTTGAGATGCAAGAAGTCAACGAAGTCTTGACTCCTCTTTCCTAGGTGACGCGTGTCTGCCTGTCAACCACGCAGGCCCCACCTTGTGGTTCTGCCACGTGTCCACACTCGTGCCTCGACTCTCGGCACTTCACGACTTCTTATGTTGAGAAGAGGTTCTCTCAACCTCCGAACCTTCAAAGGCGCGATGAAGCTCTTGATCCAATGGTCCTCCATTGACCTAGATCCAACGACTATCCTTGCTCCTGGCGATTTCGCCACTCGCGACTTGGAGCACCCAACTCCTGGGCTCTCATCTTGTGAACCTCTGAGTCCGCGAGATCCCTTAATTTCTACCACCTGTCCTCCTCAGATGGACGGTCCTGATCTTCTCATGACTTCTCCACTCACAAAGTCTAGGTGCCCAACCTTGGCACCTTCCCTTCACGAAACCCCGAGAAGCGATGTTAGCTTTCCCTCTCACGTTCTCGCTATTCGCGACTTCGCAAGTCGAAGGGTTGAACTCTCGTTCCCTTATCTCATGAATCCCCGAGACATGAGAGGTCAACGGGTGTTGACTCCTTTAACTAGGTGACACGTGTCCACCTATCTATCGCACAGGCCCACCTTGCGGTTCTACCATGTGTCCCTCATCCCTAGCTTTGGCACTTCGCGACTTCGCTTCCCAAAGTGCTACCTCCTTTGTATCTCGACACTCGAAGTGCCGAGATCCCTAACTCCTCACTACTCCTTATCGCAACTCATGACTTCGGGACTTTCGGGACAAAAGTCTCGACCTCCTATCCACCGATATGCCGAAATGTCAAAATTTTGACACATCATCAACGTGGGTCCCACAACGGAACTTCCCTCCTTTTTGGAGTTTTGGACTTCGCTACTTCGTGAATCCTGATGCTAAGATTTCGGTTCTTCAACCCACGAAACCCTGAAATACCGAGTTCCAATGCAATTCACCAATAAATGGCTCACACAAATCCTTTTGCCCCTCCGGGACTTTGCCTTTCGCGACCTCGTGAATCTTGAGGCAAGGGTTTCAACCCTTCAACTCGTGAATCCATGAAATGAGATTACGCGAGTGATCCAACGGTTCTTGTCGACTCAGATCCTATGGTCCGATTTCTCCCGAACTTAAAACTTGAAAATAGGCTTACCGTAACTCCCCTGCTCCTTTGCAAGATCTGACGGCTCTCGGGACTTCACGAATTCTCCATGGAGAATTTCGACCATCCAATGCCTCCTTGACGACTCTTGTGAAGCGAACACGGTAATTCCTTCGCTGCTATTTCGGGATTTCAAGAGGATCGTTCTTCCTCGTATAGGGTTACTAAGACTTGCACCTTCAAATCCTTTTCCAGGTTCTTAGTGAGCTTTCTAAGAAGGGTGTCTCTTATGGGGAGATCTATCCAGGGTATTACCTGAGACGGATAAGGGTATAGATTTCCCGAGAATAGACTTGAAGTTTGAATTAATTCAATATAAATATAAATAGAGATTTATAAAACATAATCCGTACGTAGTCTTTCCATTATAAGCATGCAACCACCATTTCTAAATCAAAACACTACACAGGCAGTCTTATACTCAAACCATTCATAAAACTGCACAGACTGTGAGCATACATGTCAGCATATAAATTTCAAGATGCAAGATGTAAAACACTTATCAAAAATAACACCAGATGTGATTGCAACTGCTGAGAGGGGTGCTCGTTTCCACCCAACTGTAGGCTCAGCGACTCCCAATGAATTTAACACTAGCCACCCCCGAGCTGAGACCACGATGCTGTGAGACTGCATCTCTATTTTCCAGTGACCGAGAACAAAGGTTACTCTCCTCCTTCTTTTCTATCACTCACTCTGTGTTTTTCTAGAGTTCCTCTTCCTCTTTCCCTCGCGTCTGCCCCCTGATCGCCCACTCTTACTGCCTTTTCTCCTTCCGGCGAGGTTGCGTGTGGCATGATATTTCTTGCAGTGGTCAAGTCTGAGGACTCTATGGATGGGTATTTCACCCCCCATCCCTCATTACTCATGAGGAGCCCTTTACCTACCAATCCCGATGAGTCATTTAATTTGGGGCCAATGAGCCGCTCTTGGTTCTTCGGGCCAGTGAAGTCCAAATACAGTATTGGTTTTGGGTGGAAGTTAACGCCACCATTCTAGGTGCCTTCCACCACCTTTCTTCAGCCATCGTGGTATATTTTTTAGCACCTTCCCCTCTCAGCAGTCCTACAATATATATATATATATATATATATATATATATTATTTACATTCATCGACCTTTTCCACAAGGTCCATTCACATCACACATTCACATTTTTGAGTTTGCCACAGTTCTTGGCCAATATAGTTATTTTTACAGACTGGGGGAAACAAGGTGTTACAATTTCCTCCCCCTTAAAGGAACATCGTCCTCGATGTTCTTATCTATCAACATGACATGCATGTACAGAAGTAAACAAAATTGGATATGCTTGTCTCATGGCATCCTCCATTTCCCACGTAGCATCATCTGGGCCAAAATGTTTCCACTGCACCTTGACCTGTGCAATGGTTCGGTTCTGGAGTGGGGTTTCCTTTCTGTCTAGTATGCACTGAGGTTCTGGTAGAAATTCTCCCTCCGGTTCCACCTGAATTACAGACCAATGAATTATATGGTTAGCATCATGTACATATTTCTTCAATAATGAGACATGGAAAACATTATGTGCTTTGACTGTGGGAGGAAGTGCTAGCCTATAGGCTACAGGTCCCACTCTATCTAGAACCTCAAAGGGTCCACAATAATGAGGTGCCAACTTGGCACAAGCTCCCATTTTCAGAGAACTCTTCTAGGGTCTAACTCTGAGATATACATGGTCTCCCGTTTTGAACTCTCTTGGAGTTCTCTTTTGGTCGGCATAACTTTTCTGTTGGTTCTGGGCGACCTTCAGTTTTTGTTTTATATGAGTCACCTGCTGTTCCATTTATTTCAACATGTCGAGTCCAAAAGAAATCCCGTTTATGGGGTTACTCCAACTGACTAGAGTGTCACACGATCTCCCATAGAGGGCTTCGAAGGGGCTCATCTTCAAGGATGCTTGGTAGCCGTTTTTGTAGGTGAATTCTACCAGTGGCAGGTAGTCTTCCCACTTCCTGGGTTGATGCATTACATGCATTCTTAGCATGTCTTCAAGTATTTCATTCACTTGTTCTGTTTGTACGTCGGTTTGAGGGTGATAGGCGATGCTAAACAAAAATTTTGTCTCTAAGCCAACCATCAGTGATTTCCAAAAGTTAGAAGTAAATTTCGTGTCTCTGTCAGACATGATCTCTTTCGGCATACCATGCAGTCTGAATATCTCCTTCATGAATACCTGGGCGATGTCTATTTCCTTGCAAGTCGACTTGACAGGGATGAAGTGAGTAGACTTGCTCAATTTATCCACCACCACCATAATGGCGTCATTATGTTTGTTTGAGGTTGGTAATCCAGTGATGAAATCCATGGAGATGGTTTCCCATTTCCATTCTGGGATTGGTAAAGGTTGCAATAATCCTGCTGGGTGTCGATGTTCTTCTTTAACCTGTTGGCACTCTATGCATTTGGCTAAGTACTCGGCTATGTCTTTCTTCATTCCAGGCCAATAGAATTGTCTCCTAGTGGCCGTGATCATCTTCTGGTATCCTGGATGACCAGAGTAGGGTCTTTTATGTAGTTCATCTAGTATGAACCTTTTAAAGTCGTCACAATCTGGAATATAAAATATTCTTCTGTAAGTGAGTAGACCTCCTTTGGTTATTTGGTAGCCTTCATATTTTACTCCGACGGGTTATTGCTATAGGTACATGGTCACGGTCTGGATGAAGGGATCTGTTTCTTGTGCATTTCTGATTCTTTCCTTGACATCTGTCTCGCAGGTGCTCACCGCTACTAGGTGAATTGTTTTCATACTTCTACTAAGGGCATCGGCCACCCTATTTTCCTTTCCTTTAATGTATTTGATTTTGAAATCAAACTCGCTAAGGAGGGCCATCCACCTAGCTTGCCTAACATTGAGCTTTGGTTGATCAAATAGGTATCGCAATCCACAGTGATCTGTCATAAGTACAAACTTTCTTCCCAGGAGGTAATGCCTCCACATTTTCAAGGCATGCACTATGGCAGCCAACTCTAGATCATGGGTCACATAGTTGACTTCATGCTCGTTCAATTTTCAGGATTCATAGCAGATCACACTTCCTTCCTGCATAAGGAATCCTCCAATCCCTTCCTTACAGGCATATGTGCACACGAGGAAGTCAGCTTCTGGATTGGTGATCTTCAACACGGGTGCATGGGTCAGTAGATGTTTCAGGGTTTGAAATCTTTCTTCACATTTCTGTGTCCACAAGAATTTTTTCCCCTTCTTTTGGAGGGCAATGATTGGACAACCAATCTTGGAGAATCCTTTTATAAATCTCTTATAGTATCCTGCTAATCCCATAAAGGATCTGATGTCCGAAACATCCTTTGGGGTAGGCCATTCCATAATAGACCTGATTTTGTCAGGGTCCACCACTACTCTTTCTTCGGAGAGAACATGGCCTAAGTAATGTATTTGCTTCTAGAAGAATTCACATTTGCTGAATTTGGCATAGAGCTGATGTTCTCTTAGCACTTGCAGCACAAGTCTAAGATGCTCTTCATGCTCTTTTCTGTTCTTGGAGTAAATTAATATATCATCAATAAAGACAAGCACAAATTTGTCTAGGAACTTGTTGAGTATGATTTTTGAGAACGAATTGACCTCTTGATCAAGCACTCGTGAATACATGATAGTCTTCCAAACCCTGTTCCATACTGTTATATCTTCTTCAAGTTACCAAGGTTGTACCTCCTTTTGGATCGAATATCTCAGATCTTCGGGTGAGGCTCTTTTATACACAAAGCATTGTTCATCAAGCACATAAAAGTGGCAGGGGCATTGGTCAACCCAAATGGCACCACCGCAAAATCATAGTGACCATACCTCGTTTGGAAAGCAGTTTTATGGATGTCTTCACCCTTGATTTGGATTTGATGGTATCCTGACCTCAAATCAATCTTTGAGAAAATAGACGCACCCCCCAATTGATCGAACATGTCATCGATCCTGGGCAAGGGGTACTTGTTCTTTATGGTTACCTTATTGAGTTGCCTATAATCTATACACAGTCTAAGGGTACCATCCTT
>ML777653.1:594121-647354 GCA_009831015.1 Picea engelmannii | reverse complement strand
ACCAACCATGGCTTGGTATGTTTTTGTGGCTGTAGTTTACACTTATCAACAACTTTAGGGGCTATATAACTCAAATTTGAACCAGGGTCAATTAAAACAGACTCTAGATGGTTGGAAATCATACCTTCTATTTCCACTACTGAAGCTTGGTGGTCGGCTTGGTTATTATCCAAGGCTTCATAAATTTGTGGCTCACTCCTAGCCACATCATTGAAGGTAGTAGCTTCTTGGATGTTATAAATCCTCCGACTATTCTGTTGTCGGTGTGGACAATCTCTCAATAGATGTTCTTCCCCGCAACCCCAACATTTCAAAGGTTCTCTCTTTGGGTTATCAGTCTTCACTGATATGGGTCCAGAAGTTTTATTTCCGCTCAAGGAGGGAAAATTCTGCTAGTGCATACTCCGGGTCGAGAAGCTCATTCTTGGGTTCTTCTTATAGTTCTTAAATACTGGGGATTTAACTCCCCTTTTCTGAAATCTTGAACTATTCTTCTGTTTCCATCCTTCACAAGGTTCTGCTCGATGCCCAAACTATTCATGACAATAGGTTTCCTTTCGAATAGTGCCTTCTAAAGTCTTTGTCTCATCAAATTCAATTCTATTCCGATAGTCCTTAGGTAGTCCACTGATGAAGCGTTGTACCTTTGCCTTTTCTACTTTTATATAGGGTACATACCTCAACAAATTGAGGAATTTGTTGACATATTCTTCTACAGTGAGTTGTCCCAGTTTGAGTTCATAAAAATCTTTAGTCTTTTCGTCGAAATATTTTTTCGATAGATACTTCTTCCAGAAGTATTTCTCAAACTGTTCCCAAGACAGGTCCTCTTCGTGAACCCCTTTCACATTCTTAAGGTCTTCCCACCAAATGGAAGCCTTTCCGTTCAAGTTGAAGGTGGCCACTCGGGCCTTCATATTTTCTGAAAAATCATGGACTCTGAAATACTTCTTTAGTCCAAGCAGCCAGGCCTCTGCTTCCTATCCCTTCTTTATTTCACTGTCGAAGGAGGGCGGTTTGGATTTTCTGAATTCTTCAAATTTACAACCTTTGGAAGACTTTTTCTTCTTCTGTTTCTTTCGGGGATAGGAACTAGTTCTACTGCTAGAAGATCCCTCTGAATTGCCAACTTCCTTCTCAAAGGAATCATCCGACGCTTGTCCTTTACCTCTGGGGTGGACCTTTTTTGAGGTTCTCCTCTCAGTGCGACCACTGATATGACCATGTTTCTGAGTTTCAAGTTCATGCTGAATTTGTCTTTGTAGATCGGATAAACTCTGCATTAAAAATACGTTAATTTCTGTTTGCTTTTCTTGTTCTTTCATCATCCTTTCATTGTCGGCCTTACAACTTTGTAATTCGACCATGAGGCTCCTCACAGTCTCGACTAGACCTGGAGGGGTCCCTGCTGCCCTCCTTTCGTCAGACTCTTCGTCTCTATTGTGGGAGCCTTCTCCCACTTCTTGGTGAGTCGCCATACTATGCATTGATAATTTCTTGCGGTTGATCTTTCGCTTGTGTGCAAAAGGAAAAATACTGGTTGTTATTCAATATTTATATTTATTTATAGCCAGTACATAATTCATATTTTCACATGTACACACACACAGTAGGGGTTTGTCATTCTTAACTTCGTCTTTTGATTAGGAAGGTTAATACAAGGGGGGGTTTACTCTTTTTAGGAGTGTTCTGAATGGAGCTTCTGCACAACCCGTTCATGAGCCCAAGCAGGCCAAGTGTTGTAACTATGCTTTGATACCAATTTGTAACACACCCCGCTGCGACGTAATAGATTTTTCACCTTTTCTCGAGGGACAGAATCCATGAAATTATACGGGGCTTAGTATAGGCTGCGGACGCCTCCTCTGCCTCGACAGAGTCTCTACGCGACTTCCCGGTCTGAAGGATCGTTCAGTTTCTTTTATGAGCTGAAGCGGCTCCTTTGATTCCTTGCTGAAATCTCAATTCAATCGATCCACAGATCCTTCGAAAGTTCCCTGTGCGAACAACACTAGGTGCGAGCTCCACGAATCCCTAGTGACCACAACGCTATGGCCAAGGCCTATTCCTAAAGGCGCTTGTCACAACTTGCCATATCGCAAGTTCATGAGTCGAAGCTCTCGACTCCTCCTTTCCAATCTCGTGATACTCGAGATCACGAAATGGGTATAGCTCCCTTCTGTCAGCACCCTCCACGCGTGACCACCGGCTAGGCTAAACACTATCTCCCATCGCAACTCACAAATTCGCAAGTCGAAGGGTTGAATCTCCATGCTCTTCTCGTGCGAACCTCCGAAACTTGGAATTCAGTGAGGGTTGACCTTCCTTTCACACTTCTCGCAACTCACCACTTTGCGAGTTGTAGCATCGAGCTCCCATACTCGTATCTCGTGAATCCTTGAGACGCAAGAAGTAAACGGAGTGTTGACTCCTTTTTCCTAGGTGACGCGTGTCCTCCTGTCAACCATGTGGGCCCCACCTTGTGGTTCTTCCATGTGTCCACACTTGTGCCTTGACTCTCGGCACTTCGCGACTTCTGATGTCGAGAAGAGGTTCTCTCAACCTCCGAACATCCAAAGGCGTGATGTGCATGATGAAGCTCCTGATCCAAAGGTCCTCCCTTGACCTGGATCCAACGAATATCCTTGCTCCTCAGGATTTCACCACTCGCGACTTGGAGCACCCAACTCCTGGGCTCTCATCTTGTGAACCTCCGAGTTTGCGAGATCCCTCGATTTCTTCCACCTATCCTCCTCAGATGGACGATCCTGATCTTCTCACGACTTCGCCACTCGCAAAGTCTAGGCGCCCAACCTTGGCACCTTCCCTTCACGAAACCCCAAGAAGCGATGTTATCTTTCCCTCTCGTGTTCTCGCTATTCGCGACTTCGCAAGTCGAAGGGTTGAACTCTCATTCCCTTATCTCACGAATCCCCGAGACATGAGAGGTCAACGGGTGTTGACTCCTTTAATTAGGTGACACGTGTCTGCCTATCTATCACACGGGCCCACCTTGCAGTTCTACCATGTGTCCCTCGTTCCCAGCTTCGACACTTCACGACTTTGCTTCCCAAAGCGCTACCTCCTTTGTATCCTGACACCCAAAGTGTCGAGATCTCGAACTCCTCACTACTCCTTATCGTAACTCGTGACTTCGGGACTTTTGGGACAAAAGTCTCGACCTCCTATCCGCCGATATGCCGAAATGATGAAATTTCGACACGTCATCAATGCGGGTCCCACAACGAAACTTCCCGCCTTTTTGGAATTTCGGACTTTGCGACTTCGCGAATCCTGATGCTAAGATTTTGGTTCTTCAACCCACGAAACCTCGAAATACCGAGTTTCGATGCACTTCACCAATAACTGGCTCACACAAATCCTTTTGCCCCTTTTCCACAAGGTCCATTCATTGACCTTTTCCACAAGGTCCATTCACATCACACATTCACATTTGTGAGTTTGCCACAGTTCTTGGCCAGTATAGTTATTATTACAGACAGGGGGAAATAGGGTGTTACAATGGGGAAATCTAATATTAGTTCATATTTTGATTTAAATCAGAAGTTGATGGAACGATTTGATAAAAAGGACCCAGAGTTGCATTTTAGAGAGTTAACACGACTCAAACAAGAAGGATCACCAGATGCTTACATCACAAAGTTTCGGAAACTAGTAGTGACAATGTCAAACCTATCTAAGCAGAGGCTTGTAATGTTGTTCATTGAGGGGTTGTTGGAGCCCCTTAGTGGTTGGGTAAAGGATTTCAAGCATGAGACATTTCATGATGCTATTTCTAGGACAAGGAACATGGAGGATGCAGTCCCCAAAACCAATTTTTTTTCCAAACCCTTTATTCCACCAAAAAACAAGTACAAGAAGCCTCTTGGGAAGGAAGGTATGGGTAAGGAAAAGTTGGATGAGGAAACAAGGAATGAGATAAGGAGAATGAACCTTTGTTTCCACTGTAAAGGTCCATGGGTACTAGGACACAAGTGTCAAGGAAAGGATCAATCCCATTATATTGAGGTACATTCAGATTGTAATGAGGAGGAGGAGGGCAAGGAGGTTGCTCCAGATAAAGGAAAATAACAGAAGGAGGAGACAGAGGAGAAGCCTCATGAGGAGGCTAAGGAGGTTGTTATAGATACATTATCAGGCACTCTGATATTCAACACCTTTAGAGTTATAGGATTCATAAGGGGACATGGATTCACTGCCTTGATTGATGGTGGGGAAAACCACGATTTTATTGATGCAACTTGGGTGGCTAGGAGACAGGTAGATACAAAGGACTTTGAGGGTTTCAAAGTAGAAGTGGCAGATGGATTTAATGTGTCTTGCATAATGAAAATTCCTAGATTGGCCTTGACAATTAGTAACTACACCTCGATAGAATATTTTTATGTGGTAGATGTGGCAGATTCAGATGTAGTGTTGGGAGTTCAGTGGCTTTAGACATTGGGGGACATTATAACAAACTACAAACATATGACCATGAAGTTCTTCATGCCATGAGGGAAACACATTGTTCTAAGAGGCATGGAGAATAATTCTCATACAGTGGTATCAAGCAAAAGGATGGAATCCATATTCATACATGGAGATGTAGCATATGCAACATAGTGCTTTATTACATCCCAACAAAAATGATGAGGATTGAAGGAACTCTCATGCATACATTGATGATTTATTGAGAAGACATGATAAGGTATTTGGGAAGACACCACCAGGGATACCTCTTGACAGAGGTTTTGAGAACACCATAGAACTTGAGGGGGGGTCCAAACCAGTGATCACCACCCCATACAGGAATCCCAATTAGAAGTTCAAAGATGAGATAGAGAAAGCAATCAAGGAGTTGCTTGACATGGGGCACATAAGACCCAATTCCAGTCCTTTCACTTATTTGGTGGTCTTGGTTAAGAAGAAGGATGGGATAATTCATATGTGTATTTATTATTGGGCCTTGAATTAAAGGACGATAAAAAAAGGTACCTTATACCCAAGATCAATGAGATTCTAGATGAGCTACATGGAGCGGTGTATTTTTCTAAGATTGATATTAGATCCAGATATCATTAGATCCAAGTTCATGAGGAGGACATTCATAAAACCTCCTTTATGTGCCATTATAGGCACCATGAGTTATTTTTCATGCCTTTCGGATTTACCAATGCACCTGCTACTTTTTAGTCATGCATGAATCATACATTCAAAGCAGTTGCAGAAGTTCCTATTGGTATTTTTTTATGATCTCCTGATATATAGTAGGACCCCGGAGGAGCACTTGGTGCACTTGGAGGAGATTATGAGCATTATGGAGGAGAAACCATTATATTCCAAGGAATATAGGTGTGAATTTGGTATGACAAAGATTCTCTACTTGGGGCATTTGGTCAATTCATAGGGAGTGCAAGTTCTTAGAGAGAAAATACAGGCTATTCTAGATTGGCCACCACCCAAGAGCCTCACACAATTGTGAGGGATCCTTTGGATCTGTAGTTACTATAGGGGGTTTGTATCAGGATTCTATCAGTTGACATCCCCTCTTACAAATCTCACGAAGAAAGGGGATTTTGTTGGACAAAAGAGTCCAAAAAGACCTTTGATAAAATGAAAGAAGTGATGATTTATTTCCCCATTTTGGCAATTCCTGACTTTACTTCGCCCTTTGTGTTAGAGTGTGATGCATCTAGTGTGGGAATAAGAAACATAAACATCCTATTGCATACGAGAATAGGAATCTATTACACATTATTTTTGTAACCCCTATGACAGTTAATAATGTAAACCTATCCTTTGTCTTTAGAAGGATCAATTTCCTTAATTCCTGAAGAAGAATGAAGATGAATTTTCCGAGAGAAATGAAATTATCTTTTCCTTTGTAAAAAAATCTATCAAGAAGGATCATCACACCTTGCCCAGTGTTAAGGGTGCAATGATTTCAAATCGTCGCATGTTGCACCACAGTGGCTTGTGACGTCGTCGCACCTTGCTTAGTGTTAAGGGTGCGATGATTTTATGTACGAAGGAAAAAGAGAAGCTTCTCAATGATTCTAGAATAGAAGTGATTCGGATTTTATGAGCATACCAAAATGAATACATATTATTAAAAGATACTTAACACAAAAGAACAGAGATACAGTAAAACTGGTTTTCTATTCAATAAGGAAATAATCTGAAACTATAAAATGCAGCGGAAAACAAGCTTGCTGGAATGGTGGCGGCTTATCTCTGAGAAGGGATGTGATGACTATTCTCATTCAAAAGAAGATGGTTACAATGAGGCTCTGAAGGCATTTTACAATAAATAGGAATGTCAAAAACCCTAGACATCCAAAAACTAACCCTAGGAGATGAAGCACCAAATATCATGTGGGCCCCATTTGGGTAAGTTAGTACATCAACTTCCCGGGGTTGTAGCTTTTGCATACGATCTTGCTTAGGGCTTCAAAACAACCCCAAAAGTTTGGAACCCAAAAAACTGCCGAAAAACTGCCAAGGTGGAAAAATGTTTTTCGAGCCAATGGAATAGGTGGGTGGCCATCAATATCCATATGTATCAATCCTCCCTTATTAGGAGTAAATGGTCTCCATTTCATTGAGTTCCCCCATCATATGAGGAATTTTTTTTCTGAATTTGGCCCCAGGTGAGCCACTTGCCTTGGTGCAGGAGCTTCCCTACTTTGACGAATCGATAAAGTTGGATCCTTTGTTGTTGAGTGTCCTTGATCTATTTGTCCACAATATGATCACTAGATATCTATTTCATGTAGTCAGGGTTGAGCTCTATTGGTTTCAACTACTCTGCTATCTCTGAGGTGTCCAATAATGGTGGGAAATACGGCTGAAGGAGAGCCACGTTGAAGACTGGATGCAGACCAAGGAAGGGGGAATGTTGATCTCAAAAGAATTGTCACACATAACCTTGGTGATGGTTTATGACCCATAACATAGTGGGTGAAGCTTTCAATGGGGCTCTGTATGGCATTCTTTCTACAAATGCAACCAAAATTTGTCATCCACCGAAAACTTATGTGGCACCCGATGTTGATCATGGCGTTGCTTGTACTTGGCATTAGACTTCTGTAGAATTTATTGAACCTATTGGCGGATGTGATGGAGCCGCTCAATGAACTAGGTGGCTTTGTCAGCTTCTAGTGGAGTAGGGGACAATTTGGTCGAGGTGGTCACCATGAGTAGTGAAACATCCATGGGGCCCAATGGTTGGAATCCAAACTTCACCTGAAAGGGGATATGGATAGTTGAGCTATGCAGGGTTGGGTTGTAGCTATGTTGGACATAGGGAAGACTCTCATCCCATGTGCAGGGGTGTTTTGAATTGTACATGCGTGGGATATGTACGACAATCTGATTGACGACCTTAGTTTGGCCATCTGTCTGGGGGTGGAAGGTAGTGGATTTGGTGAGCTTGGTATCCAATAGTGACTAGAGGCTCGACCAGAAGGAACCAAATGTGACAGTCTGAGATAATGGTTGTGGGATCCTGAAATGTACCCATACTCGTTCAAATAAGAGCTTAGTAGTGGATTCTTCTATGATGTTCTTCTTCTAGGCGGCTAGAATCGCCAACTTGGAAAAGCGATCGACAACCACAAAAACACAGTCATTTCCCCTCTTGGTTGATGGGAGGCCCGAAATGTAGTCCATTGAGATGGATTCCCACGACCTGTTAGGAGTAGGAAGAGGTGTGTACAGGCCCTATTTCTTAGTGGTCAGTTTGGAAATAGCATAGGTAATGAAGGACCTGATATACTTGTCAACATCCTGTCGAAGTTTCGGCAAGTAGAAATGTTTCTGAAGCACTGCCACTATCTTTTCGATGCCAAAGTGTCCTGCCACATGACTGTAGTGAGCTTCCCAAATAAGCTTCATGTGCTCGCTTAATGGAATGCATAGATGTCCCATACAACACAAAAACCCGTCCTGAAGATGGAAATTAGCGACCACTAAGTTGGCACCCAACAATTGGCAGGTCGTGGAGAAGTTAGGGTCTGTCTCATAGAGGTGGGGCCATCCATAGGTCTTGTGGCCACAAGAGTCTAGCACTGTGGTGAGTGCCGTGATTGGAGGTTGGATGAGGTAGTCAACAACTCGGTTGGTACTTCCTATTTTATACTTGATGTTGAGGTGGAACTACTATAAGTATGTTGACCACTTCTGATGGCAGTCATTCTACAATTTTCCTTGAGTCTGCATGAACTATAGTGGCTTGTGATTAGTGTGGACGACTGTCTCCTTCCCAAGAATGTAATTTCTCCACTGGTGGCAAGCTTGCACAATGGAGTACATTTATTTGTCGTAAGTAGGGTACTTACAGAAAACATATGATAGTGTCTCACTATTATATGCCATGGGGTGGTCGTGTTGAGTGAGAACGAATCCCACAACATAGTTTGAAGCATCTGTCTCGATCTAAAAGGGATACTGCAGGTTTGGTAATGAAATTACCGGGAATGAGCACAAACGCTTCTTCAAGACATCAAAGGATTGTTGTTGGGACTTGCCACACACAATTGTTTCCTTACTGCTACCCCTAGTTACTTGGCTCAGGGCCCATGCAATATGAGAGAATCCCAACACGAACCTGTGATAGAAATTGACGAGGCCCAAGAATCTCTGAATTTCAGTGAGTGTGGTTAGGACTAACTAGTCACGGATGACCTGGATCTTGGATGGATCCACATGCACACCATGCTGATCAACGATGTATCCTAAGTAATGGACCCTGTCCATGCCAAAGGAGCATTTTTCAAAGTTTGCATATAGTTTGTGTTGCCGCAGGGTGTGCAGAACCTACTGAATATGCTGCAAGTGTTCTTCCCAAGTATTTTTGTAGATAAGGATGTCATCCAGATACACCACTAAAAAATTATTGGTGAAAGGTCGTAGGATATCGTCCATCATCCTCATAAAATTTTTTGGAGGATTTTTCAAACCAAAGGGCATGCCCAACCATTCAAAAAGACCTTATTTTGACTTGAAGATAGTCTTCCATACATCTGTCTGTTCTATTGGGACTTGGTGGTTGCCATAATTTAGATCAATCTTACTAAAGTATTTTTCCCTTGTGAGCTGATTAAGGAGGTCATTGATTCGTAGAATCAGGTACTGGTTTCAGATTGTGATTTTATTCATAGCCCGGTAATCAATGCAGAGTCGCTAGGTCCCATCCTTCTTTTGCACCAACACGATTGGGCTCCCACAAGGTGATGAGCTGGGACGGATGTGTCCCTTTTGGAGAAGTTCTTGGATTTGCCTTTTGATCTCCTCATTTTATAATAGAAAGCACTGGTAGACTGGACCATTGGGTAGTGGTGCGCCTGGGGTCATATCGATGGGATGCTTGACCTAGCAGTGCAAAGGTACTTCATTATGAGAGGAGAAAATATATGACCATTCTTCCATGACCTTATCCACTTACTTTTGTTGTGTGGAGAGATCATTCGCAGAGGCCCTGGATGTGGCTACGATATTTTTCTCACTCTAAGAGAGAATCACAAAGAAGAAAAAATTCTCCTTATGAGAGATGACCTTCCTGCATTGCTTGGTAGAGATTAAGGAAATAGAACTAGGAGGGACTGCCTCAGGTATCCTGTACAATTTCTTGTTCAAAGTAATAATAACACTATGAGGCCTAGAATCATATACAACATGGCATTTCCATAAATAAGGTTGTCCCAAAATAACATTACAAACTTCGAAAGGAGAAACATCGCAAAATACCTCACCTTTGAAGGGATTGATGTCATACGATAGTCAACACTATTGGCTGACACATAGATTGCTTCTTTGGCGAAGCCATCCAATGGTGTAGGGTTGTGGCTGCGTTGTTGTTGGCAGGGCCAACCGCTTGAAGACCTCTGCTGATATGAGGTTCTTCTGGCTACCATTATCAATGATGAAGTGCAACGGGGTGCCTTTGACCCATATCTTTGAATGGAAGAGGTACTCTCCTTCTTCTGGATCATCTGGTTCACCAGGTTGGAGATTAGTGGTAGCAACAGTGGTACTGGGTTCCGCATCAATGATCCATCTTCCCCTTTCTAGTTTTGAATCAGATTCAAAAATCACATATGATTCAGAGGATTTCACTTTGTCCACCAACGATTGCTTTGAGTGGCAGTCAACAATGTTATACCAAGGGATCTTATGGAAGTCACACCACTTCTCGGTATCTTTCTTTGTCTTTCCATTGTCCTTCTTTACTTGTGGCTTGGACTGGTTGTCCTGATACTATCCATATTTTCTCTATCCTTTGTTCTGTGGGTTGGGGCCACCCTTTCTTGGATTTTGCTATGAGGGGTTCCCAGGCCCAAATTTTCATGTCTTTTGTTTGAGCTTCTGCTCGATTTTTACGACATATCAGTAGGTCGTGCCCAAGGACGAGATTTCTAGAAATTCCATTTTGGTCTAGATGTATATATGAAGAGCACCATGATACTTGAGCACTAGATGTCACTCTGAATCTTTGATACCCAACTTAGTGCACAAGGTATGGAAGATATTTGTGAACTCTGGAACTGCTTGGTCTCTTTCTTGCCGCAATGTGGTCCATTTGGTATACAAGTCATCATAACTTATGACAAGGTAGTATTGTTCCTTAATAACATCCCTGAAGGATTCTCAGGTGGTCGTGACTATAAATAATGAGGGTTCCTCTATTTCATTTTGCTCACAAATAGTTTCCCACCAATCTTTGACATGGGGAATGACTTTGAGGAGCGCAAAAGTAATATTTTCTCTATTCGAAAAGTTATGGATAGAAAAATACCCTTCTAGTAGATTCAACCACTTGCCTACAACATCTGAATCTATCTGACCTTCAAATATAGGAATATCGAAGTTGATTTGTACCTTGAAGGGGGCGGTGCCTCAGCTTGGAGAAGATGCATCGCCTGTTGGTAGTCGCCGAAGGATTTGCACGAAACTATCCATGATCTCGTTCCTTTGTTGTGTGAGGGATTCCTCATTCAACATTTTGAAAGGATCTCTTGTCCCATCATATTTATTTTCTCCCGCCATGAGAGGTCGCTTGGGCGTGTGAGAGATTTTTTCCTCAAGAGAAACAAGCTCGAGACCCAATTCTTTGTACCCTGACCTTGTTGGGGACATGCATTAAGACGACAAGGAGAAGACCGCTCTGAAACCATTGATCCAGATTTTATGAGAAGAAAAAAATGAATACAGATTATTAAAAGATACGTAACAAAAAATAACAGAGATATAGTAAAACTGGTTTTCTATTCAATAAGGAAATAATTTGAAACTGTAAAATGCAACGGAAAACAAGCTTGTTGGAATGGTGGCGGATTATCTCTGAGAAGAGATGTGACGACAACGCTCATTCACAAGAAGATGGTTACAATGAGTCTCTGAAGTCCTTTTACAATACGCATGAATGTAAAAAACCCTAGACATCCAAAAACCTAACCCTAGGAGATGAAGCACCAAAAGTCATGTGGGCCCCGTTTGGGTAAGTTAGTACATCAACTTCTCGGGGTCATAACTTTTGCATACGATCTCCATTTTAGACGCACGATAGCCTGTTGAAAAGGTATAACCGAGAAGAAAAATTTTCGACTAGCCTAGGTCAATGCCGTTGGCAATCACTTGGGCCCCAAATCCCTAAAAAATGTCATTTACGGCCTCAAAACGGCCCCGGAAGTTTGGAACCCGAAAAATTGCCGAAAAACTACCAAGGTGGAACAATATTTTTTGAGCCAGTGGAATAGGTGGGTGGCCATCGATATCCACCTGAATCAAGAAGCTTCGAGGGTGAGGTGGCCTCCGATCAGTTTGGATCTGATTCGTATCTCTGATCTCATGGGATCATCCTAACCTCCTCACCCTATCCTTTTCATCTTATAAAATGAGAGGAGTTCTCATGGGGAGAGTTAGTTGTTTTGGAGCTTGGTGAGCTTTGTGAAGAATTTTTGAGAATAGCTAATGAGATATTAGTCAAGCCAAGAGTTTGGGCCTATGATTTCTATGAGCTTTGCTTTGTCAACATAGATTGTGAATGACTATCGGATCTACAGTCTCAGAATCCGTGGAGCAGAAGTGTGTGGGAAGCAAAGAATTGTTGGAAGGAATATGACAACATCAAGGCATCTAGTTGTATCTTTCTTCCACGTTATTTAATACATATATACTTTTATTTCCTATATGAACTTTACTTGTCCATATTGTATGATTCCTTGATCACGTATATAGTTTCATATCGAATAGACTCTGTTATTCTTGTCTTCGTTGGCTTGTGTTTCTTTGTAGATACTTCTCCATAAGCCTTACGATGGAGCTAGGATCAAATTGGAAAGGTCAGGTCTACAACATTTAAAAGGTATGTTTTTGATCCTTTTCTTATTTGATATTTGAAATCTAAGGAAAGTTTAGTATATTGTCTTGTTTTGTTCTAGTTTCGGGGTGAAACTAGGGAGATTAGTTTGTGTCTGCACTTACCAATTTTTTTGATAATAGAAGCTCTCCACCATAGAGATATTTTATCCCATCTATGACAAGGAAATGCTCGCCATTATGCATATGTTAGTGAAATTCAGACAATATATGGTCGGTGGGAATTTTGTGGTCAAGATTGATCACAATAGTTTGAGGCATTTCTTGGGGGAAAAGGATCTTAATGAAAGGCAACTTAATGGGTTAGTAAAATACAGACCTATAAATTAGATATTGATTACGTCAAAGGAAATAAGAATGCAATTGTTGATGCTCTATCTAGTAGACTAGATATGTGCTCGTTATTAGATATATCCGCGGATTGGAAACTTGAGCTCTTGGTGGAGTATTCCAAGAGCAAATTTTCTTGTGAGGTGATGGATAGAAGTGTCTAGGATGAGAAGTACAAGGTGGAATATGATATCATATACTACAAATACCACATATACTTGGTTTTGGGGTCCACATTAAATGAGAAAATTATGAAATCTATGCATGACACACCTTTAGCTGGGCATCCATGATATTTAAAAACATACAGGTAGATCATAGAGAGGTTCTCATGGAAGGGCCTCAAATATGATGTATTGAGACATATGTAGGAATGTATGACTTGTCAATAGAACAAGTTGGAGCAGACCCACCTTGCAGGATTACTTCAACCACTTCCCATTCTAGAGCAGAAATGAGAGAACATGTCCATGGACTTTATCACAAGGTTGTTGAAGACACAAGGCAAAGATTGCATTTATATGGTGGTCGATAGGATGACCATTTTTTCTCATTTATTTTCCATATCCCCAGAGTACAAGGTAACATAGATAGCAAATTTATTCTTCAGGGAGATATTCGGTCTTCATGGGTTGTCGAAAAATGTTGTTAGTGATAGGGATAGCTGATTTCTAAGTGCTTTTTGGCAGGATCTATTTATGATAGTAGGCATAAAGTTGACTCATAGTACGATTTTCTACCCACAGATAGATGACCAAAAAAATATAGTGGACAAATTGTTAAAGGGATATTTGCGTAGCTATGTGACCGAGCAGCATATGCATGGGTTAAGTGTTGGACATATTGTCATTGATGTCAATAGTCGATGTCATTATGATGTGATGATGAATTGTTATGAACAACATGCAGAGGAATTGATGAGTTGTTATGAACAAAATGCAAAGGAATCTACCTAAATCTCGGGAGAGGCAGCGTATTAGATTTCAAAAAATCAACACAATTCATAAAACACCATCATATTTAATTCCCAACAAATCAATGATCTCGATTAGTTAGAATCCAAGTACAAAACCAAAAATCTTAGAAGGGAAAGCACATTGCAGTGATGATGAGTTGTTATGATTAACATGCAGAAGAATCTACCAAAAATCTCAGAAGGGAAAGCACATTGCAGAAACGTGATCATGATTGGAATTGCCACAGTAAAACTACAAAAGAATCAAGAAAGAAACCGTTCCATTGATGTAGATTTTGGGACAAACCAGGACCATCAGATCTGAGAGTTACTTGAGGTTTAATCGTGGATTATCGCTTTGGGAGAATTAGGAAGTGGGAGAAAAATAACCCAAAGTCCCAAATGTCGAAATGAATCTAGACCATGTTGGCAGCCCCACACGATTTTGTTATGTGAACAAGAAATTGCATTATCTATAGCTGCCTTCACCTCATTCTTGTAAACATTATCTTTTTTAGACGATTACTAGATTAGTATAGTTATTCATTGATCCCTTAGAGATCACGTTTTTTTTTTGTTTCATGTTTGATTCATGACTGAAAGCATGAATCAAACATGAAAACTTAATTTCGTATTATATTCCTATACAAGGCATTCTTTTAAAGGGTCATTGTGCTTGTATCTACTCTATGTCTAACACTTGAATGACTCACCTTTGGAGTGTTTTGAATGTTGATGTGATTTCTATACACTTAGTTGATTCACATTTGAATTATAAACATGTTTATATATTTAAATCCTTTGCAAATCAACTATAGTTGCGCTATCCATAATGCATAAGTATTATACCCTGTACATAATCCTTTTGCTGGCATAGTGAATTCATAAGATTTCATTATGGTTTGAGGGTTTTTTTCATGCTTTGTATGCAAGGTTTTCATTACCAGTAATGCTCAAGCATCAAGACCGAACCCTCAATGTTCAGATTATGTTTACGTAAGGGTTTCGCTTGGTTTGTTTCCATTTTATCCATTTAGATCTGTTCTTATAGCCCCTACCATCCAAACCTAGATCTGTTCTGAGTCACCCCTGTTGCATTATGTCACCTGTGAGGTGAATCCAACCAAATGATTCTGAGTTCTTGTTTGTTTTAAAAACCCATATTTTCCTTCTAGAGACACGTTTTTGCAGGAGCATTTTTTAGCAAACCATTACGAATTAACCAGAACCCTATCATTTACCTTCATAGCGAGCAGATTCTTCAGAAACGATACAATTTCAGAGATACATCTCATTCTTTGGAGGGAAAAATATTAGAAATTCTTTGCAGTTAAGGTAATCTTTTTTGTTTGTTTTGCTTAGAGATCCAAGCCTATTATTGGTTTTGTTGGTTTCCAAGTTATATATTCCCTTTTTCTATTTATGAGATTGTAGTAGAATTGCCTCTCCATCTCAATAAAATATCCAGCTCTTGCATGTCTAAACCCTACTGTCGAAAAACTATGTGTTCATCCACAAAAAGACTATTCTATCACAGATCTACTCTCTGCTACAGTTTGAAACCCATTGGGAGAAATCCACGGTCTGATTTCATGTCCAGAAAATCATTGGAGGCAGTCTTAGATGTATTAAAGGATAAAAACCCTCCTCTTAATGAGCTGAATCAGGGTTTCATTAAGAAATCAATTGTGAATAAAAACTGCAAGCATGAGGAATAGGGTAACTCAGATTTGAGTTTTATAAACAAGTGGATTAAGCAATCTAATAATATGATTATTAAAAAAGAAACAACTCAACAAATTCAACTATCATGAATTCAGATGCTCCTTTGTCAAATGGCTGAAATAACAAATAGTTGTTATGTTTTTGAATTGCTTCTGTTTTGAAAATCAAATAGGTTAGATTTTATTTTATTTTTTATTTAGATTTTTACTATTTTAGAATAGCTACAAAAACCTGTAGCATATATATATATATATATATATATATATATATATTTTAAATCAGTTTGAATTCAAGTCATTTTTAAATAAAAATTAGTAGTTAGTTGTTAATAAATTATCTCACTTGTTCCTATTTCGTTTTCAGGGCATGATGTATCTTGATGTTGATTTTATGAGGTGGAACATGTTTGATTTAGATAATCAAGTATCTCTTTTCTGTTTATTTTGTAAATAAGAAAAAAAACCTTTTATTAATTTTGAAGATACAATTTGATTATGAGTGGTTGTAGGCTCTCCATTTTTGTAATGTTGTTATCTCATGGATCTGATCCTATCCTAAAAGATAAGAAGATGAGATTTCAAAAATACACTTTAAATACCTTGCATTTTGTAAATGAAAGGCATCTTGGCCTAGAACCAAATATGGATGAATGATTTCCCAAGACTTAATGAAACACCGTATGCCATTTTGGCTTTAGTCCTTTGTTAATGGTGTTTCATTAATGTTTCATTTTATTTAATCCTGGTGCATTAATATGTCGTGTAGCTTCAGACTCAATGATATGTTATGTTTCAAGATATTCACATTATAAATATCGTTCATAATTAGTTGTTCCAGATATTAACACTGTGATCATCTTTTCAATTTAAATATCATGATTTCTCTTCGATGTTTAGTTGAACAATGAAGTGAATGTATTACATTTAGATTTTTCTGACTCTCATTATTTACGATCATAAGATCGCATAATTAACATGTGTTCCCTATTCTGTTTCTAAAAATTGTGGCTGCCAATACATTCTATGAGTTTATTCAGAACAATTTTAGTATAAGTCTATTGCAGATTTATCTCGTAGACGTGGCTGGTGGATGCTCTTGATTCATATAGAGGCAAAGACACATCATAAAAACTAATATCAGGTTATCTCTTTTGTGTTTCCAATTTCTGTCATTTATATATTAGAAGAACCAGAAAGTGGAGATCGACTTTGACTATCTGTACATCTGTGTTTCATAGTTTAATTAATTCAAGTTCTGTTAGATTTATAGAAAGAAAACAAAAAAAATATTTAAATGTTCTTTCTTTATCTTCTTCTCAAAAGCAATTATTTTTACCTTGATTTCGTAAGTTTCTAGTAAAACTTGCAATCTGTAAATGTTGTTCATAATTGAGATTTTTATGTTTTCTTTTTCTACGTAAACACATTTACAATAGTGATATCAGAGTATGTATATATTTAGTATATTTTTTTAGCATTAGTTAATTCTTTTAGGATTTTAGATTGGCTAGCGGAGCCATTAAACCTGTCAGAACAAGTTACACCAAACGACTTGGGTTACTTAGACAACCCCGGACCAGACTTGTTCTTCCAGTTGATGGACAGTCAATTTTGCCCGTCAACAAATGGCGCTAGAAGGAGGGCATGAGGTTGATTTAATGATTAAATTTTTCATCCCTTAGCCTTTCATAATTCCATATTTATAAATCCTTTTTTCGTGTCATCTTATAATGCACTACAAGGCAGGTTAGATGACAAACTAACTATTTGAAGTCAATTTCTTCAAATTCTTAATTTTTCATGGCTCCTTCCCAAATCACTATGTTGGAACATGCTTTCCACTTCTCATTACCTGATGTTCCAAACAAGACAACTAATCTCTTTTCAGAACTCACCTTTGATGATGAAGGGAACACATCTGTAGTAGACCATATTTCTAAATTTGTTTATAAATGTTCAAGACATAAGATCATTGATCCTAATATTACATGAAGATTGTTCGCTCTCACCTTCCGAGGTCGGGTTAAATATTGGTTTGAATATTTTCGGGCTAATTCTATTCATTATTTGTTTGAGTTTGTAATTGAGTTTTTATCAAATTTTAACAACTATGAGTATGATGAAGTAAGTGAAGAATTGGGTCGCTTAAGGAAAGAAAATGATGAATCATTCAATGATTTTGCAATTAGATTCATTCATGTTTGTACTAGTTTCCATTTGAAAGAAATGTCTCTTATTAATGAATGGTTTGAATATCTCATTTCCCTCTCAAACAAGCAAGATCAATTAATTGTTAACCAATTTGAATTCAGCACTAACACTCAATCTCAAGATGGTTCAAATTTTGATGTTGATCTTGAAGATTTTGAAGCACCAAAATTTTTGTCAACTTCTTTCATTTTTCCAAATCATGAGCAACATCATATTTTACAAAATGCAATCATCACCTCTAATCATTCTTTGTCAACGATGTCTCCTCCTGTTGAAGAAGGAACCCTGACTTTAAAAGACGACAATTGTCACACTCTCATAGATTTTATAATTGTTTCTAAAGTAAAAGAGGTTGAATGTGAAGTTGATAATCATGTCGACGATAAATCTTCCCCTAATTTAGTTGAACAGATTCATGATCAATTAGTGGGAGACAAAATCATTTGGAAATCTTCTATCTCTAGTGATTTTCTCTCAAATTTTCCCTTACACAATGAACCAAATGGTCTCTTAAAAACTGTCTCGTACTCTTTAAAAGAGAATACAAAAGAGGTTGATCAATTTATACAAGGAGAGGGGACAAAACCATATTTTGAAATGCATATACCTATCATTTAAAGAGATGCATTTCATCTCCTTAATTCTTCTACATATTATTCCTTGTACCCTGATATTTTTTATCCTAATGTTGTGTAATTGCATCTTCCATATTACCTTGGAGAGAATTCAACATTATATAATCAGGTACAAAGAGATTACTGAATAGAAGATAAAGAGGGAAATAATTCTACCCGTGAACATATTAATTCCTATTCTCATCAATTATCTATGGGTAAATCAAGAAATGATTTGAAAGAGTCCCAAATTGCATATTCCATTGATTCATCTCAATTTTTGTTTCGAGAAGGATCTAAATTTTTCCATGATCAATTATTTGAGGTTGAAAAGTATAATCGGCCAAATATTACTACCAATGATCATTATTCAAAATTGTTGGTCGTTCCATTTAGTTCACCTCAAATAGTTATCCTTGAAATATCTAAGCTTAATGTAAATTTTTTAGAGACTGAGACACATATTTTCCAATCTAGAATCATGATAAGTTCTTGCCATCTTGATCCGACATTTTTACAAGATTCTTTTCTTGATAGTCTAATACTTTATTCTCATCAAGAAGATTTGTCGCAGGTGAATTCTTTAAAACAGTCCCATGTTAGTAATTGCATGTATTATGATAGGATTGCATATTGGTTGGAGTATTCATATCTCGAAAAGTCTCTAGGGAATTGTAAGATTATCTTCACATTTTTTAGAGATCAAGGAGGTAACTTTGACACACTCATTTTATATCCTTCAGATAAAGAAAATATGGAATGAAAGGAAAATTGTCGGGAGGATGGGGCACTTTGGTCTAGGCTGATCATTATGTTAGGTCCCCATAACTCTCACAAACTTCAAAATCTCATTTTTTCATATTTTTGTAACCCATATAATGACAAAATTGCAGAATGGCTGGAGGATTCATACAAAAAGAATGTTCAAAGGAATGGTAAGATCATGCTTGCCTTATTTTTAAATGATGATGATAAAAGTGAGTATGATATAGTTTTGTCATTTTTCAATATACTACCATTCTTGTCAGTAATATTTGATTTTATTTCTACTGCAGGATTGGAGTTACTCCGATGGCTACATTAGAAGCATGACTTCATGTAGTATTCTGATTTGTTTAGTGTTAGAGTAGTTTTAGGAGTAGGTTTTCTTTTAGCTTTATTTCTCACTGTTTCTCTTTGTAATAATGAAGCCATGAAAACAAGCGGGTGCGCCAAGAGAACCATAATATGAATGTTGTCAGGGAAGTCCACTTTGACCCTTTTCTCTCAGCTTTTCAAAAACACAGTATCATCATGAAATTTTTTAAATGAAAAGTAAAGAGATAAGTAGATCTGAACTATAAATTCATCCCTAACCCAAGGTGCCACAAATAGGTCTGCATTCATATTAATGATTATTTTTCTATTTTATTTTAGTCTCTCTAGAGATATTTCGCATGATGATTTTAGATCCACCCTCTTGTAAATATTTTTGATTTTCTTTTTGTTTTTCATTTTGCTTGTTTTTGGTTTGTTTCTGAAAAATTGTGTCTGTGTCACCATTTCATTTGTGGAAGGAAAATCAAAATTTTTATCCAAGAGAAACAACTGACTACTTTTCAAAGCACCATGCTGTAAATTGTTAAACTCAAATCAGCAGAAGAAAGTTCCTACTCAAAACAATGTGGATGGTTTCTTTTCAAAATCTCGGGAGGATAATGATTATCATTAATAAACTCTTAACGCTATCCCCATTTTTAAGAAAACAAATCGATTATACCTTCCTGTCATTAAGATGGTTTCTTAACAGGAATCTAAGTGTCTCTATCATGATAAGGATCATTGTAAGAAAACAAATGAATTATATAAGAACAATTTATGTTTGATAAAATATGAAGTTTTCAGTATCACCTCGCTCTCTTGAATATCATAAATTTTCTGCAAATTTGTAAATTAATTCTAGAGATTTGAAAGCACTGCAAGGTGTGGGAAGTGTTTGTAAACCCATCGAGACACTGAACAGGTCTTCTGGCAGCGGGTAAATGTATCCATGATACCAAGGAAACTTCACTGGGGTACTGAACAGGCCTGCTGGCAGTGAAGCAATGATGGGTTCAAGAAAATTATCAGGTATTCCCCTTAAAATTAATCCAAGAATAAAGATGTTCTTCATCATGAATGGATGAATTTTGGATAAGATAGAGGTGTTAGAGTGGGTTAAATGAAATCCCTGTCGAGGATATGGACGCCTGCTGGTAGCCATGGCTATGTCAACAGTATCAAAGTCAGTTGCATAAACATCATTCCTCTCAAAATCTAGATCTGATACCAGATTACACTTTTGACGGAAACACATATGATGTTGGACTATGTTATCCCCTGAGTTTTTCATGCTTGATGTGTTGTCAGTTGCTTCTCAAATATTCATTTTTTTGATTCATCCTAACATGAAATTTTTGTGATGCAAAGATAACTGCTTCGCCCAGTAAGTCGCCATTGTTGGTAGCCCCACACAATTTCATTATGTGAACAAGAAATTGCATTCTCTATAGCTGCCTTCACATAATTCTTGTAAACATTATCTTTTTTAGAAGATTACTGGATTAGTATAGTTATTCATTGATCCCTTAGAGATCGTGTTTTTGTTTTGTTTCATGTTTGATTCATGACTAAAGGCATGAATCAAACATGAAAACTTAATTTTGTATTATATTCCTATACAAGGCATTCTTTTAAAGGGTCATTGTGCTTGTATCTACTCTATGTCTAACACTTGAGTGACTCACCTTTGGAGTGTTTTTAATGTTGATGTGATTTCTATACAATCTATTGATTCACATTTGAATTATAAACATGTTTGTATATTCAAATCCTTTGCAAATCAACTATAGTCATGCTAGCCATAATGCAAAAGTATTATACCCTATATGTAATCCTTTTGCTAGCAGAGTGAATTCATAAGATTTCATTATGGTTTGAGGGTTTTTGTCACGCTTTTTACGCAAGGTTTTCATTACCAGGAATGCTCAAGCATCAAGACCGAACCCTCAATGTTCAGATTATGTTTACGAAGGGGTTTCACTTGGTTTGTTTCCATTTTATCCGTTCGGATCTGTTCTTATAGATCCTACCATTCAAACCTAGAACTGTTCTGAGTCACCCCTATTGCATTATGGCAACTGTGAGGCGAATCCAACCAAATGATTCCGAGTTCTTTTTGTTTTAAAAACCCGTATTTTCCTTCCAGAGACATGTTTTTACGGGAGCATTTATAAACAAACCGTTACGAATTAGCCAAAACCCTTTAAAACCCATTTCAGAAATGGGGTCATTTACGTTCTTTAAGGCCAGATTCTTCAGAAACAATAGAGTTTCAAAGATACATCTCGTTATTTAGAGGGAAAAATCTCAAAACTTCTTTGCAGCTAAGGTAAGCTTTTTTGTTTGTTTTGCTCAGAGATCCAAGCCTGTTATTGGTTTTGCTGGGTTCCAAGTTATATATTCCCTTCTTCTGTTTATGAGACTGCAATAGAATTGCCTCTCCATCTCAATAAAAACTCCAGCTCTTGCATGTCTAAACCCGACTCTCAAAAAATTGTGTGTTCATTCACAAAAAGACTATGCTATCACAGATCTACTCTCTGTTGCAGTTCAAAACCCATTGGAAGAAAGCCACGGTCTGATTTCATGTCCAGAAAATCATTGGAGGCAGTCTTAGATGTATTAAAGGATAAAAACCCTCCTCTTAATGAGCCGAATCAGGGTTTCATTAATAAATCAATTGTGATTAAAAACCACAAGCATGAGGAATAGGGTAACTCAGATTTGAGTTTTATAAACAAGTGGATTAAGCAATCTAATAATATGATTATTAAAAAAGAAACAACTCAACAAATTCCACTATCATGAATTCATATGTTCCTTTGTCAAATGGCTGAAATATCAAATAGTTTTTATGTTTTTGAATTGCTTCTATTTTGAAAATAAAATAGGTTAGATTTTATTTTATTTTTTATTTCGATTTTTACTATTTTAGACTCACTACAGAAACCTGTAACTAGCTACAAAAACGTGTAGCCTATCTTTTAAAAAAAAATAGTTTGAATTCAAGTCATTTTTAAATAAAAATTAGTAGTTAGTTGTTAATAAATTATCTAACTTGTTCCTGTTTTGTTTTCATGGCATGATGTATCTTGATGTTGATTTTATGAGGTGGAACATGTTTGATTTAGATAATCAAGTATCTCTTTTCTGTTTATTTTGTAAATAAGAAAAAAAACCTTTTATTAATTTTGAAGATACAATTTGATTATGAGTGGTTGTAGGCCCTCCATTTTTGTAATGTTGTGATCTCATGGATCTGATCCTATCCTAAAAGATAGGAAGATGAGATTTCAAAAAGACTCTTTAAATACCCTGAATTTTGTAAATGAAAGGCATTTTGGCCTGGAACCAAAGATGGACGAATGATTTCCCAAGATTTAATGAAACAATGTACGACATTTTGGCTTTAGTCCTTTGTTAATGGCGTTTCATTAATGTTTCGTTTTATTTAATCCTGGTGCATTAATATGTCTTGTAGCTTTAGACTCAATGATATGTTATGTTTCAGGATATTCACGTTATAAATATCATTCATAATTAGTTGTTCCGGATATTAACACCGTGATCATCTTTTCAATTTAAATATCACGATTTCTCTTCAATGTTTAGTTGAACAATGAAGTGAATGTATTACATTTAGATTTTTCTGACTGTAATTATTTACGATCATAAGATAAAAGAATTAACATGTGTTCCCTATTCTATTTCTAAAAATTGTGGCTGCCAATACATTCTATGAGTTTATTCGGAACAATTTTAGTATAAGTATATTGCAGATTTATCTCGTAGACGTGGCTGCTGGATGCTCTTGATTCATATAGAGGCACATACACATCAGACAAACTAATACCAGGTTAACTCTTTTTTGTTTCCAATTTCTGTCGTTTATATATTAGAAGAACCAAAAAGTGGAGATCGTCTTTGACTATCTATACATTTGTGTTTCATAGTTTAATTAATTCAAGTTCTGTTAGATTTATATAAAGAAAACAAAAAAATATTTAAATGTGTTTTCTTTATCTTCTTCTCAAAAGCAATTATTTTTACCTTGATTTCGTAAGTTTTTAGTAAAACTTGCAATCTGTAAATGTTGTTCATAAGTGAGTTTTTTATGTTTTCTTTTTCTACGTAAACACATTTACAATAGTTATATCAGAGCATGTATATATTTGGTATATTTTTTTAGCATTAGTTAATTCTTTTAGGATTTTAGATTGGCTAACAGAGCCATTAAACCCGTCAGAACAAGTTACACCAAACAGTTTGGGTTACTTAGACAACCCTGGACCAGACTTGTTCTTCCAGTTGATGGACAATCAATTTTACCTGTCAGCAAACCATTGATCTAGAATTGATCACAGTCGTTGGATCAAGGATTCACAAGATCCTGAAATAGTCGAAATCTCGACAACCATTGGATCGTGTTAATATTTTCACGTCAAAGATGGATCGTTAGATGAAGTCAAGTTGCTCAAGTTTTATTCGGGGAATCTCACTTCGAGAGAATTGAGAGTTGGGAACGAATAACCCAAAGTCTCGAAGGCCGAAATGAATCTATACCATTTATCTAGAATTGATCACAGTTGTTGGATCAAGGGATCAGATGAACCTATGATCATTAGATCCAGGTGGAGGACATGTTCAACGTTAGGAGATCCATGCCATAAAGGAAACATGGCACAATAATATGGTGACAAGTGTCTAGGTCCAGTTGGCATTTTAGGTACACGTAAGTCACAAATCTAAGTGACACGTGGAAACCACTCGGCCAATGCTAAGTCAACAGTGACGTCAACAAATTACGTCACTCTGGGAGTTTTGTCCTTCGGGGGAAACCAAAAACTACTCGAAGTGATGAAGGTCGAATTCAATGATAACCATTGATCTAAGTTCCTATGGATTCTCACATGACCATTAGATCAAAACATGACGTAAGAACTCCCATGTTGACCACTTTGGAATTGACCAACTCCGGTGGAAATCGGAACAACAATTACCTGGACCTCTGAATCCCCAAAGTCCCGAAGTGCCGAAGTCCTGAAGTAAATAGTGGCCTTCCATGTCAACCTTTGATTAAGTCATAGAAGTTGGATTAAGTGGTGGAAGGATAAGTGAGGATTGAATCTAGACCATTGATTTGGTTACAAGATTCATGCTAACCATTGGATCAATCCCTGTGAGAATTGAACGAGAACCATCCACTCAACTGTAGATCAATTCATGGTCATCGATTTGTTTGAAACCTATGGACAAGCCATGATCGACCATCTATGGAAGAACAAATATTGACCGTTCGGTATACTATGACGAAATGTACTCCATAAAGTTGAAAGATTGCATAGGTTGGAAGCCCTAGAGTCCCAAAGTCCCAAAGTAAATAATAACCGTCCATCTCAATCTTTGATTAATTCATAACCATTGGATTAAGAAGTGGAAGGATAGTGTAAGGGTCAAAGCTAGACTGTTGATTTGGTTATGTGATTCATGCTAACCATTGGATCAATACTTGGGAGAGGTAACCACTTCGAGAAGTTGAAACTCCAGAATATTGGATGAGAGAGAAATCACCTGAAGACTGAAGTACCAAAGGACTAGGTTCCATCCCCCAGTCATGGGCTACAAGCACATAAGCCATGAAGCACTGGGTACATCAATTAATTAATAATCCCATGGTTTTGCGCATATGGTCACATGTAAATGGTTTGAAGGAAGCACCTTTACAGTATTCGATTTCTACAATATTTGTAGAAAACATGGAATCGAGTTAAAATAAATCAATTCATACCTGTGATTGATTTATGAAAATCACACTCACTGAATAATAATCCTTCACAATAATGTTTGAATAATAATAGAGATTATTGTTAATTTAAAATGAAGAGGTGTGATGGTCCAAACAAAGGGACACAATGCTTCATAGCTCATACTGGTTGGAAGAGTATATAAATGATAAATAATGGTGAGAAGAAAGTGTCTCTGTAGTCCAGATCAGAAGATCAAAACAACAACAAAGTCCAAGATGAAGAACTGATGATTCTTATGAAGTGAGGGTGGAAGGGAGGAGCACATAAGGATTCATATCCTTTAAGTGTAATTCAAGGGAGTTGGTGCTTCCTAGGGTTGGTTCCCTAAAGAAACAAGGGAGTTGGTGCTTTCTAGGGTTGGTGCCCTAAAGAAATAAGGGATTTGGTGCTTCCTAGGGTTGGTTCCCTGAAGAAGGGGATTTGTGTCTCCTAGAGTTGGTGATATAAAAATGATTGGTGTCCTTCACTCTTCTTCATAAAAGCCTTGTAATTCCTATTAATTATATTTATATAATTGATTTTACAAACAAGTCTATTGTTGATCTATTATGGTAATTAACAAAATATAAAAGTAATTGCTAATTGTTGAAAAAGGGTAATACTGATTCACTCCCCCCTCTCAATATTCCAAGATTAAGTGGTTACACTTGGTCGAGCATTTTTATAACACCACTTATCATATGTCCATTAGGATGTAACCATTTAGAGAATTATATGGATATGATGCTCCATCTTTTGTTGACTTGGAGTTTGTGGATAAGGATCCCAAGGACAAATATTGGATTCAGGAGAGACAAGAAATTCTTAAGAATCTTAGGGATAACTTGCAGATAGCCCATAACCAAAATAATATATATGCATATAAGCATAGCTTCAAGTGCACTTTCGAGGTAGGGGACTTGGTGTTTCTCAGGATGCAGAAATATAGAAAATTCATTGAAGAAGAGTGGTGCAGAGAAACTTAAATCATGGTTTTATGGGCCTTATAGGGTGACCAAGAGAGTTGGTGAAGTATCTTATGAGTTGGACATGCTAGAAGGGAGTAAGATCCATAATGTGTTTCACTTCTCATGTCTCAAAAAGGAATTGGGACAACACATCACTTCTTCGACATAACTTCCTACATTGGAAGAGGAGGGGAAGATAGTACTAGTTCCTGAGGAAGTATTGGAGGTTTGAAAGAGGAAGCTCTGAAACAGGTTAATCAAAGAATATCTGGTCAGATGGAGAGAGTTTCCTACAGAATATGCCACTTGGGAGAGTGAACAAATTTTGTAGCACCCGAATTTTCAATTTATCGGGGACAAGAAATCTCAGGAAGGGAGGAATGTCATGTCCCCTTTCAAGTGATCCTGGGACATGGAAGAAGTAACCTAAGTGATTCCCATAGGCTATAGTAATTAAAAAAGGAAGTTGATTAATTATTTAATGTCCTAAAGGGAAAATTTCCTAACAAAAATGACATTATATAATTAAAACGGGAAAAAGGGAAAAGTGCCAAAAGTGACTTGGGAGGAATATGAAAAGTCACTTAAATTGATTAAAAGGTAAAAAGGTCACAAAGAGTCAAAAGGAGTATAAGGAGGTGTAGTTCCCCCAAGCCCAATGTTAGAATTAGGGCCAACAACTGGGATGGCGTTTGAAAAATGCGAAGTAACATTCGACATACCATAGGAAAAAGGACTAGAGGCCATAGGGATGGACTGAACATTATAGCCCGGTTAGTGACCAAGAGACCCAAAAGGGTTTGAGACAAGAGATTGAGCATTCACTATAGGTCGAGCCATAGTAATAATAGGTGCCTTCGACACTACAAACAATGTGGTTGCAGGAGTTGAAGGGGTGCCATTAACTATAGTGGGTGTGGGAGTCGAAGGGCTCCCAGTGTTATGAAGACTAGGTTCAGTACTCATCCTTGTAGAATCACAAGTCTGAATGATGGAGGTGTGTGTACCATGCGTAATAACTCTATGCCTTTTAGAAGAAAAAGACTCGAAATCCGGTGGTAACTATAACAAGTGACAAGACCAGTGGGGACGTTGGTCCAACTCCAAGATGACTTAAGACTCTAAAGACAAAAAACAAATCCTAAGGCCAACTAGTAATCAAAGAGAACATTAAAATTCAAACAACCAATATGCACACAAACAGGGTAAAGTGGTTGAAAGTGGCCTCCCTCCCTAGAGAAGGTATGTCTCACCCAAGAGGGGCCTGAGACTCCCTACTAAAGATCGGAGGTAACATAATCAGTTATAAGGGCCCTCATGGGTTTAACAACCAGTCGGTCAGATCCCCCCGGAGAGGTAATCCTCCATAAAGGCTGTGTGTTGTTTGACCCTTATCTGACCCAGGGTACTTGTAAAATAACCCCTACAAGTAACCTATGTGGCACCTAAGTCAAGAAACTAATAAACCATTGTATAACTGATGCACAAGTGACGAGTTGTAAGTTAGGTCCACCATATGGGTAGGGTAGCAAATCCTGAAACCTTGAAAGCACCACCTCTCACAGAGGTAAGGGCACTAACAATATCCCTAGATATGAATAGATCCCCATAAATATGTATGATGCTAAGAAGGTATCGGGGGGATATCCCTTCAACCAACCTCGCGCGACCTCGTGATTAACTCCAGTGTGAGCGTAGCCTCCTGATATTACCAATTATACAATGGATTTCTTCACTCCCTTTCTCAGACACATATGTTGATTTAATTGCCTTGGAGAAGTTTACTCACAAAATCCTATTCCAAGGCACTAAATCCTAAGCTAGTTTGTGTACCCTAGAAAATAAAACCGTGACTGATCAATTTTAAATCATAGTGTTAATTTTAGTGGCCGTGATTACTCAAAAAGGTATGGTAGTGAAACTCACGATGTTATGATTCAACAAGAAAAGTAAATATGAATATAATGCAAAGTCCTAACTTCAATTTTCAATGTATGATATGCTTCTAATAACAAATGCAAATTTCAATTTCAACTTTGCAATTCCCAAGTAAAAATGCAATCTTTCGGTAAATGCACTAAGCTAATGATAAAGACTCAAAATATCTAAATGCCAAGAAATGCAAAATGCCTAATATTTTTGTATTTTCAATAATATAAGAATGAAAATGCATGGTCTGAAAAACAACTTGATATATAAACTCTACTATCTATAGAAAGATATAACTTAAGTAGGATACCAAGCAGTGAAACACCCAACCCAATGTACAAGGACAATCAAAATGAAAAGGTGATGAGAAAGACTCCGCCCAAAAATTCAACCAAAGATAGGTTTCCTGTCATCCCACAAGCACTTAACAGGCACTACATAGACCTAAGAAGACTCAACAAACATAAAATCCCACCCAACAACCACCATACCAAGCAACAAAGCAAGGAAAGTTGATGTACGTGACTCTTTGAGGAAACATAGCATATGTACATAGCTTGGAGAGGGACATACTGCGTATATATGCGACTGTCAAGCCAAAAATCACGTATATATTTCAAAAAACAAGGCTAAGAAAGGGAGAAGGTTGAAAACTCAGACCTAGAGTGAATATAGACTATCAAGCAATGATGCGACAAGAAAAACAATAGGAGCAAAATAAATCTAAGGAGAAAAGTACTCCAAACCCTAAGAAAGAAGATTCAATCCCCAATATGGTCGCCAATTCTGTTACGAGGAAAATCTCTCTATGGCTAGGGTAAACCACAACAGACAGAAATGAATGTAGAATTCAACTCTATCCCAAAAACATGCTATATAAACCAATATGCAAGTGAGATAAGAAAGAGGCCTACCTTGTCCATATGTTCGATGATGTCCACCATTGAGCACTTTGACCCAAAGATATATACCTGCAACTAGTTCTCAACAACCAAGAAAAGAAAGAATATGGTGATAATATAAAAGGTTATCAAATTAGATAGCATAATCCATTAATATACATAACAAATATGCCCATGGATAATAACTCAAATATTTGCAAGATATCAATTCGACGGGAAAGGAGTATTTCTATTAATAAATGATCAGCAGAAGTGAAAATACTACAGACTTCCATGTCGGCATGGTTCAGAACTAAGAAACTAAGTTCCTTCCAGCTGGGCCTCCACCACTTCAATCCTCCACCAAAGGCAAGCTCATAAAAGAGAAACAATGAGGTTCTCAATCAATAAGGGAAGATCTTGTGGGATGAACACTGTGTTCAGACTTAAAGGACAAAGGGATGTAGACTCAATATGAAGTAAATAATTTCTCCAGAGTAAGTTTGCTCTCAAAGTTGAATTCTTTCTCCTCTTTCCATAGCTCGGAATTGATCCATTTATAGTATTCAAATGAAAATGAAGGGCTGATTCAGAACATTTCCAGTATATGGAAGGTCAAGGATCATAGATCTATTGTCATGACATGGAAACTCGACATTAATTTTCATTTTTTGGCACAAATCTCGATGTACACGGGCTGTAGTGGAGCAACCTATGTATACACATGTTATATAGTAGGAAGGATGTGTACATGTGGAAAAATATGTATTTTTCAGTCTAGATTTTACAATCAGGGATGATAAGTCTGCATAGGGAAATGGAAAAAGGCCTTATGTGCAAGATTTCATAGGGTGAGGAAAATATTGTTATAACAGATGGCCCCTAATGTGTGAGGTCAGAGGAGTATCTGTGATGGTCGAAATACATTATTAACAAGCCAGAAGTGGAGTGATGGGGAACGAGTTGGAAGAACTAGTTTCTCATTACATTCTGCACTGAATTTGCATACATGGTTGCCAATAGAATTACATTGCAGATCCATGTGAAAATATACGAAACAAGTGTCTGTGGCCATGAATAGGAAAATACAAATGCGGTTACATGCCAATGAATTTCATAGTCATGAACAAGGCCTAGTAGAAACAGTCTCAAAACCAATCTAAATATATATATATACAATGAAGTATAATCTGATCTCCCATGATCAATGAAGTCATACAGGTATTGGTCCAATGAAAAGGAAGCAACAACACAGGAAAGATGCGACCACATACTGGTGTCTTTAAGTCTTCTACATAATCTGCCAAGGGTGCAAGTCTACATTATGTGAATAAAGGAGTTGAGGTCAAACACAATGATACATCGTTTGATTATCGATCATTAAGGTATATCGTTACTAAAAATGAGACAACCTACTGATAATGAAAGTAGGTATCAAGGCACCAAGTACATTCTTACAAGTGTGAATATAGGATTCAGTGTCGAACACCTGAAGAATCCATCGATCAGGAGATATTGATGTATTCCCAACTGTCGATGGCGAGAGAACCTTGAACTAATGACTGCAAGACTCAAGGTACTCATAAGAATCTAGGTCTCATTTCCAGAATAGATGAGTTAAATTCGATGGAAGGAGACCCGCTAAAAGGAGAGAATTAAGGAATCTCTCATCTGTCAGCATGAGGTACAAAGAAGGAGATTCATGATTTGGTGGAAATCAGATGAAGAACATGTTCACGAACCAACGACCCTGTGCATCTTTCGTGTGCACCAAGTGCAAGCGGTACATGGAAAAGACCCTATGAATAGTAGCCAATGATGAAAACTGCTGACAAAGGAGAGGAAACCACCAATAAGGATAATGGAATCCAAGACACTACACAAATCCCAATTTGTGAATATATGTATTTCCTTCGAACACAAGGGAAACCACCTAGTCAACGACCAATGATGAAGTGTTGACTGCTGGGTTCAAGGTTACCTACCAATGATGAAAGTAGGACTAGGGTGCATGATAGGACTACAATATCATGTGATTCTGAGACAAACTGAGGGTATGGATGACATGCAAAGTCAAGAGTTCTGAGAAGTGGTTGACACAGGTTGATAGACTTCCTTTGAACAAGAGCATGAGACATATGGAGGAATCTAACTGCATAGACCCGATGATGAAACCATGAGATGCAGGAGGCATCACTGAAATTCTCTATAGGAACTGGAAGAGTAACCAGTCAATAGATAAGACTCTTTAATGAGATCATCTTCCTAAGGCCATGCTAATCCCAAAATTATGATGATGAATGGAATTAATAACTTTGTGCTCTATTCAAAGGCGACACGAATGCTTCCAGCCTTAGATAATACTCCCTTCCTGCCTGTATTTTTTTTTTCATAGACAAATGAATGCTATGATACAGAGGAGGAAACAAGTGTTCAAGTAAGAAAAACTAGTTCCAGTAGTGGAACATACCTATGCTCAATGCAAGGGGATGCATGTGGGAGATGGACACTTGGGGGAATGTTCCCTCCTAGGTATAGGGTGTCAAATTGTGAAAGATATAAACAAGGCTCTACTTGGTTGAGGATGCAAAAACCACTGAGGCAAACAATTTATAACACAAAGCGAGAACCGACTATAGGCTCAATACTGCAAACAAGGGCATGAGATGCAACCACAACTTAACGCCAAAAAATGTCCTTTTTTATGCCATTTAGTCTACTTGGTGTAAAAAAGGGATAAACTTGTTCCAAATAGATGTCCTTTCAAATCCAATTTATGAGTGTGAAAGAGACAAGTTCACTCGACAATCTTTTCACTTTTTGAAGACGAGTTGGAAAATAGATTAAATTAAACTCATTTGGGAGTCCTCTAGGTATAAGGAAACATGTTTATGAGTGAGAAATAAGGCTCAACATAAAGTCATGTATTAGCTATGAGGGACTCCCGGTCCTATGGAAAAAATCTCTGCATGGGCACCAAATGAAGTAGGGGATCTAACTAGGGCAACCATGTTTAGTAAGTCTCTACCACTTGATAAAGACACTACTTATAGCAGATGGAAGGTTCTTTGTCACAAAAAATGGGTTCATACCTAAGGCATAAAATGTGACAGTTATAGGATGATGTGAAAATGCATGAAGGAATGGGTACCTATCCTATATGCTAGGTAGTGAAAATACCTGCCCATAGTGACAAACTGCCAATACAACGTTGAAATCCACAAGAATGCCTAGTAAAAACTATAAAAACCAACTCAATCCACCTTTTTGTTAGTCCATTAGGCGAAAAAATGACTCAAAACTATGGAAAGTGGGCAAAAACTGTTATAAATAGTAACAAAAGCCAAAAATTAATGTCATTTTGATTTTTTACCCAAATAGTGAAAATTGGACCAAAATAACTTCAAGATTCAACTGGTTATTGTGGGAGCGTCAGGAAATGAAATAAGAAACCCTCTGGACCATGTAACTCTTATTCCCTTCCTATTCACTTCCAGTGGATTAAAATTTTAAATTAGGTTCCAACTTTTGAGTAATTTAGGGTGTAAATTGTGAAATTCGGTGTACGCGGACTGTCTCTTATCGGGTTGCATATACGATGGGTTATGCACGATTGTGAAAGTGCGTATACCCAACCCTATACGCGAATGTAAGTAAATAATCTCACGTACAAGCACACAATCAATGATTTCCATGTGTTATCACTAAAATTTCGTCCGCAAATGGTTACAACAATTCAGCATCGTCAAACAGTTATGAGGTCACCCATGGACCAAAATTAACACCAAAGCATTTCCAAAGGGTCAAAAACTATACAAATACTGATAAAATTAAAGGGCGCTATGAATACACAGGGCGCGCATGCACATGCACAAAACATAAATGCAGAAATCGCGCACATGCGCACGATGCGCGACTGTTGTCGCAAAAAGTCGTGCACCTGAGAAACGACACATTTATGAGAGTGGTCGGCCTCCCACCCACTTCTGGTTCAGCTTCCAAGTTGATTTGACACTCAAATATGGACTGGATTCGACTGGGTGGCTGGTCAAAGACCTAGAAATGCCCTAATTAGCCTCTTTACACACTACAAACGAGTTGGACAATACCTCAAAGGAATGCTATAAAAAGGCCATGGATACACTTCATTTTTCAAGGAATTCATAGCAAAGTTATGCTGCCACTATTCTCTTGAGGAATCCTCTATCCTTATCAAGAGTATACTAGCATCATTGCATTGGGCAATCCATCTCACCCCTTGAGTGGATTAGCAAAGAATTCTTTCACCATTTTTCATTTTCAAAGTTATAAGAAGAGCTTGTTTGTGGGGGTCCAAGAGACCTCCCTTGGAGGAAGAAGGGATTCATAGTCCTCTTTCTTCTTGGTGTTTTCTTTCACTAATACCAGCCTTATCATTGGTGACATGGGTCTCATTGTTTCTTTTGTCCTTATGTCCCTATGCTCATTAATTTAGTTGTTGTTTTATTTCTTAGTTTAATTCTTAGTTTAATTCTTAGTTGTTCTTTTATATTTCTTTCTCTAACCCTTTTCCTTGCAGCTGTCCTGCTTAGCAAACCTAGCTAAGCTTGCAAGCACCTCTATTTTGCTCACTAAGGTGATGAAAGAGGCGCAACAGATTGGCGACTCCGCTAGGGAAAGGTATCAATTTCCTAACCCATTTGGATTTTTCTAGCTTTTCTTTTGGTTTATTTAACTTGCAGGTGCATTAACCGGCCTAAGCCGACCTGCTAACCATCCAATTCCAAGTTGAATTGAGAGAATTCCATCTGGAATTATCATTCACGGCCGTGTGTCACCTGTGTGTGGATTTTTTGGCCCACAGATGCGCATCTTGCGCACATGCGCCTAAGTCACAGTTCTGTTCTGCACACCTGTGCCCATTAGCTCGTTTCGGTCTGCGGACATGCGCTCTATGCGCCTATGTCTCCACTGAGACCTGTGCAACTATGCAAAAATTCACATTGTAAGGTTTTTGAGATTTGGGGAAGGCCCTTAGCCTTTTTAAAAGTGATTTCATGCATCTTTTAAGCTGCACCACACTTAGTCCCCTCTTCATATAAAGGGATTAGTCAAAACACATAGACACTTAGGAAGTTTAAAATCATTATTTCCTCTTTTGCTTTCATTTGGCCACATGGATGGCTTGCTTTGACTAAAGATATAAGTTGGAAATCATTTACAATCACATCTAACTTGCATTGGGACTAGAAGTTGGATAACAATCGCTTAGTATGCTCTTCTCTCGCACCTCCAAGTGACCTTGAGAATCAGAAAAAGATTGTGGGACAATTTCACCTCCCTTAAGAAGATTAAAACCTTTAGGAGAGGACAACAACCCTTCTTGGGACTCCTCTTAGTTTATTTTTTTAAACACATCTTAATATTGTAACGGGCCCATACATGCCCACATGTCACAAATATAAGATAGTGTTGAAATTTACTTTCTTGGATTAAATCACTAGGGAAGTCTAAAGGTTTTGTAATGGGCCCATACATGCCCACATGATCACAATCTAGGATAGTTTCAAAGCTTTTCTTAGATTACATCACAATAGGGAGTCAAAGGAATAGTAACGGACCCACATGTCCACATGCTAGCTTCCTAGGGAATTTTGAATTACGCAAGGTTGTACCAAAGGCATTTAGTTAATTAGGTAATCAACACTTGTAAGGACCAAGCGAAGTCCACATGCAACAAGGTGACACCTAATTCATTAAAAAATTGGCACACTTTCACTCATTCACACACAAAAGTCACTTATCACTCACATAGTTTCTTCTTGAAACGTGGAGGCCAAAGTAAGTTTCCTCCAAAGGGATTCCGAAACACCCCACCCTTTTCTTGACTAAACTATCCACTCCCATTTAATTTCAACGAGGTTGGTTCACACCCCCAACTTCTCAAACAACTACATCTAAATTGTTTTCTAAAAGATCACTAATTTTTCCTCCACAGGAGGTGCCAAATTTTTTTTTTTTAGTCTAGGTAGGATTTCAGGGATAGGCATCCAAATAACTCCCCGTTATCTGGTTCTCACATTGTCAAAACCACAGAAGTTAACAAATAGGGAACTGAAAATCCTCCAATTCAAGTGTTCCTAACACCATAAGGAAAGGAGATACCCGTGAAGGGTTGAAGGCCGAGGTCCGGTTGTTCTGTGTGTCGCCCCTTGAGGCACCCACCTCTTGGATGGGATCCAGCCCGTGACTCATTTCTTAGGCTGAAAATCTAAATGCCACACTTTGACCAAGGTACCTGGTGACCAAATTTTAGGACAACTACCCAAGTGGCAATTGTGGGCTGCAATTGCACCTTGATCGGATTTTGTGTGGCTATTGGGAAATATCGACAACTCTTTCAGGATATGCCCCCTTTACCCCTCATTATAACTGATTATTTCATCCTTCACTAGTTTCTCTTCCGGTGACTTCAGACCCCACTGTTGAGTACTATTGGAAGGTCCAGTACTATTTGAGAGGAAGGACGTTACGTCTTTTAGGACACAAGCATTTGTTTTCTTTGATTCTCCATGCGGACAAAACCCACTTATCCACATATATGTTTCTTTTTCGAAACACTTTATGTATGATGCACTTCTGATTACATTTTGATTTGGATATATATATATTGTGTAAAGTTCAAAATTTGTAGCAAAGGTTCTTGTTTACTTTCTCTCATCACATTTCACACACATCCACTCAGCTAGTCGGACATCATAGGGGACCCACAGAACCCCCGTCGTTTCAGATGCTTACTAAACCTCCCTCCTATTTTAGGGGGAGTTCCTAGTTTAGCCAACTCATCGACACCACCTTCACACACTCCTATGAGTGCGACTATCTTAGGATTAGCTTTGCTTGGTTCCACATTACTTGGGTCCACTTCCCAAGTCCCTTCATCCACTCACTCTCCTTTACATGAAAGAAAAAGACCCACTTCCTCTCAAGGGGGAAGTACCAACCCACCTAGTCCCCCTCAAGGGCCAGGTTCACAACACACTTACACCATGGATGGAGCTAATCATCCCCCCCCACTGCAGATGCCATATTTGGCCTCTCTTAACATACCATATCTAAGAAAACTCACCAATGATCCTATATTGCATGACCCCACATGGCCTGCAATGCCCACCAAACTACCTTCATACATCCCTAAGTTTGAAGGAAAGGAAGGAGATGAACCTGCCAACCATGTCATGACTTTCCACCTATGGTGCTCTTTCAACAACATTATGGATGATTTCATCATACTGTGATTATTTCAATGCACACTCACTGGCCCATCATCTAAATGGTATGTAGATGAAAAATCGAGGTCCCATGCGACTTTCAAGTCCTTGGCAAAAACATTTTTGACCTTCTTCCAATTACCAATCCGCCATGACAATGGTCTTGAACTACTCTCTAATTTCAAACAAAACTCAACCACACATATCGTTGATCACATTCACGAGTGGCATAGACGATGTAGTTTATGCAAAGTTGAAACCACCATACAATAGTGTCTTGAATGGTTTCTCAGATCACTTGTCTCTCTCCTCGGTAAAGATGTAGCTTCCACCTTCCCTCAATCCGAAGAGGAAGCCATCAGTAAGGCTCAACAATATGACCTCATCTATTCACAATCAGGGTAGTTATACATAGTACTTCCTGATCTCCCCAAACCTGTGCCATTTGGTCAAGACAAACCTAGGATGTCTCACTCAGCAGACAGATTGATTGGTAATACCACACACCACAGTCCTCAACCCCAACCACCACCAATGACTGGCACACCTCAATATCCGCCGGCATATGGGGGAACCTATTATTACCCCCCACCCCCTTATCAACAACCATACCCTGTTTCTATTCCTCCGCCCATCAGTGGGCCACCGTCGACACCCCCACTACACCCACCTATCCAGACAAGTTTTGGTACCCCCTCTACCTCAGCTTATACTATGAGTAATAGCGAAAGCACCATGCCTTCCTATGTACCTTACGGATCACAACCCCCACAGAATCTGTACTTTCCCTTTCCTGGTCCTCCACAACCCATGGCACCCCCACACCCTCACGCTGGGGTGAATTTTGTTCAACCCTCTCCCGTTTAGCAATATCAAAATTTTGAACAGCTGAATATGGAAAATCTGACCCATCCATCGAATAATGCCAAAAAGAAAGGAAGAAACAAGAACAATAACAACCTAGGCCAAGGTAGGAATCAACCCCAACAAAACTAACCGGCTGGGGGCAACCAGAACCAAAGGAATCAAAACCCCCAGGGGGGCAATAACAACAGGTGTCAAGGAAGAAATAACAATACTATCAAAACCAAATTCCCTTTTGCCCTTTGCGGTGAGTTCGGTCATTATACTCATCATTGCCCCCAAATCACCGATTTCAAATGGTTGAAAGACTCAGGTAGTCTACCACATCCCCCAGCACCGCCTGCCCCTCAATAGGCCCCACAACAATACGTGAAACAACCCCCCCCAGCCATGTTGTAGAATCCTATTCCACACCAAGGTGTGATAAACACCCAACAGGACATGCAACCTACCCCCCTTAGTTGGGACAATACCTCAATCCAAACAATCCAGCAGATCGCATGATCCTCCTCACTAGTGAGGAAGAAATCCTTCTACAAACATGTAATCGTCAATACCATGCACCCGCTGAGTCACCTCCCATTCCTCCAGAACCAATCCCCACACCAAAAGGACCCCTGTTGGTGATCCCTCGCCCTAACATAGAACCACCTCTTCACATCCCTCGCATCCCATTGCACAGGAATGTCCACAACCCACAGGCTAGGGAAACTCATAATTACAGTTTGGTTGATGACTTAACACAATCCCCAACTGCCATGTTAGTCTTAGAAGTCCTTCAGACTTGTCCCACTCAGTAGAAATCATTACTTTTCGCCTTGGGGGAATTCGACCCCCTAGATACTCGACTCATTACATTTGATCTCGACAGCGGAGAACCTTGCCTTCCCACTTTGATCGCTTTTCAAATCCCAGTGAAAATACAGAACATTACAGTTCATCGGTGTATCATCGATGAAGGTGCATCCACATGCATTATGTCCAAATCTGTTTGGCAGAAACTTGGTTCCCCCGAACTCATACCATCTGCCATTACCTTACGAGCTTATGATGGATGACCATCATCTGCTAAAGGGCTCTTCCAAAATGTCCCCATAGAACTCAGGGGTAAGACTATTCTCATCGAAATTGAAGTTATCGACGCCCCACTCGATTACAATATCTTGTTCGGTCATAGCTACATGTATGCTATGAAGGCAGTTACCTCTTCCGTCTTTCTAACAATGATATTCCCCCATAATGGGAATATCATTACCATTGACCAGGTCTCATGTTATGAGCCTAACCATTCTGCCAACATCAATAACATTCTTCCTCTCATCCACACGAGTCATGATGCATACCCACTCATCGAAATGGGTCCCGAGATTTTCAAAGACCCATCATTTTTAGGAACTTACCATGGAGCACCACCGCTCCTTCATCCTTCCAATCAAGTATGTGTCATGTCATTTGAAAGAACTGACATAGAGGATACCCTTCCTCCTAGGGAGGCTTCTATCATATGTGGCGTATCATATCTGGCGTCCCACTAGTCACAAAGCTCCCCCTTCATGCGCCTCCTATGAACTCGTCGACCTCACCAGTCCATGATTTCACCTCTCCCCAAGGCCATATCCCAGTTTGGGAGTCAGTTCCCCAAGCCATTACTCAAATCCCCTTCTTTTACCATCCACCTGACGTACAAGCTTTCCAAGTAGCCGCAACGCTTACCCTCCCTAGTATGGTGTTAGCAATTCTAGTTTGGTATTTACATCCACCAGAGATAGTCCCTCGACCATCCCTTCCCCCACAAACAGAAGGAATCCCAATGACGATTCCCATACTTACTCCCACCATACCCTCTACACCCCCACTCACTACTCTCCCTGCCACAGTTGGGGGCAGGAGAGAGAAGAAGGAGCCCACAACTCCACTTCCCCCACGTGTCCAACCCCCTTGTGCGCTATGTGAGAAAGATGGACACCAAACCAACAACTACCCATCTCTACTGGAATTACAGAACTTGATTCCACTTAATTAAACTCTATCAACACTCGCCACCATAACAAGTACTGCTATTATCACCCCTCACTCAAGTATTAAAGGGCTGCAAACCAAATTCGCTTGCGCTATATGTTTAGAATATGGCCATTATACACACCATTGCCCAGCACCACCATGCTTCCAGCAGACATTAGCCGTAGTACGCCAAAGGTTCTAGAGTGAACCCAGTCCAACTACGTCATCCATACCAAAAATCACTGACATCAATTATGTCACAACTTCAGTCAATGAACGTATGAGATGCCCTTGCTCTCTATGTGAATCCTTAGATCATTTTACATACCAGTGTCCTATGATCATTGAATACAGACAATGTCGATTGACCCTGCTTCAAAGACCCATAGAATCGATGGTTGACCTTACTTCGTCACTAGAGATTCTTCATCTCATTTCTCCCAAACCATAGGCCCTCCCAACGCCTCCGTGGTTCTTGGATGACTTATCCGAGGATTCACCCCCAATTCTCCCACTCATTTCCCTATGAAAAGTTTACATCCAACTACCATGGGCACTCCTCAGTACCTCGATATTTGGTTTATGTCGAGTGAACCATCGCAATTTCCTTGCATCAGTCCCCCTTCTTATTCATCACCAGGGGGTAGCCACATGACAACAGTCATCGATATCACTCTTCATGACCCCTTGTATTCCCGCCAATTCCACTATGGAAAGGAAATACTCGAAGAGTTAAACACCCTTGACTACCCATGGGATGCGCTACACCACTGGGCACTCTTCTTTCCACCGGAAGCCTCCACACCTCCTAACCAACACCCCATATACGCAGTCAAAACCAAGGATTTTATCCCATCAGGCCATATCGACTGGTTCAACAACCCCATTTCTACCCCTGGTGCTTTTGAAGAAGGCAACATGGCCAACATTTCCCCAACCATCAAAATCGTCATTTCCATAAAAAATGGCGTCGTCGAGGAAATCACCATTGGAGCCGCTTGCACTCCTCAAGAAATCACCGCCTATAAAGCCCTCTTCCAGGAATATCGGGATATTTTTGCCTGGTCATACACAGAAATGCCTGGCCTTGATCCCTCTATCGTTGAACATTGCATTGACACCTGGCCCAACATTCCACCAGTTCGTCAAAAACAACGACCACTACACCCATCCAAAGCAGCGGCCATCAAAGCCGAGATTGACAAATTACGCATGGCTAGGTTCATCTACCCCATCGCCTATACCTCATGTGTTTCCAACCATGTACCCATTAATAAAAAACAAGGCACTATCCACGTCTGCACGGACTTTCACGATCTCAATCACGCATGTCCCAAAGACAACTTTCCAATGCCTTTCATTGATCAAATTATCGACGACTACGCAGGCCACGAGGATCTATCCTTCATGGACGGGTTCTCTGGTTATAATCAAATCGTGTCATGCCTTTTGGCTTAAATAATGCTGGAGAAACTTTCCAACGGGCTATGACATACATTTTTCACGATTTGTCTCATATCATCCTCACATACTTGGATGACCTCACCACTCGATCCCAAAAATGCACCCAACATTTTGATGATTTACGGATCATCTTCCAACGGTACCGTCAGTACAACATCCGCTTGAATCCCCTCAAGTGCGTATTCTGCGTCACTGCAGGGCGCCTCCTCGGATTCATCATTTCCCAAAATGACATTACCGTGGACCCCCTCAAAGTCCAAGCTATCACCGAAATTCCACCTCCCCGGAATTTACGTCAACTTCAGAGCCTACAAGGAAAGGCTATCTTTCTACAGTGAATTGTCCCAGACTACACCACTCGCGCACATGGTTTCCATCTACATCATGACAGTCCTTGGGCCACTTTTCATCCTGAGCCCCTGGGGCACCATTTTTTCATACCATGACTAGGTATGCATGCTCATATTCAAAATTATCAAATAAATGCTCGTATGTTCGATTCTCTTCAGATATGGTTCACGTCAGGTATTTGGTTTTCATGTGTGCAGGTACTTGGTCATCATCCATCAACACAACCCCTTCAGGTATATACTCAGCACTGGCATTTAGTCATTCCCTCTGAATCTCACTTGCATCTCTAGTCACACCCTCTGACATTTGCCTCTAGGATCCCCATCTCCAGCTCTGCAGTACCAACACCTCCATTTGCATCTTCGGTACTGTCACCCGGTAGCAATCTTACCCACATGAGTTGTCCCATTCATAGCACCCTTTTGCGCCTCTGACACTCATGCTGTTTTTCAAAAACCCTTTAGGGATGGGAGTCTTGATAGTCTTACATCATGTTGTGAATCAACCACATACTCCTTCTCCTCATTTTGCTAGCTTTCCCACCGGACTCCCAGATTATCTCTTCACGGTTCTATTTTTTTTTTCCTACACCTCCACAGTATCATGAACCCTCCATTTCATCCACAATCAGTTTTCCCCTCTGTAAATTTCCCTTCATTTCACCTACCTCATACAGAAACCCACCCATGGGGCCCCCACCCTCCACTAGTTCTCCAAGCAAATTGCGCCCTACCCAGGCCAACCATATTACATCGGGGCACCCATTTCTATATTTGTACACTCATCCCAAATTGTTCTTTATTTATTGTACAAACACCTTTATTTCCCGCATTTCCATACCTTTTTGTCGCCACCTTTGGCATCCTTCTTCCCTTTTTGGCCAAAGCAACCCATGTTGCCCTTGGTTGGGGCACTACTTATCATCTACCCTTGATGACATTGTCCATATATTCAGAATATCCCACAGGCCACTTACCTCTACCCTCTGAGTTTTTTCACTTTGTCTCGCCTTTGGCACAACTTATCCCCTGTCTTGTTGTCCCCCTGACACTCAACCTCATTGAATGGTTGCAGCCACTTTTACCTCACATATACCCCCAACCAAGGGCAGTCTTGAGTCTTCCTACATTTTGACTTCATCCATGTACCTCCTCCCATTCCTAACCTCACCTAGTAGATTTCATGAAGCCCTTTTCTTCTGGGAGTCGTGTCCCCTTTTTTGTCGACATCAACACAGTTTTCCAAAAGGGCGATCGTATCTTGACTCTCATTACCTTTCTCATGAGAGCTCTCGGACGACACAGGGAGAACCACAATTGTTCTCTGTTGTCGTTGGCCCCCATAACATTCGATGTCAACACTTTCTCATGTTACGGTGGGTCTTACTTTTCGACTATTGTAGTTATTTCTTATACTTGCCGAAGACCTCTGAACTTGGTTGGGCTAGCAATGCCTATAGAATCCATGATACTTCTTACAGATATCACTGCCTACTATTCAGAGTATGTTCCTCCGTAGAATTTTCCTATGCCTTTATCAAGACCACCCCCGAGGGCGCTGTAGTTATCTACATCAACACTTCATTCCTTTTCGAGTTACATGACACGAGCATGGGGCATGCCTACCTCGTTTGTACACAGTTTATTTTTACGCACCTTACAGAAGGTCGGGTTCTACAGGTTCCCTTCTCCCTCCAACGGTTCACTCTTGAAAACCCCACTATCACTCTCTCTTACAACAACACTCTCAGTAGAAGAAACATTGATGGATTTTGGCTATACATATGCTCCTAACCTCATCCATCAGGGGGCATCTGCTATCACTGAAATTTCGTCCGCAAATGGTTACAAGAATTCAACATCATCAAACATTTATGAGGTCAACCATGGACCAAAATTAACACAAAATCATTTCCAAAGGGTCAAAAACTATACAAATAGTGACAAAATTAAAGGACGCTATGAATACACAGAGCGTGCATGCACATGCGCAAAACAGAAACGTAGAAATCGCGCACATGCGCGACTGTTGTCACAAAAATCCGCACACCTGAGAAACGACGCATTTATGAGAGTGGTCGGCCTACCACCCACTTCTGGTTCAGCTTCTAAGTTGATTTGACACTCAAATCTGGACTGGATTCGACTGGGTGGCTGGTCAAAGACCTAGAAATGCCCTAATTAGCCTCTTTACACACTACAAACTAGTTGGACAATACCTCAAAGGAATGCTATAAAAAGGCCATGGATACACTTCGTTTTTCAAGGAATTCATAGCAAAGTTATGCTGCCACTATTCTCTTGAGGAATCCTCTATCCTTATCAAGAGTATACTAGCATCATTGCATTGGGAAATCCATCTCACCCCTTGAGTGGATTAGCAAAGAATTCTTTCACCATTTTTCATTTTCAAAGTTGTAAGAAGAGCTTATTTATGGGGGTCCAAGAATCCTCCCTTGGAGGAAGAAGGGAATCATAGTCCTCTTTCTTCTCAGTTTTTTCTTTCACTAATATCATCCTTATCATTGGTGACATGGGTCTCATTGTTTCTTTTGTCCTTATGTCCCTATGCTCATTAATTTAGTTGTTGTTTTATTTCTTAGTTTAATTCTTAGTTGTTCTTTTATATTTCTTTCTCTAACCCTTTTCCTTGTAGCTGTCCTGCTTAGCAAACCCAACTAAGATTGCAAGCACCTCTATTTTTCTCACTAAGGTGAAGAAAAAGGTGCAACACCATGGTTGCTAACTCAAAATTTGACTTTTCTCTGGAAGGATGGTTCTTGAATGGAGAGAAAGAGAGCACGAGGAGGTAGATGCTACTATGGATCGACATCTGGGAGCCCAAATGGCCTTGAAAAGATGTGGCTTAAATAAATTTTGGGCACTCAAAGGGATGAGGAGCCAGGTGAGGTTGCTTGAGATGCTTGTGGGTTATTGGGACCCTAAGAGTGAAATATTCAACCTTGATGGGAAACCATTGAGGATTGAAGTAGAGGATATCTACTTTTTTTCTGGATTATCATGCCGAGGAGAGGTTGTAAACCTCATATAATCGGGAGAAGGGAGCAAAATGAAAATAAAGGAGTTCATAGATGCTGACTATGTAGCAGGGACTCCTAAGGTCAGGAGTCAACTCCCCATAGGAGCGATAAACACTATCAACCTCAATATTGTTGTCCTCATGTTGATTAGGATCATAGGTTCAACTTCATTGCACCAGGCATCGAGGCCTCTCATGTTCTATGTAGTAGAGTGTTTAAGACCCACAATATATGAATGGTGTACCTCACTACTGGAAAATATGAAGAGCCAATTGACAGAGTGCAAACAAGGGAGCAAGAGGAATTTTGGGTTTGCCTCTATCTTATGTAGTTTCTTCTTCAAGCGGGTTCTAGGTTTGGGACCTAGAGTCGAGATTCTTCCGAGAGGACCTCGCGATCCAACCATGGCATGGTGGACTGAGGTAATGCTATGATAGGGGGAGGTAGGGTGCCCACACCCTACAATGAGGATTTATTCTACTGGTGGCAATGAGAGGTCATCGCTCTAGATGATTATCCCTATGAAGGGATCGATTTCAGAGGGGATCCAGACATGCCACTCCCACCAGGGACCACCTATGGGGACATAGGTATGTCAATTTTTTTTAAATATTTCATTTTTTTGTATTTTTGTATATTGAAACAAACTATTTGTGGATGATGCTTAAGTAATAATTAGACACTTGTGTAACGTAGACATGGGTCCGCGACGGCTGAAAGGATTTCCTTGACATCAACGAAGGAACTGGGGAGACGAGGCGACGGGAGGAGAAGCTAAGAGGGTCGTACAAAATGTGTAGGGAAACCTATCTCGTTTGACTCATAAGATTCCCATGGTGCAGGTAGAGGATTTGCTGGAAGCCATGCAGTGGCAAGTGGTTGGTGTGCCCAGAGCTTTGGTACAACTCTTTCAACATCTCGCAAACAACATAGTTTGTTACCACGACACACATCCAGTGCCATAGGTGTATATGTCATGGATATTGTAGTATCGACTATATATGTGTATTGAGGGTATTAGCCCCAATTTTGTACTATAAACACCATATTTTTTGATATATATATAAAACTAGTATCTTCGGCTTTACTTATATTTACAATGTGTACATTGATGAGATGGTTTTATTTTCCTTAGTTATGTGACAAATGCCAATCTAAAATGAAATTAGCATAAGCATCAGATACATGAATACAACTTCTAGGAATGCGATAATAAGTAATAAAATAAAAATGTTGTTCTAAAAGTTGTACCCGTAGGAATCATCAGAGTAAAGTAGGATCACGCACGTGGTAACTGTCATTCAACTGACATACTACTAATTGGGAATCCAGGTGAACCTCTAAAGAGAGAATACCATGTGAGATAACATCACACAAAAGTTCTATAGCGATGCTATATTCGACCACATTATTCGTTGATGGCCCTAGGCATATGCCACTTGAAGACACTAGTATACCCTCGGGTGAGTAAACCACCCAAGCGATGGAAGCCAAGTTTCATGTATGACGACTGGCTCTGTCTATGAATCCTAGGTAGACTGAAGACTCCGTCGACATCTTCCAACCAAGGGAAAACTCGATAATCAAGTTGAAGACAAACAAAAAGGGAATATATATATACACTAAAGTACATTAGTATACAAAGAGTTCCACCTGAGCAGGGGCTCAAGCGTAATATCTTTTCAATTAGAGCCCATTCCTGGGCTCAACCAACATATTCTCTTCATAGTCTTCTAACTCATAGGCTCCTTTTTTTAATACATGTCGCATGATATAAGGACCGTGCCACATGGGTTTAAAATTGTCTGTCCCCAATGGTTCTTTGGCTTGATCATACAAGAGGACTAATTCACACTTAGCGTACAACCGAGGAAAGACAAACTTATTGTATTGGACCTTGACATGTCTTTTGTTTTCCTCGATAGCCGTAGAGGCATCTCAATGCTACTCGTCAAGACTGTCTAGGTGTACAAGGAATCGATCGAGATCATAAGTGTCAGGTAGGAGCGCGACTGCCAAATTAAGAGAAGGGATTTTGCATTCAATAGGTAAAATCGACTCCACACCGTGTACTAACTAAAAAGGGGAAAAACTGGTGGCATTCTTGACCGAGGTTCGATATGCCCAAAGTGCAGAATACAACATAATGTTCTAGTCAGACTTACTCTGGCTGGCAGTTTTTTGCAAAATGGTCTTGAGAGACTTGTTTACGGCCTCTACTTATCCATTTTCTTGGGGGTAATAAGGAGAAGAATTAACATGTATAAACCCCAACTTAGATGCTATCTCTTCCATTATTTCATTCTGAAAGTGATTGCCATGATCAATGATAATCTCGCTCGGGATACTGAACCGGGTGATAATTTGATTGAATACGAAGAAGGCGATAATATTCTTGTTGAATTTAACTATAGGAATGGCCTCAACCCACTTATTAAAGTATTCGATGACCATGATAATGTGTTGATTCCCCCCAGCCGAAGTTGGGTTGCAATCCACAAAGCCCACCCCCCACTTGTTGATGAGACCGATGATAGTGACTGGGTGAAGAGGGGATGGATGTGAGTGCATTTTCTGAGTGAACACCTGGTAGGGGTGACAATTATTAACATCTTCAATACAATCTTTAAATATAGTAGCCTAGAAATAAACGGATCGCAAATTTTTTTGGGTTGTTGCAAGCCTGGATAGATGACCACCACAAGCCTCACTATGTCAATCGTTCAGGATAGACTCAACTTCTCCATGAGTTAAAAAACAATGCAAGATATTGTCTATTCCTCGACGATACAATGTGTCACCGATGATAGTATAATTATTATCTTGGTATCTTACACGCCGTCAGTCATCTCATGAGAAATGTCAAGGGAACTTCAAATTTTGAAGATAGAGAACAATGTCTCCATACTAGGGGTCGAACGACGAGACAAGAAAAATGTGTTCATCCGCAAATGAATCAACATGGATAACATCCTCATATAATCATGGAAAGTCGGATATTAACTCTATGAAGACCAGTGATTTCTTGGATTTCGTAGAAGCGAAATCAAGATCAAAATCTTGTAAAATGACAATCTATTTATTATATTTTCCCCCTATGATACGCCCAGTAAGGACGTATTGAAATGGATTGACATCGACAACCACAATAGTCTTGAAAAGTAATATATAATGATGCAAACGTTGGACTACGTGAACAATAACCAAAGATAGATTTTCAACGTGACTTATTTTCGACTAAGATAATAGATGACATGCTCGCAGAGCTCATCATCCTCTTGAACCAAAACCATACCAATCGTCTCCTCAGAAGAAATGATATAAAGCAAGTAATACCTACTATAGGTAGGAGACTTCATCAGAGGCGACGATACCAAGGTTTTCTTGAAATCATCTAAGGACTCCTTGGCTCGCTCATCTGAGATAAAAGGGATGTCCTTCTTCAAAAGATGCTTGAAACCATTAGTGATATTGGCATAATTTACTATAAACTAACGTAAAAAGTTAGCGTTCCCCTCTAAACCTTGAATTTGTTTAATAGAGTGCGAGGGAGGAAATCGAAGTATTGCCTCAACCTTTAACAAATCTAGCATGATCCCGGTCTCAGAAACTAGAAATCCCAAAAGATGACCAGACCTAACACAAAAGATGCACTTATGAGGGTTCAACTAGATTCTATAGTAACAAAATCTTTCAAAAACAAGATGAAGGTGTGTAGCATGATCCACTCTCTTACGAGAGTGAGCAACAAGATCGTCCAGGTAAGCTTTGACTATATGCTTAAGATCGTGAAAAGCAAAGATCATGGCATGCTGGAAGGTTGCTTTAGCATTTTTAAGGTCGAAAGGCATTTTTTGGTATGCAAAGGTACCCAAAGGACAAATAAATTTCGTCTTGTGTTGGTCCTCAGGTTTAATTTGAATTTGGTTATACCCTAAAAATCCATCCATAAAAGAAAATACTTCACTTCACACACACTCGTCGAGAATCTAATTGATGAAATGTGTCGGGAAGTTGTCTTTAGGACAGGCCTTGTTCAGGTCACAAAAGTCCATACATACATGAATAGTTCCTTTCTTCTTATTCACAAGAATGAGATTGGATACCCATTTAGTCAAGGGAACCAGGTGGATGAAGCCAACATTAACTAGCTTCTCTACCTCTTCCTTAATAGCAGAGGCCTTTCGAGGATTTCCATCTCTAAGACCTTGTCAAACAGGTTTATCATCCAAATAAGTTCTAATCTCATGCTCGATAATATGAGGGTCGATTCCTGGCATCTCGTCATATGACCAAACAAATGCATCTCAAAATTCCTTAAAGAGTTCAGTGTAGATCAAGATTTCTTTTGGCGAACAATCTGCACCGATATTTATGCTTTCAACCTTGCCAGGTGTACGAGAGATATCGATCGTGATGGTAGGAGAAATACTCGCCATATTTCCTTGGTCATAAATTCTATTCTTATCAAGTGGAACTACAATGTGACTGACTATCTCACTCAAAGTAGAATGAAAGTCATCTTGTTCGATTCTTTCAAGCTCTGGGATACAATAAGAGAGGTGATGCATATCGTCCCAAGGTTTTTCGGGACCATTCATGGCTTCGATGATAGATTTGTCTAAAGGCAAAGTCTCATATAGGAAATCATGTGAACAATACAATGAAGTGGCCCACATGGGCCTAAGAATGAGATCCTCCACATCCATCGGCAAGGTAACAGGATCAAGATCGGCGAAAGAGTCTAGAAAAAATTGATATGCGATCTCCATTGTTGATAGTGGCATGGCCATTCCAGCATGCAAATGACCTTCACAAGATGAAGTCAGGGAAGGTAGGGTCCATAGATCACTAAAATAGGAAGTGTGGAAAGGAATGGACCTCCCTATTGAAATGGGCCTAATGGACATGGTGTAAACGTGGTGACTTGGTTCCATGAAGTCAAAAGTACCCATAAGGGAAGAATAAATTCTGACACAGATATTCTTAGTTTCCGGCTGAGAATTTTCGATCAAAGGGATCGACGGTCCAATAGATGCATTAGGACTAGAGTACGCAAAGGATAATTGGTCGATTTTCATGATCTTCCCTTCATGAGGAAAAAAAAGAGTACGGAAGATGGACGATACGACGGTGAACATAGCATAGGTTCAATGTCATCCTAGTAACAAGTTATAATCAAGAGGCACATCAACTACCTCGACCTCCACCTCTACTGTCTTCACACCTAACTAGACTGGAAAGGAAGGAAGAATATAGTGAGTGCGAAAGGAATGACTGTCAAAAGCAGTCAACATGTTCAATGACTTAGAAAGAGTCGGAGAACCAAGAGATTTCCAATAGATCAGGGACATCACACATGTAGCAGTGCCTTCATCAACAACTGAAAGTTTGATGGTATACTTTGAGTACTCCACATGGATTTGGAATGCCACATGGTAGGGTAAGTGAGGCTTCACATCTGTGATTTCAAACTTGATAACTTTTGAGACACTGGGTTGTAGAGATCCTAACGTAAGGCATTCCTCTATGAAGGACACATCTGGATTACCTCCAAAGATGACATCACACAAGGGGTTTGACCTAGGTCCTCAATAATAGAGTAGTTCTGGGTGGCTCTAGCATTTGGATTGTGGGTATATTGCTTGAGTACTCCTTTTGGAATACGAGTAGGTGGCTCTGGTTTTTCAATATGTAAATTCATCTCTAGAGGAGGAGGAAGAGATTCTAGACCAGGAATAGCTTATGAAGAGATATAATCTCGAGATCGAGTGGCTACATTAACTTTCACATCGAACATATTGATACACAAACAGTCATCGTCTTGCAACGACGGGTTTTGATTCCCACCAACCACATTTATAGTGTTTGAGGTACTCGAGGCCATGTGCTGGTTATGTGGGGAAGGATTCGTCATCATGGTGGAAAGTAGAGATAATAGCTTTGCAGATTCCACAAGTTTGGGGCATAAATGAGTAAGGTGTTCGTCTGTACAAATCTTACAGGGAAATTTCACCTTACGTTTTTCTCGTTTTCCCTCTCTAGCATTATTATTAGTCCTCTCATTATTACCATTGTCCTTGGGTTTATTACCATTTTTAGAACCCTTACAATTATTACGTCCTTTCTTCTTATTCCCTCCTGGTTGTTGGTTACCATTTGTGTTGGTCGACGATTGCACATAATGTACATCCACTGAATGAGTGGGGTTGGAAGACATGAACGAAGTTGGCCCTCTTGCAGACTATTTTGGAGACAACTCTTTCAAATGGCTTGTCACCAAGTGTAGAGCCTACAATGCTATCGACATGAGCTCTGGGATTTTGTCTGGGGTTGTAAGTTGACCGCGGTGTGTCCAGAAGTATAACATCCCAGACTGAGCATATATCAGATCTAGCTATTGGGATTTAAAGATCGCTTCTTCCTCAGTGGTAACCTCGACAGTAGAAACATCCTTTGAGATAGGAGGGTGAAAATATTTACGAAACCATTCTAAAAGAAAGATCGAGGGTATGGAGGTCTTAATCAACCTCTTCCATCTACGCCACTCCTGGATATGATCCAAGATATGAGTGGCAGTGTCTTGGCATAAAGTCGACAGAATTTCTAGGCCAACATCGTAACAAACCAACAATTGGAAGTGGTTAAGGAAGACCAACACTAGTTGACCAAAGGTCCCATATGTCCCCCTAGGTATCTCGATATACCATTTCTCAACAACCCCAATGAGGGTGCACTAAAACAATCTCAGCTGAATAGAATCGTCATTAAGGGAATTTGAGGAGCACCATAGGTGAAAGGTAGTAACATGATCACTAGGATCCTCACCATTCTTACCTTTGAACTTCAGAATGTCCGAAGGAAGCTTGGTGGGGAAGGGGGGCCATGTAGGATCATGAATCACAGGGTCATTCATCAACTTAGACAAGTCCGGTAGATTAAGAATGGCCAGAAAAGGGAGACGGGGTTGCGACATCTGGCCCCAAGCTCCCGGGAAAAATTGTGTTTGAGGAACTACAACCCATCCAGGGTTCTGGTAAGCACCATGGCCCTGTACGAGATTGTAAGGACCTCCTCTGGGTTGATTCATAAAAGGTTGGTTTCTCATCGTTCTAGTAGGAATGTTTTGATGGGGGTTATTAAAATTGCCCCCAGCCGGATTGGATCTGGGTTGGGGGTTTCCCAAAGCGTGAAACTAACCTCCTCCAGGTGTGAATCCGGAGGATAGAGGTGGATTCATCATGCCAAATGTATTGGTTAGAATCAACATTGAGGAGGTAGGGGTGTAGGATGGAACTTGAGGAGAATCTTGTTCGCTAGGTTGATTGTTCCACCCAGAAGCAAGAGGATTAGACCTAGGGTTAAAAGCAGGAATGCCTCCCATATTAGGAGTAGTTTGAGGGATTTGAGAACCACCAAACAAAAAAGGAGTATAAGGAGGTGTAGTGCCCCCAATCCCAATTCTAGCATTAGGGCCAACAATTTGGATGGAGTTTGAAAAATATGAATTAAAGTTCAACATACCATAGGAAAAAGGACTAGAGGCCATAGGGATGGACTAGACATTATAGCCCAGTGAGTGACCAAGAGAACCAAAAGGGTTCGAGGCAAGATATTGAGAATTCACTATAGGCCGATCCATAGTAATGATAGGTGCCTTCGACACTACTGTTGTGATTATCATTGATAGCAGGTGTGATTGTCATTGATGGCAAGATCAAAGTATGCAGTAATGGAAAAAAAGGGAAAATGAAAGCCTGGGAGGAGCAGCGACAATGATCTTTGGATCCCATTGAGAATTCTCGATGAACGTCAGATGTTGGATCCAGGAGAACCTGCATGTTTGTTAAAGAGCAAGGTGAAGTAGGGTTATGAAATCCCGAAGGTAGGAGGACAGTTTCAGATACCAGGAGTTGGAAGAGTCAAGACTCTTCATCATTAGGAGTCCCGGAATCGCGAAATGCAAAATCCCGAAAACCCAAAACCCGAAATAGGCACACCAACAAAGAATTTCGCAGACCGGGAAATAACTCCATTTCGAGGTCCCAGATATCAGGAGTTGAAGTGTCAAAACACTTCATCACATGAGTGTCGAAATGCCAAATCACCGAAATCCGAAAACCCGAAACCTGAATTAGGCACACCAACAAAGAGCTTTGTATACCAGGAAATAACTCCATTTCGGAGTCCTGGATACCGGGAGTTGAAGTGTCGAAACACTTCACCATAGAAGTGACGAAATGCCGAATCACCGAAATGCGAAACACTGAAATACTAGATCTTTGATCCTGTTAGGATATTTAGACACTTAGGAGTTAGTTAAGATCTACTTGGTCTAATATGTCATTAGGTAAAAGTGTGTTTCTTTAGTATGCATTAGTATGCATGTGTAGTTAGGAAATCCGACGGTCACGTTATGTTCCCGACATAGAGTGATCCGACTGTTCATACTCTCCTCGATCTTAATGGCCATTGATCCATGGCTTAACACCCGATTGGTCCATGATCTCTATTTAAATAGCATGGAGAGTCATTTTCTGATGATCGATTGTGAGAAACTCTCTTGTAAAATCTCTCTGTAATCTTTTTCTTTTCATTAATACTGCTCCAAGTGGCCGCATTGGCTGGGGCCGTGGATGTTTCCCCGTAGGGGTTTTACCACGTGAAAACATCGGTGTGTTGATCTTTGATCTGTTTATGTGAGTGGTTACTGAAGGTGTTCATCCTTTGTTGGAATACCTGTGTTTTCGAACATGGTATCAGAGCCTGTTTGAGGACCCGCTCCTGTTGTAGATCGAGATTGTGAAGCTGAGTTGCCTCATCTCCATTTTCTGGAATTTCCATACATTTCTGGGCTGAGAGGACTGTTCCATTGCTTCTGGAGCACTTGTTTCATTTAGTAACACTTTTCATTTCACTCGAAAAGGTTTCCGTTTTCCCAAGATACGACCATTACAGTCAGATCTGGAGGTATAAAGTCTGAATACGCAATTTTTTTTAATTTTTTGCAAAGTTTTGATTTTATTTCGGTTTATATTTTTTTTATTTCCAGGTTGTTACTCTTTTAGATCTGCATATTCTCTTTTCCCCATGCCTTGTGCGATCTTAGCTAATCAGAAACAGATAGAAAAAGGTGCATCTTCCGGGTAAGCTAACCGAGATCTAATCCTTGTTGTCATAGAGAAGTGAATTTTTTTTCTTGTGTGAAAAGAGTTTTTTTGGAGCATGCTCTCCAAGGCCATCTTCAAAAACAACAACAAAAACAACAACAACAACCCCAATCCTCCTTTTGAACATTACAATATGTTTTGCTAGACCATTTGGTTAAAACTTGCCTTATTAAGTAAGAGGTCTTGAGTTCAAGTCTCTCTTTTGTTACTTTTTTTGAAAAAGTTCATGCTAAA
>ML777653.1:537768-587105 GCA_009831015.1 Picea engelmannii | reverse complement strand
GGTGCTAGAGAATCCATAGAGTTGGTGCTCTCAGCAAGTAGCAGCTTTCAAAGCAAAGGTTGTAGCCTCATTATGAGTTGGTGCTCATATGTATGATAATGTAAAGAATGTAAAGATTACTTATCATATAAAGAAGAAGAGGTTTTTACCTTGTATGGGTTTCCTCAGGAAATATCTGTCTCTGTGTATCTCATATGTGTGACTGATGCCGAATGTTCTATTTCTCACTTCTTTGCATTATTGTGACTGCCATTAAATGTTGTGTAAAGAGTTTAAAATAAGCATAATTGTTTAATCCCAGTAACAACTGATTCACCCCCCCCCTCTCAGTTGTCCAACAATTGGTATCAGAGCCAACCCATTTTATCTAAGGGTAGATCCTAGAGCTTAAACATGTCAAGCAATGAAGGAAATTCAACCAATAAGGCCCCTCTGTTCAATGGAACAAACTTTGCCTTCTGGAAAGTTAGAATGAGAACCTACATAATGGATTTAGGTGCAGATGTCTGGGATGTGGTAGATACTGGTTATGTAAAGTCAGTTGTACTAGCTAATAAGGATGGCAAGCTAGAATTTAGCTTCAACACTAAGGCTATGAATACTATCTTGAGTGGGCTTGCAGAAGCAAAATTCATAAAATTTATGCACCTAGGAACTGCCAAAGAAATGTGGGACAAACTCATTAGCAGTTATGAAGGTAATGAGAAGGTAAAGGACGCAAGCTTCAAACCTACATAATACAGTTTGAACAGTTGAAGATGAAGGAAGATGAAACTGTTGGAAAATACTTTCTGAGAGTAGAAGAAATGGTAAATGCAATGAAAGCACTTGGTGAGAAAATTGAGGAACCTTCTTTAGTTCAGAAAATTTTGAGATCTCTACCAGATAGGTTCAACTCGAAGGTCTTTGCTATCGAAGAAATTGATGATCTAAAAACCTTGGAGTTTGATCAACTTCTAGGAACATTAACTACATATGAAATGAGAATAGTTAAAGATAAACCCACCTCCAGAGAAGCATCATTTAAGGCAGACGAGAATGAGGATTCAGAGCCTAATTAAATTGAAGCAAAATTTGTGAAGAGACTGAAGAAGGGATCAGGAAAATACAAAGGTAAACTGCATTTCAAATGTTTCAACTGTGGTAGGATAGGTCATTTTGCATATAAATTTCCCCACAAAAGAAAGGATCAGACATGTGATGATGAAGAGAAGCACAAACACAAAAATTTCTTTAAAGAGAATAACTTTAAGAAGAAAAGTCTTTGTGTAAACAATGATGATGATCCTTCAGATGATGAAGATAATGAATCCACTATTGAAGATAAACTAAATGAATTCATACTTATGGCCAAAGAGGATTTTGATAATATAAGCATAGGAAGTGATACTAATGAAGAAGAAGTTGTGGTTGACATGGAAGGAGAACTGATCAGTGCACTGGAAGAGATCGACAGACTAAGAATTAAGAATAGAAAGCAAAGACAATTGCTGATACAGTTTGAGAAAGACATTAAAGAACTTGATGAAGACCTTGTCCTACTAAAAGTGGAATTAGAAGAGGCAAAGAAAATTGAAGACATTCTGAAATGACATTTATCGGAAAAGAAGGCAAGATGTGAAGCCTTAGAGCAAGAAGTAGTGAAAACTAGGAAAGAGATGGAGAAGTTTCAAGCCTTGTATAATCAAAATCTATGAAGTATCAAAGGCTTAGAAGGATTAGCCACCATTCTGAATCAACAAAGGAATCCAAAGCTGAAAACTAGTTTGGGTTATGAAGAGGGATCAAGTAGTGATAAGCCAAGAAACGAAGAACCCATCAAGTTTTTCAAATCTACAACCAATGACAACAACAAACCTGCAGAAACAAAGGAAGACAATCAGCCGCCTAGGTCAAGTAAAGAAAAATGTGCCAAGACTAAATCTGTAGAACAAAGAAATAATGTTCTCCCTGCTAAAAGATGTCATCAGCATGGAAGAAATTGATTTTCTCAAAGAAGACAACCATTTTCCAGGTACAAAGAATTTTTCTATGGATTTTGTTTCTAGTGTTCTAACTTTGGTCACAAAGCTGTAAATTGTTCCTTAAGACTTAGACATGAGAAATTAAGATTTCAAAGGAATACATACTTGCCACAACAAATAATGATACAACCAAGTAACAAACCTTCACAGATTGCAAATTGCCAAATTAAGTCTAGAGACATGCAACTAAGGAGGTCAAGAAATAATCAACAGTCAATGAGTAGACAACGCTGCAACAATAATATTGACCTATTGAATAATGAGATTGAATGCTACATCTATCATAACTATGGAAATAAATCTGTTGTCTGTCGATTAAGGAACTATGAACCAGATTTGAATTCCCCTGCTGAAAATGTCAAGGTTTGGAAGAAGAAAGAAAGTGACAAGTGTGGATTAGTGTTGTCAGCTCAAAGAAAAATGAACCCTTGGTATATAGATAGTGGATCCTCCAAACATATGACAGGAGACAAAGGTAAGTTTCTATCTCTAAGTGAAAGCAAATTAGGAAACATAACCTTTGGAAATGATGCTCCAGGTAAAATAAAGGGTAAAGGGGTGGTGAGTTTAAGTAATGGAAAGGGAAAAGCCCAAGATGTTCTACTTGTAGATGGGATGAAACATAATCTTCTCAGTGTAATTCAAATGTGTGACAGAGGATGTGAAGTGGTGTTCACGTCCAAGGACTGCAAAATAAAGTCTGTAAACTCAGGACAAGTGGTGGCCAAAGGCATAAGGACAAAAAATAATGTATATGTGCTGAAAGAAAATAGAGAAGAGTGTCATCTAAGAAAAAATGATGAAATATGGTTATGGCATAGGAGACTTGGACATTTAAACTTTGACCACTTAATCAAGATCAAAAATCTTTAGGCAGTAAAAGATCTTCCAAGAATATCAAAGCCCCAAGATTTGATGTGTAAACCCTGCCAAGTACGAAAGCTAACCAGGACACAGTTTAAGTCCAAGAGCTTTACTTCAACAGAGAAACCACTCCAACTAGTTCATATGGATTTATGTGGACCATCAAGATAGGAAGGAATAGGAAAAGAAAATTACTTCATGCTGATTATTGATGATTACTCCAAACTTACTTGGGTTGCCTTTCTCAAGGAAAAAACTAAAGCATTTGAGAAGTTTAAAATATTTAAGGCTTTAACTGAGAATCAAACAGACAAGAGGTTAAAGGCAGTAAGATCAGATAGAGGAGGATAATTTATGTCAAGTGATTTCAAGGAATTCTGTGATAAGCATGGGATCAAGAGAGAATACACAATCCCAAGAACTCTTCAACAAAATGGAGTAGTTGAGAGGCAAAACAGAACTTTGCAGCAAATGGCTAGGTCAATGATGAATGGGAAGAACATTGGTCAAACCTACTGGGTAGAAGCAATACACACAACAGTCCATGTTCTTAACAAATCCCACCTCAAACCACAAAGTGACAAGACACCTTATGAACTGTGGTATGGGAGACATGCTTCAATCAAACACTTCAAATTCTTTGGGAGTAAATATTACATAAAGAATAATGATGAGAAAGTTGGCAAATATGATGACATGGCTGATGAAGGTATCTTGTTAGGGTATGCTACAAACAGTAAAGGATACATATGCTATAATAAGAGGCTGCATACAATGGTTGACAATATTGACATAAAAGTTGATGAAGGAATCCCAGCAAGAGAGGTGTACAATAATGAGTCGTCTACACAGGACACAACTAAAGTTGAAGATGAACAGGTCCAAGAATCAGAAAATGAAGACTCTGAATCAGATGAAGACACATATACTCAGATAGATTCAAATCAGTAGACAACTTCAAATTCCTCCTCCAGAATCACTCAAAAGAATCATCCTGCAAGTCAGATAATTGGTGAAAAAGACAAAGGTGTACAAACTAGGAGAAAGATAATCAAAGACACTGAACAATCACATATAGCTTTCATATCCTTGTTGGAACCCAAGAATTTTAATGAAGCTAGCAAAGATGACCATTGGGTTAAAGCAATGAATGATGAACTTGATCAGATTGAGAAAAACAATATGTGGGAGATGGTTCATAGACCTGAAGGTAAAAATATCATTGGTTCCAAATGGATCTTTAAGAATAAGTTGAATGAGCAGGGACAAGTTGTTAGGAACAAAGCAAGATTGGTCTGTAAAGGATATGCTCAAATAGAAGGACTGGATTTTGATGAAACATTTGCACCTACAGCAAGATTAGAAGGTATCATAATGTTTCTTGCCTATGCTTGTCATAAAAGGTTTAAAGTCTATCAAATGGATGTCAAGTCATCTTTTCTAAATGGAGATTTAAGTGAAGAAGTCTATATGGAACAACCAGAGGGTTTCAAACTGTCTGATAACCTTGACTTAGTATGAAAGCTGAAGAAATATTTATATGGGTTAAAAAAATCCCCTCGAGCCTGGTATCACAGACTAGATATGTATCTCAAAGACAAAGGGTTCAAGAGAGGAATAGTTGACAACAATATGTATATCAAAACAATTCATTTTTTCTTGGTCTGCAAATTACTCAGAGGTCTGAAGGGATGTTCATTTCTCAATAAAAATATATAAGAGAAATGTTGAAAAGGTTTAAAATGGAAGATTCAAAACTTGTGGGTACACCTATGGTTACTGGATGCAAATTAAGCAAGGATGATGACACACCTGATGTTGATAAAAGCTCATATAGGTCAATGATAGGCAACCTACTGTACATCATAGCATCTCGCCCAGACATAATGCATGCTGTTAGAATGGTAGGAAGATATCAGTTTGCACCTAAATAGAGTCATTTGCAAGATGTCAAAAGGATATTTAGGTATTTGAAAGAAACAATGACTTATGGTCTATGGTATCCCAGAAATCAGAATTTTTAGTTAACTGCCTATTCAGATGCAGATTGGGTGAACTGTGTTGATGGGAGAAAAAGAACCAGTGGAGAAGAATTCTTCTTGGGTGACTCATTAGTAGCATGGATTAGTAAAAAGTAAGGTTCCATTTCCTTATCAACTACAGAGGCAGAGTACATTGCTGCTGCTACCTGTTGCACTCAGGTATTATGGATGATTCAGACACTTGTAGACTTGGAGGTAAAATACACTGCACTGATCCCAATTCATTATGATAACACTGGTGCCATCAGTGTGTCTAAGAATCTTGTATTCCACTCCAAGACCAAGCATATTCCCATAAAATACCATTTTCTGAGAGAGTAGGTCACCAATCAGGTTGTTCAAGTCCATCACATTCCAACCATAAAAAAAATTGCAGACATCTTTACTAAACCCCTAGCCAAGACACCATTTAAATATCTCTGACAGAAGCTGGGTGTCATCCCGTCTCACACCTAAGAGAGTCCATCCTGTTAGGGGGAGTTTTATATTGATTGAGTATCTGATACCTCCTAAAATTACTGCAACAACTCAGGTGGAGTATGTTTTCTTTGACATTGATGTCAAAGGGGGAGAAAAAGGAGTGGTCCAGAACAGATGCTACAGTTGGAGGTCCAAATAGATTAGCACAGTCATTTAGGGTTGCCATCAATGCCAAAGGGGGAGATTGTTGTGATTATCATTGATGACAGGTGTGATTTTCATTGATGGCAAGATCAGAGTATGCAACGATGGAAAAACAAGGACAACAAAATCCTGGGAGGAGAAGCGACAGTGATCTTTGGATCCCATTGAGAATTCCCGATGAACATCAGATATGAGCCCGAGGTCCGATTGGCGTTGGATCTAGGAGAACCTGGATGTTCGTTAAAGAGTAAGGTGAAGTGGGGTTACAAAATCCCGAAGGCAGGAGGATAGTTTCGGATACCGGGAGTTGGAAGAGTCAAGACTCTTCGTCATCAGGATTCCCGGAATCGTGAAATGCGAAACCATGAAAACAGAAAACCCGAAATAGGCACACCAATAAAGAATTTTGTAGACTGGGAAATAAATCCATTTTGGGGTCCCGGATACCGGAAGTTGAAGTGTCAAACACTTCATCACAGGAGTGCCAAAATGCCGAATTGCTGAAATTTGAAAACCTGAAACCTAAATTAGGCACACCAACAAAGATCTTCACAGACCAGGAAATAACTCCATTTCGGAGTCCCAGATACCAGGAGTTGAAGTGTCGAAACACTTCACCACACAAGTGTTGAAATGCCGAATCGATGAAATGCGAAACAACTAAATACCAAATCTTTGATCCGACTCCATTTCAAAACTTCGGATACTGGGAGTTGGAGAAGTTAAGCACTGAGACTCTTCACCACAGGAGTCCCAAAACGGTGAAATGCGAAACACCGAAATGCCAATGATCCGACTCCATTTCGGAGTTACAGATACCGGGACTTGGAGTTGTCAAGAACTCTCACATCAAGAATGCCGAAATCGCAATATGTGAAATCACGAAGAGATTTGGACCATCGAATCATCAAGAGTGTGGACCATTGATCTAACTCCATTTTGGAAGTTCAGATACCGAGAGTTGGAAGAGTTAAGAGTTGAGACTCTTCATCAAAGGAGTCCCTAAATTCTGAAATGTGAAATGCCGAAATGTGAAATGTGAAAACACCTTTTTGGTGTAGGCCTTGGTCACCACTGGTGGCCACATTGTCAAAGAGATGTAGAGAAGAGCTTGAAGAGACAAGCTCCATTTCAGAGTTTGGGACATGGAGAATCGAGACTCTTCACCACAAGAATGGAAAAATTACGAAATGCCGAAATGCAAAATAAATGCAAGATCCTACCGATCCAATCCAACGGTGCAAGTGAATTTAAGTATGATCAGAGGGCTACTATTGCACTTTAGAGTGTAACTGCTAGAAACGACTAATGGATTCTACCAGAGGAATAAAACAGGCCTAAGTGTGATCGCCAGAGAAGATGAAGAGGCTCGAGGCATCTTCCAGTGGAATGAAGACTATTCTTAGAGGTGATTGACAGATGGAAGAGTGTTGAAGCCTATAACTGCAATAGAGAGGTTGAGCTCGACTGTAACAGAGAAGACGAAGAGTCTCAACTGCTAGAGAGGCGAAGGAATCTTGGCATAACAACCAGTGATGATGGACGCATGGGTTTAACTGCCAGAGAAGCTAAAGAGTTGCAATGACGATCATGCATAGCACTCGACATGGGAGAGCATGCATAAACATTGTTGAGAGGGCATGCAGAAGATGCATAGAGACTATAAGAATGAAGAACAAAGAAGAGAGGGGTTACTGTTGTTGAGGGGGATTCAGGAGTGTAGAAGGAGGAGTGTGCAGCAACTGAAATACAGAGAAGAGGAATGGTGCATCGAACGCATATGGTGCATAGAGAAGAAAAGGAAGAATCATAGAAAGTGCAAGGCATGTGTGCAGCAAGATAGTGAGACACTAAAGGAAGGATGAGGTGCTCTTGTAGAGAAAAATAGAAGATCAAAAATTGCAAGAAGATGCAGACAAAGAGACACTGATACAGGAGAACAGAGAAGCATAACAGAACAATGATAAGCCTGGTAAGCCAATGATAAATATTGTATCACTGTGGTAAATTTATAAATATAGAAAACTTTATATTTCAGGGTGGTAGGGAGGTGCTAGGGAGGAATGTTGTCCTCAGAGGTTCAAGTAGGTGCTTGAACACAGGGAGTTGTAGATTCCATCTGGTTGCATCTAGAGAAACTAAGGCGACAGGGTGGTGCAAGGGAGAACTGATGTTCTCTGTTATACAGTTTGGTGCCTGTGTGATTGGAAGTTGGTGCTTCCATCCAGTTGGTGCTGGAACACTTAGGGAGTTGTTGCTTCCTTCTAGTGGGTGCTAGAGAAACCAGGGAGTTGGTGCTAGAGAATCCAGAGAGTTGGTGCTCTCAACAAGTAGCAGCTTGCAAAACAGAGGTTTTAGCCTCATTATGAGTTGGTTCTCATATGTATGATAATGTAAAGAATGTAAAGATTGATTATCATATAAAGAAGAAGAGGTTTTTACCTTGTATGGGTTTCCTCAAGAAATATCTGTCTCTGTGTATCTCATATGTGTGACTGATGTTGAATGTTCTATTGCTTACTTCCTTGCATTATTGTGACTGTCATTAAATGCTGTGTAAAGAGTTTAAAATAAGCATAATTTTTTAAGCCTAGTAACAACTGATTCACCCCCCCCTATCAGTTGTCCAACAACTACAACCATTGTGGTTGCAGGAGTCGAAGGGGTGCCATTAACTATAGTGGGTGTGGGAGTCGAAGGGCTCCTAGTGTTCTAAAGACTAGGTTGAGTACTCATCCTTTTATAATCACAAGTCTGAACGGTGGAGGTGTGTGTACCATGCCTAATAACTCTACTCCTTTTAGAAGGCAAAGAATCAAAATACAGTGGTAACTGTAACAAGATATGGGACCAACAGGGACGCTGGTCTGAATCCACGATGACTGAAGACTCTAAAGAAAAAAAAAAATCCTAAGGCCAACTAGTAATCAAAGATCACACTAAAATTGAAACGACCAATATGCACACAAATGAGGTAAAGTGGTTGAAAGTGGTCTCCTTCCCTAGAGAAGGTATGTCTCGCCCAAGAGTGGCCTGATACCCCCTGCTAAAGATCAGAGGTAACATAATCAGTTATAAGGGCCCTCATGGGCTTATCAACCAGTGAGTTAGATTCCCACAGAGAGGTAATCCTCCATAAAGGCTGTGTGTTGTATGAACCTTATCTGACCCAGGGTACATGCAGAATAAACCCGGAAAGTAACCTATGTGGAACCTAAGTCAAGAAACTAATAAACCACTATATAACCGATGCAAAAATGAGTAGTCGTAAGTCAGGTCCACCATATGGGTAGTGTATGAAAGATCGAAACCTTGAAAGCATTGCCTCTCACAGAGGTAAGGGGACTAACAAGATCCCTAGATATGAATAGATCCCCAGAAATATCTCTGACGCTAATAAGGTATTAGGGGGATATCCCTTCAACCAACCTTGTGTGACCTCATGATTAAATTTTGTGTGAGTGGAGCCTCCTAATATTACCAATTATACAACATATTTCTCCACTCCCTTTCTCAGACACATATGTTGATTTAATTGCCTTGGAGAAGTTTACTCACAAAATCCTATTCCAAGGCACTAAATCCTAAGCTAGTTTGTGTACCCTAGAAAATAAAATTGTGACTAATCAATTTTAAATTATAGCATTAATTTTAGTGGCCGTGATTACTCAGAAAGGTATGGTAGTGAAACTCATGATGTTATGACTCAACAAGAAAAGTAAATATGAATATAATGCAAAGTCCTAACTTCAATTTTCAATGAATGATATGCTTATAATAAAAAATGCAATTTTCAATTTCAACTCTGCGATTCTGAAGTAAAAATGCAATCTTTCAGTAAATGCACTAAGCTAATGATAAAGACTCAAAATACAAAAATGCCAAGCAATGCAAAATGCCTAAATTTTTTGTATTTTCAATAAAATAAGAACAAAAAATGCATGGACTGAAAATAAACTTGATATATAAAATCTATTATGTATAGAAAGAGATAACTCAATTAGGATACCAAGCAACGAAACACCCAACCCAATGTACAAGGACAATCAAAATGAAAAGGTGATGAGAAAGACTCCGCCCAAAAATTCAACCAAAGACAGGTTTCCTGTCATCCCACAAGCACTTAATAGGCACTACAAAGACCTAAGAAGACTCAACAAACATCAAATCCCACCCAACAACCACCAAACCAAGAAAAAAAGAAAGTAAAGATAATGTACGTGACTATTTGAGGAAACATAACGTATGTACATAGCTTGCAGAGGGAAAACCTACGTATATATGCGACTGTCAAGCCAAAAGTCACGTATATGTTTCAAAAAACAAGGCTAGGCAAGGGAGAAGGCTAAAAACTCAGAACTAGAGTGAACATAGGATGTCAAGAAATGATGCGACAAGAAACACAATAGGAACGAGATAAATCTAAGGAGAAATGTACTCCAAACCCTAGGAAAGAAGATTCAATCCCTAGTATGGTCACCAATTCTGTTACGAGGAAAATCTCTCTATGGCTAGGGTAAACCACAACAGACATAAATGACTGCAGAAAGAGGCCTACCTCGTCCAGATGGTCGATGTTCTCAACAACCAAGCAAAGCAAGAATATGGTGATAATATAAAAGGTTAGCACATTAGATAACATAATCCATTAATAGACATAACAAATACGTGCATGGATAATAACTCAAATATTTGCGAGATATCAATTGGATGGGAAAGGAGTATTTCTATTAATAAATGACCAGAAGAAGTGAAAATATTACAGACTTCCATGTCGGCACAGTTCGAAACCGAGAAACTAAGTTCCTTCCAGCTGGGCCTCCACCACTTCAATCCTCCACCAAAGGAAAGCTCATAAAAGAGAAACAATGAGGTTCTCAATCAATAAGAGAAGAGCTTGGGGGTTGAACACTGTGTTCAGACTTAAAGGAAAAAGGGATGCAGACTCAATATGAAGTAAATAATTTCTCCAGAGTAACTTTGCTCTCAAAGTTGAATTCTTTCTCCTCTTTCCATAGCTCAGAATTGACCCATTTATAGCCTTCAAATGGAATTGAAGGGTCGAGTCGGAATGTTTATAGTATATGGAAGGCCAAGGATCATAGATCTACTTTCATGACATGGAAACCTGGCATTAATTTTCATTTTCTGGCATAAATCCTGTTGTACGTGGGCTGTAGTGGAGCAGCTTGCGTATACGCATGCCGTATAGTAGGCAAGATGCAAACATGTGGAAAAATATGTATTTTTAGTTCTGGATTTTATAGACAGGGATGATAAGTCTGCATAGGGAAATGGAAAAAGGCCTTCTGTGCAAGATTTCATAGGGTGAGGAAAATCTTTCTATAACAAATGAATAAAAAGGAAAAAAGAGTATGCCCTCTCTCATTCTTGCATCGATAATTTATAATTTCTCATTGAGAGAGCTCATTGTGGTTTTGGAACTCTTGGGACGAAAACCCTAGGAGGATTTTCAGAGATTGGCTTCGGTGGTGAGACCATCCATCCTAGTTGGTCATTCAGAGGAGAGATCAATCCAATTTCTTTAATGGGATTCGATTTTGGTGGAGTTTGTTACTTAGCAACTGAGATTTTATTGCAAAGTCGATTTTTATCAAAGAGGGGCAATTTTTGGGTAAGAATCTCAGTATTGGGCATTGTGGCTACATTATCCTTGAGTGGGGGTTGAGTTCACTCCTTTTTGGATGAGTTAGAGAATATTAAATTTGATTTTCTTATTGATGGGCAAGTATCTTCCTTTGTTCGCCAAAATTTCTTGTGGTGGAGATGACATTCCTAGAGCAAGAGTCATCTCACTCCATAGGGGATGAATTTCTTGTTGTATAGGCCAGATCTACTAAGTGAGGGCCGAGTTACCTATATAAGAGGATTCCTTTCCTTAATCCCTCTATTGTTGGGTTGAATATTGTGTTATTGGGGCGATTTAACTCTTATAGATTGAGTTTTTGAGTATGGGGAAGTCGTATCAGTTGTGATTTTTGTTGGAGTATTGTTAGGAGGTGAGTTACTATTTCTAGAAGGGATGTTTACACAGTGCCATCATCTAAATTCTGTCTCTTAACTTTATGTAGTTTCTATCAGTTTCCTAGGCCTATCTTTCCTTGTTATAGACCTATATATAAGGCATAAAATACACTAGACTCATGAAGGAAAGAATAATTAGTGTATACAACTAAGTGGGGGTTGAGTTAGTTCAAAATAAAGATACAACAACCAACAATGAATTACAACAACCATTTATTCTCACCAAACCAGATATGATATTATCAATGTGTATGAGGTTATATCCATAATTTGTTGGCACGCTTACAAGAAGAGTGTGCTTGTCATTGATGGAAAGAACAACAATGACAATGGAAAATAGGAAAAGCATAAGCTCAGGAGGAGAAGCGAACAATATGCAGAGATCAAAGATCAGAAGAAAAAGCGCAATACAAAAATGTAATCAGGATCAACATCTCCACAGGACAAACCAAAACGATTGAGAATTCGGTCACCTGAATATCCGTCAGCTGTCAGATCAAGTTAAGTGAAGGATAGGATAAACAGGGCACAAGGTTTGAGAATTCAATTATCCAAATCTCCGTCAGCCGTCGGATCGAATTAAGTGGAAGGATAGGATAAGCAAAGATGGAGAGCCATTGGATTTAATCCAAGGCAAAGCTACAATATAGATATATCAAGCCATTGATATAAGATCTTGATCAAACATACATCATTCATTTCGGGTCTAAAGTTATGAGGAGGTTATGCTTCGGATAAATCACTTCAATAATTTCTAGTTGATATTATAAATACCCGAATCCCAGAGAGACAAAATACATTCTCGACCATTAGATCATCTGAAGTAGATCTCAGTCGTCATATCATCTGAAGAAGATCTCAAGCATCAGATCGTTCGAAGTGAATCTAGGCCATCTGATCCAGAGCGTCAGTTTGAGTTTTGAAATTCTCTAAGCCCAGAGACCTAGAGAGTCGAAATACATTCTCGACCATTGGATCATTCGAAGTAGATCTCAGTCGTTTGATCATCCAAAAAATATCTCAAGCATCAGATCGTCTGAAGTGAATATGGGCCATATGATCCAGAGCATCAGTTTGAGTTTTGAAACTCCTGAAGCCCAGAGACCCAGAAAGCCAAAATAAATTCTCGACCATCGGATCATCCGGAGTACATCTCAATCATAAGATCGTTTGAAGAAGATCTCAAATGACAGATCATCCGAAGTAAATATGGGTTGTCTGATCTAGGAAAGACATGGCGTAATCCTACAGACTTCGACTAAAGACCCAAAGTAAGCTTCAACCGTCCGATCCAAGAGGACACGTGGCAGTTAATATGCATACTTTGAGGGGAAGTAAAGTTTGAGACTTGAGATTTTAGAAGTCTAGAGACCCGAAGGAGATCTCGACCGTTGATCAAGAAAGGGGCTGCATAACCATTGATCAGATTGAAAGGTCAAATTCCTAAAGTAAAGGCAGAGCCGTCGATTGAGAAGGACAGGTGTTTGTAGATCACCGATTATGAAAGATTGCATATGGAGAAAAGAAGGGCTTGATATTTGAAACTCCCAGAGCCCGGATCATGAAGTAAATCATAGCCGTTGATTTAGGAAGGCTACATTTGATCCACAAACTTGAGAGGATAGACCTGAACCATCCGTTCAGGAGCACCATCAATAATGTGAGATCAATGCTATTATCGCATTGTGGGTATTGAAGGTGGGTGAAGTTTAAAAAGTTAAGGTCAGGATGCAATTGAAACCATAGTTTTGGAGAAAGGACACGTGGAGGCTCGAGGTAAATTACGTGGCAAAATGCAGTTTTATCTCAAATCACCTTTGGTCACACCCGCATTCGCATGGTCACATGATATCATCGCCCCAGGTCACATCAGCGAAACATAGGGGAAGGAGCTAGCACTGCTAGGATCCACATCAGAGGTTACACATTGAAAAGTCATAAGGGCCTCTATGTGTATAATCCAATGACATTTATCAAATAGAATCTGATCGAAGGGTTGTTGTTTCACTTCATGATTTCTTGATCAGTTACGATTCAATTACACTAACTAAATCATTGTTCCTGAGTGGTTGAATCATTGTTCCTGAGCATTGGAATCATGATGCCTGAGCGTTTTTGAGATTCACGACTTGAGCATTGGAGGTGTGGAGTCTAACGAATAATGAGAGTAGGAATAAAAAAAAATGTCGTGACAGAGAGAGGTTGTTTTTTATTAGTAAATAAGTTGAACTATATGTGATCAAGAATATAGCTGAAATAGAGACGAAAAGATGTAGAGATGAAGAACATAAGATGGACAGAGAAGAAATGGTGAAAAACACAGACTGTACGAGAACTTAAGTGCAAGAAGATGCGATCAGGAACACACTGATGTAGGCAAAGAAAAGAAGTGTAGCAGAACAATGATGAGACTGGTAAGCCATTGATAAATTATGTATCACTGTAATAAATTTCAAAAAGAAAAGATTTACATTTCAGGGTGGTAGGGTGGTGCTATGGACGACTGTTGTCCTCAGATTTTCAAGTGGGTTCTTGAACACATGGAGTTGTATCTTCCATTTGGTTGTAGCTAGAAAAACCAGGGTGGTAGGGTGGTGCAAGGGAGAACCATTGTTCTCTGTTATATAGGTTGGTTCTTGTGTGAGACTGTGACTAGAAGTTCATGCTTCCATCCAGTTGGTGCTGTAACACTCAGGGAGTTGGTGCTTCCTTCTAGTAGGTGCTAGAGAAACCATAGAGTTGGTGCTCTCAACAAGTTGCAACTTGTTAAAGAAGAGGTTGTAGCCTCATTTTGAGTTGGTTCTCAAAGAAATATGATGTACAGAACTTAGAAGATTGGCTATCATTCGAAGAATAAGAGGCTTTCTCCCCTTATGGGCTTCCTCATAAATATCTATCTCTGTGTATATCATATGTGTGATTGATGTTTGTTATTTCTGTTTCTCATGTCTTGCATAATCTTGATGATCACTTGGAGAAGGTTAATAATATTTTAATAGGCATAAAATTGTTTAAGCACAGTAACAACTGATTCACCCACCCCCTCTTAGTTGTCTTAGTAATTCCAACAATTGGTATCAGAGCGGGTTCCTTTTATTTAAAGGTAGATCAATAAGCTTAAACATGACAAGCCATAAAGGAACTTCAACCAATAAGCCTCCTATGTTTGATGGAACAAATTTTTCCTTCTTGAAGGTTAGAATGAGAACATACATCATGGCCTTAGGTTCTGATGTTTGGGATGTTGTAGAGACTGGATATACAAAACTTGTTGTGTTAGCTTCCAAAGATGATAAGTTAGAATTTATCTTCAATGCAAAGGCAATGAATTTGATCTTGAGTGGGATTTTTGAAGATAATTTTTTATAGTTCATGAAACTTGAATCTGCCAAAGAAATGTGGTATAAATGTATTAGTAGTTATGAAGGAGATGAGAAAGTAAAATATGCCAAACTTCAGACACATAGATTGAAATCTGAACAACTAAAGATGAATGAGGATGAAACAATTAGTAAATATTTTTTAAGAGTTGAGGAACCTGTGAATGCCATGAAGGGTCTTGGTGAGAAGATTGAAGACACATTTTTAGTTCAAAATATTTTAAGATCTCTCCCTGATAGATTTAATCCAAAATTTTATGCAATAGAAGAACTGAATGATCTTAAAAATCTGTTTATTGATCAAATCCTAGGAACTCTAACTACTTATGAAATGAGGATTAGCAAAGATAAATCCACCACTAGAGAAGCATATTTTAAAGTAGACAAGAATACTGATTCGGAATTAGATGATATTGAGGAAAAATTTGTGAGAAGGTTAAAGAAAGGATCAGGAAAATACCAAGGCAAGTTGCCCTTCAAATGTTTTAACTATGGAAATGTAACATACCCAGCCACCCATAGGCCAGGGCATGCTACCTTCAAGCCCTCCCTTAGAATTATTTCTCTTATAGATACCTTTAAAAATTTAAGGATACATAAAATAAAAGACTTTAACGACATGCACAACAAAATCCAACAAGCATGCATAGTCTAAAGATTAAGTTAAACGATAATTAAATATACACAACAAAAATACATTCATATACATGTAAATGATACCATAACAGAGAGCACTTATCTTTATGAAATATGACACCAATTGGATGCAGACCAAGGAAGTTCCACCCAACCATAGACACTATTATTCCAAATCTCAACAACAACGTCACCCCCGAGCTAGGGCTATGAATCCATAAGGACAGTTCAATAGTGTTACTTGGATTCCCAAACTAGTCAGAACCTAATATCTCACAGACTTCCCATCTCTCACAACAATCCAAGTACCCAACTCTCTTCTACCCATCTTGCACCAGTCGATAGAATGAGCATCCACCCTTCTTTGCCACACAGTCCCCTATGAAGTCCTTCTCCTTAATTCGGGCTCCAGTGAAACTGGTCTAGAATCTTGATGCTGGAACTCTCAGGACTCCCAGCTGTGAGAAACACTAGACACAGGCCAACGCATATCAGACATGCGGGCCTCAAGTCGTTGCTGGATTACTCTAGCGACCACTACAACCAACTATCCTATGGCTAATTCTTCAGTAGTTAGGTTCTCTTTCCCAAGCCAAGACATGGATGATGGATGGATCAATGAATGGGTAAGTGGGTGCATGGAGGCATGTGCATGAAAGTGCATGAGGGATAGAATGGTGCGAATGAAAAAATGAATGAGAAAATGAGCCCATGACCAACCCCCCCATCAGACCAGAGGTGGGTTTAAGTAATTTCGGGGAGAATCAATAACCCCCTGGCCTTCCCCAAGAAGCTCACGTAAACGATCCCCTCCCTTAGACAAAAGGGTAATTATAATAGGAATAAACACTTAGCCCCTCAAGCCCCCTCTCTTGTGGAATCATATCCCCCTATAACTCTAGTCCTTGTCTGTCTAGCAGCCAACCGTGTATTTATTATTAATAATGATAAAAACATTACATGTTTTGGGCACTCTAGCCTCTTAGAATTGTAACAATACATTATTTAAAATGGGGGTTCAAAACCTAGGGTGTTACATCCCCTCCCCCTTATTTTGTCACTATCCTTAGTGGATATACAAAATAGAGATCAAAATCTTAAATTTATTCAAAAGGTTGTGTGTACTCTACCCACATGGCATCTTAATGCTCCCAGGTATCATCTTCAGGACCGTAGTAGATCCACTGAACTTTTACCAGCTCTATAACTCAATTCCGAAGCATTTTGACTTTTCTGTCCAATACCTGCACTAGCTGAACTTGAAAATCTCCCTCTGTCTCTACTTGAATCAAATGCCAATCAATAACATGGTTAGGATCATGTACATATTTATTTAGTAAAGAGACATGAAATATATTATGCACATTCATGGAAGCAGGCAATGAAAGTATGTATGCAACTAGACCTATTATGTCCAATATTTCAAATGGACCACAGAATCTGGCTGCCAACTTTGTACAACTACCCAATTTCAAAGAAAATTTCTTGGACTTCACTTTCAAAAGTACATGATCCCCTACTTTAAACTCTCTAGCTATCCTATCATTGTCTACATAAAATTTCTATCTATCTTGAGTTGCCTTTAAATTCTTCTTGATCTTGACCACCTAGTCTTCCATGTCCTTGAGCAAATCCGTCCCAAGTACCACTCTATCTGCTGGGTTGTCCCAGCTTACTGAAGTATCAAATTTCCTACCGTACAAGGCTTCAAATGGGATCATTCTCAATGAAGCTTGATACCCATTATTATATGAAAACTCAACCAAGTGTAAGTAATCTTCCCACTTACATGGCTTATCCATCACATACATTCTCAACATGTCTTCAATTATTTGATTGACTCTCTCTGTTTTCCCATCTCTCTGGGGATGATATGCTCTGCTAAAATTTAGATTTGTGCCAAATCCTTTAAACAATCCCCTCCAGAAATTGGAGGTAAACTTCGTATCTCTACCCGAGACAATTGTCCTAGGTATCCCATGCAACCTAGCAATTTTCTTCATGAAAATTTCTGCAATATTAGTTGTTGTATGCGTTGTCTTCACAAGAAAAAATGAGCAGCCTTTGTTAATTTGTCAACCACCACCATGATTGAATCATGTTGCTTATTCGTTCTAGGTAATCCTGTGATGAAATACATGGTGATCACTTCCCATTTCTTATTTGGAATTGGTAATGGCTGCAGAAAACCTGTTGGGTGCCTATGCTCATCCTTTACCTTCTAACATTCCATACATCGAGCGATGTAAACAACAACATCCTTCTTCATTCCGAGCCAAAAGAACTGGTTTCTTACTGCTGTAATTGTTTTCTGGTAACTGGGATGTCCAACATAAGGAACATCATGCATTTCCTTCAGTACCAAATTCCTCAATTCTCCAGAACTAGGAGCATAGATTTCGTTTTTATGCATGAGTAATCCGTCTTCCTTTATCTCATACTCCTTTATTTTCTGTTGTACATATCCTTGTTGTAAGTTTTCCTTTACTTGTAGGTAATGCTGGTCTGTAACAAGACCATCTAAAATTATGCTCTTCAAGTCTTACTGATGCATGCTGATAGTAGTAGCATGCATGAGATGCACTCTTCTACTAAGTGCATCGACAATTTTATTCTCCTTTCCCTCGATATGATTGATATCTAAGTCATGTTCACTTGAAAATTCTAGCCATCTTGTTTTCATGGAATTCAAGGTCCGTTGTTAAAAAATATACTTCAGGCCAATGTGGACTATCCTTAATTCAAAATTCTTCCTCATGAGATAATGCCTCCACATCCTCAAGGCGTGGACAATGGAAAAAAGTTCCAAATCATGAGTGGCATGCATGTACCCTTTCTTCAACAATTCCTCCAACTGCATTTGTAATTATTTTAACTCTAGTGTGCTCATTCTGTAAGGTGTTTTTGACACCGGGGAAGCTCCTGACACTAAATCAATTGAGAAATCTATCTCCCTTCTTGGTGGAAATCTGGGTATTTCTTAGAATACATCTTCAAATTCATGTAGTACCGAGAAATATTCAAGGCTTGGCCCTTTTGTATTATCTGGCTCTTCCACATGAGCTGCATACAGTTGAAATCCTTTCCTAAAGCATCTTTTTAACTATAAGAATGAAATCTCCTTTATAGAGATGGGTCTTGGAATTCCTTTCACAGTGCTCTATTTTCCATTTTCATCAAGACATGTAAATGTCTTGTTATGACAATCTAGGACAACATGATGCTTGTCCAACCAATCCATTCCAATCGGAATATCATAAGATCCCAATGGTATGATATTTAGATCAATACTAGTATTCATGCCATTAAGACTTATGGAACAACTTCTGACCATATCATGGATTCTTCTTTTGGTTCCAGTGGCTAATTGAACCAAACTTGCTTTTCCAAGTTTACTTTTCTCCAAATGTAATCTATCCACTATCTTAGGATCAATGTAGCAATGAATTGCTCTTGAATCAATCAAAATAGAAACAGGTTGATTTATGATCTTACCTTCCACCTCGATCATATTGGACCGGTACTCTGCTTGTCGATCATCTAAAGATGCATAGAGTCTTCCGATATATTCCACTGTTGTAGCCTCTTGGATGTTGTGCACAGTCTTCACTCTGTCCTTTCTATTTGGGCAATCCTTGTACATGTGATATTCCTTGCATCCCCAACATTGGATTGGTGGTCTTCCCCTTTATCCCAAGGAATCTTCTTTCTTGAAATCCCCCTTCGCATACTGATCTTGATGATTTCTATTAGGCTCATTCCTATTGAAGGGAGGTTTGAATCCTTTCCTCCTCTGATTGGACTTCACATTTTTCTTGTCCTTCCAAGATTTTTTATCCTTCTTGATAGCTTTAGTCAAGGTATTGGGTTCATCATATTTGATCTTTTCCTTATAAAAGGCTGGCAGTCCACCTAGAAATATCTATATTTTCACTTTCTCATCGCCAATGAACCTGACATACTTTAACAATCCCAAGAATGTCTTCTCGTACTCTGCCATAGTCATGCTTCCCAACCCGAGTTCAAATAATTCTTGCATTTTCTTGTCATATAAATGCTTTGAGAGGTACTCCTTCTGGAAGTACTCCTTGAACTGCTTCCAAGTGATCCTACGTTCATTAACATGTTCCACTTGCTTCAGTTGGTCCCACCACATTACAACTTTCCTGTGTAAATGGTAGGTGGCAATCCTAGCTTCTAGGTTTGATGAATAGTTATGAAACTGAAAATACCTACTAAGCCCAAGAAACCATGCTTCAACATCATCTTCCCTTTCTCTTTCACCATAGAAGGAAGGAGGATTGAGCTTCCTCAGCTCTCCTTTCAAACTATCTATCTCTTGTTTCCTTATTTGGTGTCTGACAGGAGACACCTCTGGACTGCTTATGGGATCTTCAGATGCATAAAAATTTCTTTCTAAGTAAGGAGGTGAGTGTTGTCCATGAGCTCTACTAGCACTTTCGAAATAACCAATTCTTCCATGATCATTCCTTCTTTCATGGCACTTGCCTTCTTCCTCTTGTTTTGAGTTTGATCCCTTCTTCATTTTTCTTTGCAACCAATTTACGCTCTGAAACACTTGAGCATTTATCTAAATTTTCTCTCTCATCAGTCTCTCGTTGTCTTCTTTGTAGCTCTGTACTTCCATCTTTAGGCTTATTACCATTTCTAGTGGTGTTTCCTGCTCTCCTTTTTCGTTGCGTCCATTAGACTCTATCTCTGCATTCCCAACTCTGGTATTCTGGCCTTCGGCCTCCTTATCATGACTGGAGGATCCCTCACCTTCTTCCATTTCCTCAATATGCATCGTGAGCTGATGTGATTAAGCCCCTTAATTCTGCAAAATGTGCAAGCGAACATTTTTTTAGAATTATGCATATGATAAACAAAATTTCCAAACCATGCTACATGTCTCTTTTTTTTTTTTTTTTGTTCATGGAGATCATATACCCATTCTCCAAAAATAAAAGTTTCTTGTTATCCTTGGCCGATACATAACTCATCATGCATAGGTGCTTCCTTCAAATGACCTTCCCAGGTGACCACAGCTAGCAACTGCGGCTAAATCCTTCCTTATCACTTTTTTATCTCGAAGACATCCAATTCAACCCTTAGCCCTCCTTCCCTTAACTCTCAATTTTCATATGAACACAGCCATGACCCTGTGCTTAGCTAAAAAATCACTTGTCCAGAGCTTCAAGAATTCATAACTTTCAGCTAGGACTGCATCAATGGTCCTCATCCTCTTTCACGATCAACGATCGAGATCCACTTCGGGACTCCCTGCTTCTGGAGTCTCAACTTTCCTCGCTTGTCTCCTCTCGGAATGCTTTTACCCAGAGTTCATGATCTATCGAAGGGTGTCCTCCCATAGATCAGCAACTATGAATCGCTTTGGCTCTCTTGGCTTCGAATTTTTCAAACCTTCCTCCTGCACTTTCTCCCAGAGTGATTTCACCCGAAGTCGACGATCCTTCGACGTGTGTCTTCTGGAATCAACGGTCAATATGTACTCCGGCCTTTGGGATATTTTGACCCAATGCAACCTATCACATCTTTCCCCACAAGAGTGCCCAGTCTCTAGACTACACAATCTGTTGCCACGTGGTGAAATAATGGAAGCGAAGACATGGCCCAATCTGATGGGTGACACATGTCACATTCTAAATGAATTTTCAATACTCCAAATGCTCAAAACTTACTTACATGTGGCACACATTCCATGTGTCCACGCCATCCTAGGTGATGTCCACAAGCCACATCACTTAGGAAATTTTGAGGTCCACATCACCTCTTGGTGATGTGATCTTGCCCCATCACTTCGACTCTTCAGGCTTCGGGACTTTGAGAGTTTCCATGCTAGCACACTTCCAATTCTCCCCAACTCTACATTCCCAAACTGGCCAATATGTCACCATGTGTCGTCCTGGATCGAATGACTAAGATTTACTTTGGGTTTTCACCCGGATTCCACGGATCTGCACTGCGTGTCCTCCTTAATCTAATGACTATGTTTTCTTCCTGTCTCTGGACTTTGAAAATATCAAATTTCAAAACTTATCTAGCCCCACTGGATTTTACTCAAAGCCATGGATATGGTGACACATGGCTCTCGACAGATCAATGGTTGAGATCCTCTCGGATGATTGAATGATCGAGATTTACTTTGGTCTCTGGCTTTCCAGTCTTTAGGAGTCTCAAATCCCAACTAAAAACCTCTCAAAAATATTCCTCCAGAGTTACTAATATGATGACATGTAACCTCCTGGTGATCAATGGTCAGGATCTACTTCGGATGATCTAATAGTCGACATTTACTTCAGGTCTCCGGCTCTCCAGGATTCAGGATTTTCAACTCTCAACTTCTCCTCGCTTACTCTTTCCCGGAGTTCTTTCACCCAGAGCACATGATTGGTTGATGAGTGTCCTCCTATGGATCGATGGTCCCCAACTACTTCGACTATTTGGAGTTTCGATATTCGAGCCCTAACCTATCACATCACTGCATGCCTTTCAATTTGTGGGGGCATGTATTGGCAGTTTGGAGTAACCCTCTTTTTGCCCCACAATTATCCTAATGCTTACACATAACCCCTTGGGGAAACCAGGGTTTGGATTGTGGGACCGCCTTGGGAAATTATCTCCCATGCAACTTGATTCCCCAAAATGCCTCATGTCCATTGATATCACTCTCCCATGGGATCCAATGGTTGTGACCTTAACCCTTGATTCTTTTTCATCGGAAAACCCCTATTCATCTATCCTCTGATTCAATGATCTCATATATCTCCTGATCCTACAGTGGCGATCGCTCCTGAATTCGAAGGGGATGGTCACAATCCTTTGATCCCCTTACACGGGTATCTGACATTCTATCTCCCCCGTAGATTCTACAATGCCATTACTCCCGATATTTTCAACCCCATGATCAGAGTTTGATCTCGCCCCTGAGACTTTGACCAACAGACAGGGCCCATACCGGCTTGGTGTTTCAACCAGAAGCTCTGATACCAAACTATAACATACCAACCCACCCATAGGCCGGGGCATGCTACCTTCAAGCCCACCCTTGGACTTCTTTCTCTTATAGATACCTTTAAAAATTTAAGGATGCATAAAATAAAATACTTTAACGACATGCACGAAAAAATCCAACAAGCATGCATAGTCTAAAGATTCAATTAAATGATAATTAAATATACACAACGAAAGTACATTCATATACATGTAAATGATACCATAACAGAGAGCACTTATCTTTATGAAAGATGACACCAATTGGCTACAGACCAAGGACATTCCACCCAACTATAGACACTATTGTTCCAACTCTCAACAACAACATCACCCCTGAGCCAGGGCTATGAATCCACAAGGATGGTTCTAGAGTGTTACTTGGCTTCCTAAACTAGTCAACACCCAATCTCTCATAGTCTTCCCAACTCTCACAACAATCCAAGTACCCAACTCTCTTCTACCCATATTGCACCACCCAAGAGAATGAACCTCCACCCTTCTCTGCCACGCAGTCCCTTAGGCAGTCCTTCTCCTTAATTTGGGATCCAACGCAACTGGTCCATAATCTCAATGCTTGAACTCTGAGGCAAGGATGATTTTAAGGATGGAAATTTATTTTAAAATGGAGGAACCTTGGCGAATCTTACTAATCCTTCATATGCCAACTAGAAATGTTTGGTGATACTTTTGTAAAAATATTCAAATTTCTAAGGATTTTATATAGTTTATATAAAATTTTGGTGATTTTTAAGGTAAAATAAATGTGTCCTTTAGAATTTGGGCGAATCATTTTTATAATAGCGAATTTGTTTTTGGTAAAAACCATGGAAAATTAGCCCATGAGCGAAATTTAGCCCCTAAAATCATCCTTGCTCTCAGGAATCGTAGTTGTGAGAAATGATGGACACAGGCCAACGCATCTCAGACATGCAGGCCTCAAGTCATGGCTAGATCACTCCAGCGACCACTACAACCAACTATCCCATGGCTAATTCTTCATCAATTCGGTTCCCTTTCCCAAGCCAAGAAGTGGATGATGGATGATCAATGAATGGGTAAGTGGGTGCATGTAGGTACGTGCATGAAATTTCATGAGGGTGGTGTGAATGCAAAAATGAAGGAGAAAAGGAGCCAACGACCAACCCCCCCATCAGACCAGAGGCAGGTTTAAGTAATTTCGGGGAGAATCAAGAACCTCCTAGCCTTCCCCAAGAAGCTCACGTAACCAATACCCTCCCTTAGAAAAAAGGGTAATTAGAATAGGAAAAAACACTTATCCCCCCAGTCCCCCTCTCTTTTGGAATCATATCCCCCTATAACTCTAGTCCTTGTCCGTCTAGCAACCAACCGTGTATTTATTATTAATAATGATAAAAACATTACATGTTTTGGGTACTCTGGCCTCTCAACATTGTAACAATACATTATTTAAAATGTGGGCTCAAAACATGGGGTGTTACAAGAAAGATAGGTCACTTTGCATCTAAGTGTCCACACAAGAAGAAGGACCAGAACTATGAAGGTGAAGAGAAGTACAAATCCAAGAGATTCGTTAAAAAAAAGTTTATGTGTAAACAATGATGACTCTTCAGAAGACACAGATAGTGACTCTTCCTGTGAAGATAAGGTTAATGACTTTATGCTTATGAACATAGAGGATTATGATAATAAAAACATAGGAAGTGATGTTAATGATGAAGAAGATGTGGTTTATATGGAAGGTGAAGTAATCAGTTCTTTAGAAGATATTCACAGACTCAGACTTAAGAAGAGAAAACAAAAATAGTTGTTGATGCAATTTGAAAAGACTAGTAAAAAACCTGATGAAGACTTTGCCCTACTAAAAGTGGAGTTAGAAGAGGCAAAGAAATTAGAGGACACTCTGAAACAACAATTATCAGAGAAGAAGGAAAGACGTGAAGCCTTGGAAGAAGAGGTAGTAAAAACCAGAAAAGAGATGGAGAAGTTTAAAGCATTGTATCTCCAAAATCTTCCAAGCATTAAAGCCTCAACAGAACTAAGAAACATTATGAGAAAACATGGATCTCCTTTGTTGAAGATTGGTTTAGGCTATGTAAGTGGTTCCAACAACAAACAAATAGAAAGAAAAGAGCCAGTAAAGATGATCAAGTTCCAAGTTAGCAGACAATCAAACCATGTGAGTACTCTGCCACCAAAAGATAATAAAGACAAGATGATCCCTGATAAAAAACAAAGATATTAGAAGATGGAGCAACAAATTCCAAGAATAAGGCCATCCTCCAGGTACCAAAATTTCTTCCATGGTTACCATTTTTACTGCTCTAATTTTGGTCATAAGATTTCAAATTGTCAAATTAAGTTTAGAGACATGCAACTGAGGAGATCAAGAAATAAACAATCTTTGCAACATAGAACTAAGCAACCAATGAGTAAACAAAGTCGCACCAATCACTTTGACCTATTGAACAATGAGATTGAATGTTATAACTTTCATAACTTTGGCCACACAGATGCAAACTGTGATCTGAAGAATTACAAAGCAGATCCAAGGATAAAACCCTTAGCTAGAAATGCCAGCACATGGAAAAAGAAAGATAGTGAAAAATGTGGTCTAGTACTTTTATCTCAAAGACAAAAGAACCCCTGGTATATTGACAATGGATGTTCCAAACTCATGACTGGAGACAAAAGTAAGTTTTTGTCTCTAAGTGAAAGCAAATCAGGAAATGTAACCTTTGGAAATGATGCACCAAGAAAAATCAAAGGTAAAGGAATGGTAAGTCTAAGTAATGGCAAAGGGAAATCTCAAGATGTGTTGTTTGTAGATGGTATGAAACATAATCTGCTTAGTGTCAGTCAAGTTTGTGACAGAGGATGTAAATTTGTTTTCACTTCTAAAGATTGTAAAATGCAATCTGTGAATTCAGGATAGTTGATTGCAAAAGGCATAAGAACAGAAAACAATGTCTATGTTTTGAAAGAAGAAAAAGAAGAATGTCACTTAAGCAAGTATGATGAAATATGGTTATGGCATAGGAGAATTGTACACCTAAATTTTGATCATCTAATCAAACTTAGAAACATTGGGGCAGTAAAATATCTTCCAAAAATATCAAAGCCATATGATTCTATATGCAAACCTTGCCAAATAGGAAAGCTCACTCAGACACAGTTTAAATATAAGAACTTTACATCAATAGAGAAACCTCTTCAGTTAGTACATATGGATTTATGTGGACCATCAAGGAAGGAAGGTACAAGAAAAGAAAATTACTTCAGGTTGATTATTGATTATTATTCTAGACTTACATGGGTTGCCTTTCTGAAAGAAAAATCTGAAGCATTTGAAAAATTCAATGAAGGTATCTTCTTAGGGTATGCTACAAACAGTAAAGGACACAAATTCTATAATAAGAGGCTGCATAAATTGGTTGATTGTATTGACATAAAAGTTGATTAAGAAATCCCGTTACAAGATGTAAGCAGTGTTGAATCAACAACAAATGATATAGTTGAAGTTGAAGATGAACAGGTCCAAGAATCAGAAAGAGAAGACTCTGAGTCAGTTGAACATAAAAATACTTAGGAAGACTCAAATCAACAGACAACATCAATTCCTCCCTCCAAAATTACTCAAAAGAATCATCCTACAAGTCAGATAATTGGTGAGAAAGACAAAGGTCTACAAACCATGAGAAGGATAATCAAATACACCGAGCAATCACATATAGCCTTCATATCCATGGTGGAACTCAAGAACTTTAATGAAGCTAGTAAAGATGTAAATTGGTTAAAATCAATGAATGAGGAAATGGATCAAATTGAGAAGAAAAATACTTGGGAGCTTGTTCCTAAAACTGCAGATAAGAATGCAATTGGCACCAAATGGGTGTTTAAGAATAAAATGAATGAACAAGGACAAATTGTTAGGAATAAATCCATATTGGTCTGTAAGGGGTATGCACAAGTTGAAGTACAATATTTTGATGAAACCTTTGCACCAGTGGCAAGATTGGAATCCATCATAATATTTCTTGCCTATGCATGTCATAATAACTTTAAACTATATCATATGGATGTTAAGTTAGAATTTATTAATGGAGATCTAGAAGAAGATGTATATGTGGAGCAACCTGAAGGATTTTCACTGACAAATAATCCTGACTATGTCCGTAAGTTGAAAAAGGTATTATATGGACTGAAACAGGCACCACGAGCCTAGTATTATAGACTGGAAATTTTTTTATAGGACAAAGGGTTCAAGAAAGGTACCGTTGATAGTAATCTACACATTAAGTATGAAGGTGTGTTATAACCCTAAATTGCACCACACATGCTTACCTGGCATCAGGCCAACTCATATCCCTTCTTTGACAAAACTCTGCTGAACAACTCTTTGAAAATCCTCTTGTGTAAAGGCCCACGTGCCCTAACCCATTACTGCACATGTGTACATGCTGGCTGACTCACAACAGCCCACGTGTACCTACAAAAGCAAGAAAAAAGGAAGGTTTCCGACGGAACAAAAAACTATGGGTGAGTTAACTGAAACTTCTGGCCATGCATGGCCAAGGGTTCGTCCAAAAACCTAGCTCCTTCTAGCCTATAAAAGAAGGGGTAGGGGTACCATTTGGAGAAGGAAAAAATATAGCAAAGAAACTCTGCCCATTTATGTATTCCATTGTCCCAAACCTTTAGCCTTTCCTCATGCAAAAGGAGATTTAAAGAAAAGTAGTTGAAGGACAGAAGAAGAGGAGCCCAAGATCAGGTTCAAGGAGCGGTGGCCGGTCTCAAATTTTGTAAGTTGACTCACTTTAAGTAATAAAGAGAATGCTTTTCCTGTCCCAATTCATGAACTTTTTATGGTTTGATTAGTTTATGTTTGATTCCTAACCCGTGAGTATAGAAGTAGCATGCATGCATAGTTGTTGTTTGTCTTGAGTGCAGGTCATCTTTGGAAGGAGCATTGCAAACAAGTAATCAAGCACAATGGAGGATCGACATCGAACTCCGGTAATAAGGTAGGTGGTCCTTTCCATGCATTTACTAAGAAAAGGGGATTTAAATCTAGGGATGTAGGTAGAAGGTAGTTTCTATTCGGTCAAATCTGCATGCAAAGTCTGAACTCTATTTACTAGTCTGCAGGGTGTTTTTCCCAACAACATAATTGACAACCATACTGGGGAGAATACTCTTTAGGGTTCCTGGAATTTTTATTTAATTTTTTGGGTAGTTTAAAGACTAGTTTTTTGTTTTTCCTTGCCTATCTTTTCTATTCGTTTCTGTAAGGTCTGAGCTAGCAGGGAGTCTGGTTTTCCATACCAGATTTCCCTGAATTTTGCTTGACTATGTTTTTCGGGACACACAGAGGTACACACGGACTGCATAAGGCCTGAATGCATGTACCCACGCCCTATCCTCTTATATCCCATGTGTGAACGCTAACTGTAGAGACAGGAGTAGCGTGTAGGAGTTCAGAGAACCTTAGAGGGAGTCCTCCTCTTCCCTGTCAGAATCACACATTCTTAGGGGGTTTTCTGGAATTCTGTCTGAGTCTTGGTTGCTAATAGTCCTATCTCAGATTGTTTTGGCCTTATTATTTTTTCCTTGCATTATTTTTTTTTCTGTTAGAAAGAGTATCCAAGCCTTCAAGGGATCCTGGTTATCTATACCAGAGGTCTCTTCCTGGTTTGTTCTGTCTGTTTTCATATTTTTTCCTTAGAGTTTAGATATACATGTAACTTGTACAAGGTCAGCCCGCGTGTACACACCCTCTATCTCTATTCAACATGCATTTGCACACGTGCTGTTTGAGTGACAGTCGCGTGCTGGTACATGCTACTTTTTGTTCAGGGTGGGGAAATCATCCCCTCCTTTGATAAGAAGCATTCCTCTCAGGTGTTTGAATATATGGTTGAAAAGTCAGTAGCTTAGGATTCATCTTACCCTTAGCCTGCTTTTTCTCAGTTAAAAGTTGACAGGAAAATATAAAAAAAAAATTATGGTTTTTAGACAAGCGTGAGAGTCATTGTTTTTACAATTGCCATTGTGTGATTCTTTAATCTGACTCTTTGTGATCTGCACTTTAAGTCATAATTTTTTTTCTTGGTTTTTTCTTGTCGGTATTTTCCCTTTCTTGCTTTACTAGCACTTAAATATATATAAAAAAACAAAGTCTCTTTTCATTTTCTTCTTTGGTTGAAAAGTGTGTTTCTGCATCATTAGCTAGGGAAAAGTCTTTTATTTCATAAGTTTTTACAGTTCACTTAGATCATAAGTAGCTCGTGGTCGAGTGAAATTCCTTTGAGTTTGCTGTCCAAAATCTTAGAAAAATTAAAAATCTTTCTTTGTGAAAAGTTGTTGAAATTTTGCATTCAGTAAAAGTTTTTGTTTCCAGCTTTTTCATTCATTTTTTGCTTTCGTCTTTTACACATCATCAGTTTCACCCTCATACCCCTTGATGTAAGTAAAATCCATAAAAGCAACGCTAATTTTAAAATCTACTAGACTTTTATGTTTGTAGGGTTCACAAACTAGTTCAGGACTAGGGACTTGGATTAGGTTGGAAAGGAAACTCTTCAAGGCCATTCAACACCAAACATTGGAGTCTAAGATAGGGAGTGACTAAGTCCAGTTTCATGGAAGTTATCCAGGGCCCCCCTCTAACACAGGGGATAAACACGAGGTCCCATGCGGAAAGGTAGCGGAGATAACCCCTCCAAAGCCGGACCAATCATAGTGGAGAACACATATAGAGGGCTTGCTTTGGGATTTCGTCGTTTTCATTTTCCATGGGGCTTCGTGGGTCTCGAATCTGTTTGAGGTCCTCAGTTCTTTTTCGAACCATTTTCTCTTGATACCCTTGACAGGTTTTGGGCTTGATACCCTGCTCATTATGGTCTACCCGAATTTCGACTGTACCTGTCTGGTGACTGTTCCCATGTTGGCAACCTAGTTGCCAATCTTTTTAGGGGAATACACAGGTGACTACGGGGGTATACCATGGTACCTAGGACAGACATTGAGCCACTCTTTGCAGAGTATACCCAGAGGGTGCTTCCGTGTTCGAGTTTCACTTGCACCGGTAAGTTGCTCTAGTGTTGGTTGTTGTAACTGTTCTTCCAAATAGTTTAGTGATTGCTTGTCTTATATCTTAGGGGATTCTTTTTTAGTGTGTGTGAATTTTGAATGTTTAGAATACCTTAGCATGTCTTGGATCTTCTCACATAGTGGAGGATCCTGAGCTCCACTGGTCACAAAGGCTTCTTGGCCTACTGCTAGTTACACTGGAGCCACCCCCGCCACCATTAAGGTGGAAGCTAAACCAACAAGGGTCTTTTGAAGAAACTTGGTTACAAACCTTTGTGCTCGAACAACTCCCAGAGGAATCAACCATTTTGGACCTTGAAGCAACCGCTCTTGGCTCACTTGAAACCTCAACCACTGATATCTTGGCACCATTTACTGTACCAATCCAATTTCACGAACGCCAGATAGTGCCTCACACAACAATGGAAGCAAATGTTGTTACTTCTTCTGGGAATTCTTCAATTCCCACCACCATTTCCACCACAGGAGAGTCATCTCCTAACCTACCGTCGTCGGTCCGAGCCACCATGGTCTCGGCCGCAACTACGTCGCATACTGGACCGAACCCGTCTATGGCAGCAGCCACAACCACCTTCCCACCTAGTGCAACAGGCCCTCCATTCTCATACAATATGCCTAGTTCAGGTACAAGTCCTGTACTAACCTACTCCACTTTACAAACTTTGGCTCTGGGGGCAGGGAGCTCTAGCACTCCTCTGGAAGGTCACCTTGGGGGCATTCCTGTCCATTTTAACACTTTTCCTTATGTAGGAGGTCATATCCCTCCTTCGTCCCCTTCACTTGGTGGTTCGCATCCGCAATCCACCGGGCAACCTACACACAATAGTTTATTTGGAGCAGGGAGTCAGGGACCACCTTCATACAATATGCCGGTAGGTTCGACACCATTTTCTTGCAACAGAATGTTTGGTAACCACACTTTGTCGTCAGCCACTTTCCTGACTGGGGGAAACCCCATTTTTGGACAATCTACTCCTACATAGGGTACTATTCCTGCATAGGGGGCACACATAGCAGGACCTCGAAATTCAGGACAAGGATCTATTCCCTCCTCCAGAATGTCGTTCTAGGGTAATTCTTTCCACAGTCAATGGAGCCCTGGACGGACTACTATGCCTCTCCCTACAGGACCGACATGGGGTAATCCTTCCCAAAGTCCTTTGAATACAATGCATGCCCAACACTCTATGTCCTTTTTGGGAAATCAGTCGATGATGTCTCCACAGATGAAAAATCCTTATGCTGGTTAGGGCCATGGTTTCTACCAGAATCCGGGCTAGCAACCAAAATTTTCTTGGCAACCTAGTGCCAGTCAAACTCCAGGACCCTTTTTCCTAGGTTATCAGTAGCAACCCAAACATCCATTCCTGGCGACTTTACACTTGCCAGATTTGACAAGGTTGTTAAATGATCCTATTTGTCACGATCCACGTTGGCCTCCTATGCCGATGAAGTTGCCTTCATACATTCCAAAGTTTGAGGCCAAACCTAATGAAGAACCAGGTGATCATGTGACTACCTTTCATCTTTGGTGCTCATCTAACTCATTGAAAGATGACTCCGTATAGTTGTGATTGTTTCAATGTACTCTTATTGGGAGTTCCACGAAATGGTACATCGAGCTCGATCGCTCAAGATACTCTTCTTTTGGCGAACTAGCGATGGCCTTCCTTAACCATTTCTAGTTACATGTGAGATACGACGCTGGCATAGAGCTTCTCGCCAATTTCGAACAGACAACAATGAACCATATCTCTGATCATATCCGAGAGTGGAGACGCTGGAAGAGTTTAATCAAGGTACTAGTCCCACCAGCATTCCTTCTTGAGTGGTTCCTTAAGTCTTTGGTCCCACAGTTATCCAAAGATGTCGCAACATCTGGAGTTTTCTTCGAAGAATATGCCATCATGAGGGCTCAACAGTTTGAGCTCATCTGTTCTCAGTCTGGTTTATTATACAACATCTTGCCAGATGCGCCACATTCGATACTAGATAAAACTAGACAGAGAGTTGGACCACATGCCGATGGTATTGTTGGTTCAACACAAACCAAGCCCGCTGAGAAATTGACAAAACAGTTGCAACAGTTATCCATACAACACACAACGTCCAACCAAACTACTGCTTTGGCTGCTCCTCCTACCCAAACGTCGGAAGTACACACCATGCAGTCGACGAACCCAAAGGCCACTCAACAGCCTGAAGGGAAGAAAAAACAATGAAAGAAGGGTAAGGGGGCTAAAAAACCCACTGATAATGCTGGCGGGGACAAAAAAAAAAAATGGAAGGCGAGGTATCCATGCAACTTGTGCGCGGAAGAACACCTGACCCATATTTGTCCTCAACTTGCAGAGGCCCAAAAGTTTGTCACATAGAAACAACAAGCAGTGTTGACTAATCCCTTTCAACATGGGAAAAATCTAACTCAAGCCTCTACAAGCACAGAAGGGGGCAGCCAAGAAACCCGCCCGCCTCCAAACAATCCGTCATCCGCAAACGTATATATGGTTAGGGGTGATGCTTTCATATCAACTAGAGTGCACAACTATAGTAATCCAAGCGCTTCTGAGAAGGGTAAAGAAGCTGATCTCCCATCTCTTCCTCTACAGATTGAGAAGACGTTGGGAGAAACAATGACAAGCATTCCAAAGGGTGCATTTAAAAAATATTTTCACAACCCAAACGCAAGGGCTGCCCATAATTACTCTGTGGTGGAGGATTTATCACAAACCCTTTGTGCGATGTCTGCTTTGGAGGTCCTCCAAAGTTTCCCTGCTCAGAGGAAAGCCTTGTTAACCACTTTGGGCTCTACTGAGACTTGTAATCCGGGCACCATCATGTTAGATACAACCGACTTAAAACCTTGTCTGCCTTACCACGTAGCGTTTCAGATAGTAGTGGCTCATCCCACGAAATTTTTTACTCAGAATATCTTCTGCACGGTGGTCGACGAGGGCGCCTCGACATGTGTTATGTCATTAGCATGCTGGAAGGCCATTGGCCAGGATGTTTTGTCTCCATCACCTACTCTCCTCACTGCTTTTGACGATCATTCATTCCGACCACATGACATCGTTCCTTCTTTCCCTATGCAGTTAGGAGGGAAAACCGTGTGTGTCAAAGTAGAGGTAGTCGATGTTCCCCTCGACTATAACCTCTTGTTAGGAAAGAGTTGGACATATTCTATGCAAGATGTGGTTGCTACAGTTTTCCAAGTCTTGTTGTTTCCACATGAGGGTTTGATAGTGACCATCGATCAATTGTCTTTCTCCAGACCTGACCCAGCTTTGGGGGCATCCACGGTCCCAATGATTGATAATCCTCAACCAGGTGTCATTAACGTAGGAGTTGGTTTTTGCCCATCCTTGATGGGTACCTTCGATAACCCACCTCCTCACGACGATATCAAATTTATATCTAATCACCATAAGGTTCATATTTTTCAAGTTTCGTCGTTCTGCACGACTTACTTTGAGGATCCTTGGATTCTTCCTTCCCCATCAGCCACGATGGATGAAACAGGGCACCCAGGCATGTCCATGCCCTTGTCTGCTGTTGAGGTAGCGTACTCTTTAGTCTAGCAAGCTTCAGCTAACCCTGATCCGACTCATGCACAAGAGTTAGATCCACTTCTAGAGCCTATTTGGGCTCAGGGTTCTCTCGCTAATGTCGATTCGTTAGACTTAGTCTTGCCTTCTGATGAAGAAGTAACGAAGAAATGACTAGTCCATACAAACCTTGGGAAGATATTCATCACAGATCATATTTTCTCCCAGAGTTAAGCCGAATCGAAGTAGGAGAATTCACCATTACCATAACGGGAGATCAATCGTGTCCTATTAATCTCTTAGCTACACAGGAAATTTATGCTGAGGGCAATATGGAGACTATTGCTGAAACTATACCCATCAACATCTCCCAAAACCCTGGCGTCATGGAGAATGTCTTCGTCGGAGCGGATTGCTCCCCCGAAGAGATTCAAATTTACACTGATCTTTTCAAATAATTCCACGACGTTTTTGCCCGGTCTTATGAGGAAATGCCAGGTATCGATCCGAAAATAGTTGAACATGAAATCACAACGTATCCTGATGCCAATCCCGTTCGACAAAAACTTCGTCCAGTCAATCCCAAGAAAGCAGCAACCATCAAGATTGAGGTTGAGAAATTGCTAAAAGTAGGTTTTATTTATCTTATCCATTTGACTCAATGGGTGTCAAATCCTGTGCCGGTCAATAAAAAACAAGGCACGATTCGTGTATGTACCGATTTCCGTGATTTAAACAAGGCATGTCCCAAAGATAATTTTCCAACACCATTCATTGACCAGATCATTGATGAATGTGTCGGTTGTGAAGCCTTTTCTTTCATGGACGGTTTTTCGGGATATAATCAAATTCAAATCAAACCCGAAGACCAACATAAAATGACATTCATTTGTCCGTGGGGTACATTCTCCTATCGTAAGATGCCTTTTGGCCTTAAAAATGCTGGAGCCACATTCCAACGGGCCATGTCTTTTTATTTTCATGACCTCAAGCATATAGTCGAGGCCTATCTATATGATTTAGCATCATGCTCTCACAAGCGAACAGATCATCCGACACACCTTAGACTTATCTTCGAACGCTGTCACTACTTTACGATTCGCCTGAATCTAAACAAGTGCAGCTTCTGCGTAACGTCAGGACATTTGTTAGGTTTCATCATATCGACAACAGGGATCATGGTCGATCCTCTTAAGGTGGAAGCAATAATCCAGTTGCCCCCCCCACACACAATCCTACAACTTCATAGTCTACCAGGCAAGGTGAACTTCTTATGACACTTCATCGCCAAATATGCCGAAATCAACAAGGGATTTATGTGTTTACTAAATAAATACGTTCCATTTTTCTGGGACGAAGCTACTCAACGCTCTTTCAACGCGTTAAAACACGCCCTCACAACCACACCTCTGCTACGACCACCTAACTATAACAAAGATTTATTATTATATCTGGCTGCCGCAGAGTCAACCATTGGCATGGTTTTAGTTCAGGAAGATGATTTGTTCTCAGAATATGTGATCTATTACTTGAGCCGAGGCCTCGTAGGACTGAAACTCAATTATTCTCATATCGAAAAACTTGCGTTGGCAACAGTTCATGCTGTTCAACGGTTCCGTCCCTATGTTTTGTTTCGGAAGACCACCATCATTGCTGTCGTGAATCCATTCCAGTACATGTTGACACGACGAGTTATAGGTAGAAAAATTAGTAGATGGATAGTCATCCTCCAAGAATTTGATTTAGACTTCCTTTAGCAAAGTCCAAGAAGTCATTGGTCTTCGCAGAGCTTATTTTAGAACTTCCGGTTGAGTCAGGTGATGTTGTGCCTGAGGAATCGCCTATCCAAGGAGATATGTTTTTGATTACATCTTCAGACCCCTGGTACGGAGATATACTTATCTATCTCCAGACTTTGAAATGCCCCACCTATGCTTCTTGTGACGAGCGTCGGCGGATACACCATTAGGATAAGAATTATATCATACTCGATGATACGTTGTATCGAAGAGGTGTAGACTGCATCTTACGTCGATGTCTCACTCATGAGGGGGCCATCATTGTGCTCAACGATTTCCATACTAGAGCTTGTGGCGGTCATTTATCTGGGTTGGCAACAACCCAAAAGATTCTACGAGAAGGTTACTTCTGGCCGACACTTATCAAAGATTGTATCAAATCGGTCAAGAAGTGCCATCCATTCCAAATCTTCTCTCAGAAGATGAGGGCACATCCCACTCCTATGTTTCCTGTCATCACAGTTGGTCCCTTCACTAAGTGGGGGATTGATTACACTACATGCAACCTCCCGTCAACAAGGGGGCACCGCTATATCATCATAGCTGTCGAGTACTTCACTAAGTGGGTCGAAGCTATGCCAACATTTAAAGATGATGGAGAGACTGCAACTCTCTTCTTATTCAACCAGATCATAGCAAGGTCCGGCGTCCCGAGAGAGATTGTCACTGACCATGGCAGTCACTTTCAGAACCAAATGATGACCGAATTAACATCAAATCTTGGGTTACGACAGGAGAATTCATCACCTTACTACCCCCAAGCCAATGGGCAGGTGGAAGCTGTAAACAAAACTCTTAAGACTATTCTACAGTGAACTATAAACTCAACCAAGTCAAATTGGCATTTGATTTTATACTCGACATTATGGGCTTATCGAACATCTGTTAAGACTGCAACCAATTTCTCTCCTTTTCAACTCGTTTACAGGCTCGAGACAGTCTTGCCCATCGAATGTCATATCCCATCTCTAAAATTGGAAGTACAATTATTTCCAGACACTTCTCCACTTGAAGAATGGTTAGTACACCTTGAGCAGCTCAATGAGCAGCGTCGTGATGCAACCTTGGCCAACGAGGCTCACAAACATAAGTTCAAGTGTCAGTATGATAGGTCTGTTCATCCTCAGATTTTCTCTGAGGGTGACCTTGTCCTGGTCTATGACCAAGATAAGGACCCCCTGGGGGCAAGAAAGTTTAAACCCATGTTGTTCGGACCCTTCATCGTAAAAGAGGTATTAAAAAAGAGCACTTATTGTTTGGTTGATTTTGAAGGGAATGCTTTGGCGGACCCTAGAAATGGGCTCTACCTCAAGAAGTATTACTCATAGATAGGTCACTGTGGGTAACTTTCTGTAGAATATTTATAGTCTTTGTAGTATTACTTTTTAAGTTTATTTTAAGTGTTATGGACGTGTCATTGATGTTATCTTTCATAAATATGGCAGATGTCAAATGATTCCGAGGTGTTCGTTGGGTATGCAAATGGTGCTAGTCAGCACATGTGGAGGCTTGCCTCCGCAGCTTGGGTAATCTTTACACCTCAGGGCCAGTTGTTATCTTCTAGAGGTATATGCTTAGGTGACACCACAAATAATGTCACTGAGTATATTGCAGTTATTGAGTTGCTTCATGACACCTTGTCATTGGGTATCTCTCATCTCTGGGTCTATCTCGATGCTCAACTGGTTGTGTCGCAGCTAAACAGAGTATACCGGGTTCATGATCCAACTTTACACCGACGATTCCTTAGGGTACGTCTCTTAGAATGAAACTTTGATTATATTACATATTTTCATGTTCCTAGGAGATTAAACCAAATTACAGATACTCTAGCTAATCAAATTTTAGATTGGCATCTTGCACACATATGAAAGAAAGTTGACATAAGCATGTAAATACATTTTTTCACACGCGATCCTTAAGACAAAAAAGATCAAAAAACCATATATAACATCATAAAACAACCAAAGTAAATAGATGGACGCAAGCGCCTAAAAAATGGGACTAATAAACGAGTCACGGGGCTTATGCCCTCAAAAATATATACAAGTAAGTGCTCGTGGCACGTAAAAAGTCTAAATAGGTTCAGAGCCGATGGGCCCTGTTATAATAGTCCACAGCATGGGCCAAACGCCTAAACAATTAGACCCACATCCAAGGTGCCCCCATGACATGAGGCTGCATGGATGGTGGTAGGTCCTCTATCTCTGCCATCGGGACTGTGCGAGTGAGTGCAGTGAAGTTCCGCTCAACTTGTCTAAGGACTCTCTTAGCCTCCCCGGCTGGGAGGGTCCCTGCTACTGCTGCTCCTCCGGCGACGACAACTGCATCTTCTGGCCGAGGATGACGCCTATTCTGTGCATAATCGACAGGTTGCACAGGTCCCACATCTGCATACAACAAACATTTACCCATCAAATACACTGGCATACAAAAAAAATGATATATATCACAAAAATGACATAAAAATTACATATGCAAACAAAAAAAAAACTACAAAGGTGGAGACTTACCCATCTCCCCTCGCTCCTCACTAGGAGGCATGGGTATCTCAGGATTTCTAGAAAAATCTATCCCTGCATATGGGTAGTCCTCAATCATAGGGATATGCTGTGACAACCACATAAAGAAGGCATCATCGAAGGACTCATTGGTCCTTCCACCACCCTGTCGCGGCAGCAATACTTCCCATCTACACACTACAGGAAATGAGGCCTGATGTCCTCATACTACTTCCCGAGGGCTAAAGCTCAGAACTCTCTTGAAGAAAAATGAACACAAGATCGTCCCGAACCCGAAATTCCTTTGTGTCCGCTGTCGGTAATCTGTCAATTGCCTCTTCATGCACTCTAGTAATGTAGTACTCCAGTCAAAAATCTGTGCATTCAAGCACTGGATCACACAGTTCATCTGTGCATGAGAAGCCTGATGCAAGGCTGCAGAACCGGTAATTCGCCCAATCAGTAATAATATCGTCTGCAATGATAGGTTAGTGATCTTACTGATAGGTACCTGGGAGCCCGCACGATCAGTCCCAGCCTCATAGTGCTCGGCTATCAGTTCCAATATCTTACTCGGTCCCGCAGGAAATGTCATAAAGTTGACTAGTTCCCCTCTCCTTGAGAGGCCAGTCAAAAAATAGATATCCTCGGTGGTGGGCACCAGTGATTTCCCCTCTAGCATAAAGGCCTTTTCATAAGGGTGCCAGTAGTCAATCAAGGCATTCAGTAGCCTTGGTTGTGCATGCATAAACGGACACAGAAAGAACTTCAGTAAACTGCATTGCCTCAACACGGCCATGACATTTGGATCTCCTGCAACCAACTCACTGACTGCTTCATGCTCTCTTTCCCTCCATTGGACATACATCCTGCCAACACAACAAGGTTCAGGAGGGTCAACACGGGCCTTTTAATTATTTTTTCTACAAAGGGGGGGTCCATGCGAGATGTCGAGGTGACAGTCACGTGTACACGCGGGTAGCCTTTACTCTGGCCAAGTGTACACGTGGCTTGTCCAGAGACAACCCGCGTGTACCTAGGGCCAACTTTTTTAAGGTCGGTGCCCACTCAAAAAATGAACTTAAAAACAAAATTGAATATTTGAATAGCTAGATAAGGGAGTTTGTACTTACTTGGTCCAAGCGGAAGTTCATTTCGTCCACTGTAGCTCCCAGAATCACTGTTTTTAGCAAAGGGGGTCTTTTGGATCCAGAGTCAATTTCCAAATCAGCAATGGTGATAATGAGCTACCAACTTCTATTTATAGGATTTTTGGCCTCTTTTTGTCAGTTTTTTGGCCTCCCTTATCAGTTTCTTTATACCAAAAACCATTTAGAGTGATTCAAGAGTTATATGGGAGGGATTTGATTGGGTATTGGGACACTTTTTTGAGTTTTGAGAAAATTTTGATGGTCCATAATTTTTTTTCCAAGAATCAACTTGAGAATATAGGTTAGGTTATTACCCCAACTTTTGAGTCTCATTGTCTTTTTCCTCTGCTATAGGATCGATCCCATCAGGTTATGACACGGAACCATCATATCTGCTTTAGAAGTGTCGCAACTTGGCGGTAGAGCTTACCATAATATGGATGCCCTAGGTAGGTCCTGGTTGCATTATGGTGTCCATGTCGTCTCTAAAACACTGTAGACTCGGGAGTCCTTATAGTCTTTCCTGAATATAAGTTTGAGCCTTATTTGCATGATTCTTCTTCGCTCTTTGTCTCACCCTCAGGACTCCCAAAAAATAAACAGGTCTCCTTTTAAGCCCTTTTCAGACCCTCTAAAAATGAAAATATTGCTGAGCGATCTTGTGGCCTTTCACGCTCGTTAAAGTGAAATTTGAAGTCATGTCTGTCCGGTGGTAGTTTACCCCTTTTTCGGTCGGGATGGTCAACTGTACGAACAAAGGTATACCCTATCAAATTTTCGTTCTTTAGAAGAGTACTCTCAGGTATAATTTTATCCCTTTTTCGGGCCTGAGGGACTAAACTTACAAAAAAGAAACCCCCATGGAGTCCATAGTTAAGCTCTTTTTAGACTCCCTAAAATTGAAAAGATTGTCGAGTGACCTTATTCTTTCACACTCATTAAATTGGTCCAGAAGAATATTCCTGATGGAGTCCATAGTTAAGCTTTTTTCAGACTCCTTAAAAGTGAAAAAATAGCTGAGTGATATTGTCCTTGTCACACTTGTTAAAATGGTTTTGAATCGACATCTAATCGATGCTAGTTTATCCCTTTTTCGAACCGACTAGACTATATTCGAAAAAGGTACCCCAATGGAGTCTCCTTTTATGTTTTTTCAGACTCTCTAAATATGAAAAACCATCGAGCTTACCTTCTTTGGGCTCGTGAAACTTACATCGAAGGATGTTACCATTGTGTGTTTTCTCAACCACATTTGCATACCTTATCCACCAACCTTGTGACAATTTGCTTCTACGTCTTAACACCTTTGGCCACCGGAGGATTTTTCCCGAGTATCATTTTACCAGAACATCAGTCTTGTCCTTGTGTCTTGAGCTTGTATGTTTGCAATACTTGTTCCTCCATTGTAACATAATATTCCTTTATTCTTTTTCCAAAATTATCGAAAAGAACAAAAAAAATCAAATATACCCCAAAAAGAGGATGGGAAAAGTATTTTCTTTATTGGCAGCATAATGAGTCACCCCTGGATAAAGCACATCTGTCCGGTTGATCATTAGACTATGGGATGTAGTACAACCTTAGGAATCTTTTGTCGCTATATAGAGTTGTGTCCTCCACCGTTTGGTTATTCTTATAAACATATGGAGAGTTTGCGTTGCCTCCTGCTTCATAGACTTATGATTAACATATATGTTGCCTGAGTCTCATCACGTGTCGTGCTATTGTCCAAGGGAAGTTTGTCACTAAGCCTGAGTCGACCCCTCTGCAAAATGTCTCTTGTCCGCATACCCAACCATCCCGAACATCCAATCAAGTCCTTGTTCGAAATCACTGAAGCCTTCAGTCTGATCATCAAGATTATCACTTCAATGACCGAAGAGCCATCGAATACCTTTGGGTAGTGCAGTCGTACACTCATATTACACTCCTACCCAAGTTTTGAAGATTTTGAAATTGTTGCTCGAGATCTGAAGATCTCATCTCTAGCCATCAGGCCGAATCAAATTTTGGAAGATGGATACTATACATGTATATCTTTCTGATTTCGAGATGTAGCTCCGCTGTGTATTGTTTGCGGCTACTCTTTATAGTTATTTAACATGGATCTACAATGTATTTGATTGGTAGCCATGGTTCTATTTTATCTCGAGCATGGGTATGCTTGCCTCGGTGAGACATTTGTTATTTTGTAGACGACACATCCTGGTTCCTGATCCTTGGGCTCAATCGTTCGGCACATCAGTAAATATTGGTAATGTATTTCGGCCATTAGATGCTCTTCTGACCTCACACATTAGGGGGCATCTGTTATAACCCTAAATTGCACCACACATGCGTACCTGGCATCAGGCCAACTCATATCCCTTCTTTGTCAAAACTCTGCTGAACAACTCTTTGAAAATCCTCTTGTGTAAAGGCCTACGTGCCCTAACCCATTACTGCATGCGTGTACATGTTGGATGACTCACAACAACCTGCATGTACCTACAAAAGAATGAAAAAAGGAATGTTTCCGACATAACAAAAAGCTATGGGTGAGTTAACTGAAACTCTCGGCCATGCATGGCCGAGGGTTCGTCCAAAAACCTAGCTCCTTCTAGCCTATAAAAGAAGGGGTAGGGGTACCATTTGGAGAAGGAAAAAATATAGCAAAGAAACTCTGCAAATTTGCATATTCCATTGTCCCAAACCTTTAGCCTTTCCTCATGCCAAAGAAGATTTAAAGCAAAGCAGTTGAAGGACAGAAGAAGAGGATCCCAGGATCAGGTTCAAGGAGCGGTGGCCAGTCTCAACTTTTGTAAGTTGACTCACGTTAAGTAATAAAGAGAATGATTTTCCCGTCCCAATTCATGAACTTTCTATGGTTTGATTTGTTTATGTTTGATTTCTAACCCGTGAGTATAGAAGTAGCATGCATGCATAGTTGTTGCTTGTATTGATTGCAGGTCATCTTTGGAAGGAGAATTGCGAACAAGTAATCAAGCACAATGGAGTATCAACATCGAACGTCGGTAATAAGGTAGGTGGTCCTTTCCATGCATTTACTGAGAAAAGGGGATTTAAATCTAGGGATGTAGGTAGAAGGTAGTTTCTATTCGGTCAAATATGCATGCAAAGTCTGAACTCTATTTGCTAGTCCGTAGGGTGTTTTTCCCAACAACAAGGTGATTTATTAGTTTTTTTGGTTTATGTAGATGAAATTATTTTTGGAAGTACCAATGACCCTTCAGTTCATCGGTTTTCTAATTCTATGCAAACTGAGTTTGAGATGTCCCTGATAGGAGAACTGTTATATTTTCTTGGTTTACAAATCAATCCGAGTTCTGCAGGGCTATCTATCTCTCAAGAAAAGTATTTGAAAGAGATGTTGAAGAAGCTTCAGATGGAAGATTCCTCTCCTGTTAGTACACCTATGGTGGTTTGTTTCAATCTTAGTAAAGATAATATTTCACCTAATGTTGATCAAAGAACATATCAATCAATGATATGCAATCTTCTGTACATCACATCATCCTGTCCTGATATAATGCAAGCTGTTGGAATGGTAGTTCCTTATCAGTCTGCTCCTAAACAAATTCATTTAACAAATGTCAAAAGGATATTCAAATATTTGAAGCGTGCAATGACTTATGGTCTCTGGTATCCTAGAAATTAGAATTTTCAATTAACTTCATATTCATATGTTGATTGGAAAAACTGTTTGGATGAGAGGAAGAGAACCAATGGAGGTGCATTCTTCTTAGGTGATTCATTAGTAGCATGGATTAGTAAGAAGAAGGGATATATTTCATTATCAACTACAGAGGAAGAGTAAATTGCTACTGCTACTTGCTGCACTCAGATCTTATGGATGATACAAACTCTTGTAGATTTGAAGATAACTTATACTGATCTAATTCCACTTCACTGTGATAACAATAGTGCCATTAATGTCTCCAAGAATCCTGTTCTACATGAAAAGACTAAGATTATACCAATAAAAAATCATTTTTCTCAAAGAGCAGGTTACAAACAAAGTTGTTCAACTGAATTATATTCCTTCCACAGAGAAGATAGTTGATATCTTCACTAAACCTCTTGCAATAGATCAATTTGAGTATCTACGCCAGAAGTTGGGCATGACCCTGTTATCAAGTTAAAACAGTTTATCTGATCAAGGAGAGAGTTCTCATAGTATATACAATCAGGGGGAGAATGCTTATTGTATCTCTGATCAAGGGGAGAATAGAGTCACTCTCAGTGTTCTTTGACATTGATGTCAAAGGGGGGGAAAAGGTTTGGTCTGGATGCTACAATTGGAGGTCTAAACAGAATAGTGCAACCTTTCAGGGTTGCCATCAATGCCAAAGGGGGATATTGTTGGCATGTTTGTAGGAAGAGTGTTCTTGGCATTGATGAAAAGAACAACAACGACAATGGAAAACAAGAAAACCATAAGCTCAGGAGGAGAAGCGAACAATATGAAGAGATCAAATCTTGGAAGGAAAAGCGCAGTACAGAAACGTGATCGAGATCAAAATATCCACAAGACAAACCAAAATGATTGAGAATTTGATCACTCGAATATCTGTCAGCCGTCAGATCAAGTTAAGTGAAGGATAGGAGAAACGAGGCACAAGGTTTGAGAATTCGATTATCTGAATCTTCGTCAGCCGTCAGATTGAATTAAGTGGAAGGATATGATAAGAAAATATGGAGAGATGTTGGATTTAATCCAAGGAAAAGCTACATTGCAGATAGATCGTTCCGTTGATCTAAGATCTTGATCAAACGACATCATTTGTTTCAGGTCTAAAGTTATGAGGAGGTTATGCTTCAGAGAAATAACTTCAAGAATTTCCAGTTGAGATTTGAAACACCTGAAGCCAGAGAGACGAAATACATTCTCGACCTCCAGATCATCCGAAGTAGATATCAGTCATCAGATAATCCAAAGAATATCTCAAGCGTCAGATCTTTCAAAGTGAATCTGGGCCGTTTGATCCAAAGAATCAGTTTGAGTTTTTAAATTCTTGAAGCCCGGAGAGCCGAAATACATTCTCGACCACCAAATCATCCGAAGTAGATCTCAGTCATTAGATCATCCTAAGAATATCTCAAGCATCACATCATCTGAAGTTAATATGGGTCGTCTGATCCAGAGTGTCAGTTTGAGTTTTGAAATTCCTGAAGCCCAGATACCTGGAAAGATGAAATAAATTCTCGACCGTCGGATCATCCAAAGTAGATTTCAGTCGTCAGATTGTCCGAAGAAGATCTCAAGCGTCAAATCGTCCGAAGTAAATATGGGTCGTCTGATGTAGAAAAGACGTGACATAATCTTGTGGACTCCGAGTAAAGACCATAAGTAAGCCTCAACCTTCTGATCCAAGAGGACATGTGGCAGTAATCCGCATACTTCGAGGGGAAGTAAAGTTCGAGACTTGAGATTTTGGAAGTCCAGAGACCCTAAGGATATCTCAATCATTGATCGAGAAAGGGGCCACATAACCGTTGATCAGAATGAAAGGTCAAATTCCTGAAGTAGAAGTAGAGCCATCGATTGAAAAGGACAAGTGTCCGTAGATCATTGACTCTGGAAGATTGGAGTACAGAGAAAAGAAGGGTTTGAGATTTGAAACTCCTGGAGCTCGGATCACGAAGTAAATCACAACAGTTGATTTAGGAAGGCTAGATATGATCCGCAGACTTGAGAGGATAGATTTGAACCATCTGTTTAGGAGAACCATCAAGATTGTGAGATCAATGATCCCGTCACATTGTGGGGATTGAAGGTCCACAAACTTTAAAAAGTTAAAGGTGGGCCGCAATTGAAACATGGTTTTGGAGAAAGGAAACATGGAGGCTCAAGGTAAATTGCGGGGTGAAATGTAGTTTGATCTCAAATCACCTTTGGTCCTGCCTACCTTCAGATGGTCACATGATATCATCACCCAAGGTCACATCAATGAAAGATAGGGGAAGGAGATAGCGCTACTAGGCTCCACATCGGAGGTTATGCATTAAAAATTCACAAGGGACTTTGCGTGTGTAATCCAATGACGCTGATCAAACATAATTTGATTGAAGGGTTGTTGTTTCACTTCATGATTTCTTGATCAATTACGATTTAGTTACACTAATTGAATCATTGTTTCTGAGCGGTTGAATCATTGTTCCTGAGCATTGGAAACATGATGCCTGGGCAGTTTTGAGATTCCCGACTTGAGCGTTGGAGATGCAGAGTGTAACGGATAATGAGAGTAGGAATAAAAGAAAAATGTTGTGACAGAGAGAAGTTTTTGTTTCTCGGTAAAATAAGTTGAACTGTATCTGATCAAGAAGATAGCAGAAACAAAGCCGAAAAGATGCAGAGATGAAGAACATAAGATGGAAAGAGAAAAAATTGTGAAATCAACAGACTATACAAGAACTTAAGTGCAAGAAGATGCGATCAGGAACACAATGATGCAGGCAGAGAAGATCAGTGTAGCAAAACAATGATGAGACTAGTAAGCCATTGATAAATTATGTATCACTGTAATAAATTTCAGAAAGCAAAGATTTATATTTCAGGGTGGTAGGGTGGTGCTAGGGAGGACTGTTGTCCTCAGAGTTTCAAGTGGGTGCTTGAAGACATGGAGTTGTGGCTTCCATCTAGTTGCAGCCATAAAAAATAGGGTGGTAGGGTGGTGCAAGGGAGAACCATTTTTCTCTGTTATACAGGTTGGTGCCTGTGTGACTAGAAGATGGTGCTTCCATCCAGTTGGTGCTGGAACACTTAGGAAGTTGGTGCTTCCTTCTAGTAGGTGCTATAGAAACCAAATATTTTGTGCTCTCAACAAGTTGTATCTTGTGAAAGAGTAGGTTGTAGCCTCATTTTGAGTTGGTGCTCAACGAAAGATGATGTACAAAACTTAAAAGACTGCCTATCATTCGAAGAAGAAGAGGTTTTATCCCTTTATGGGTTTCCTCATGAATATTTTTCTCTGTGTATATCATATGTGTGATTGATATTTGTTATTTCTACTGCTCATGTCTTGCATAATATTGATGATCACTTGGATATACAAAGCTTAGAAGACTGCCTAGCATTCGAAGAAGAAGAGGTTTTCTCCCTTTATGGGTTTCCTCGTGAATATTTGTCTCTGTGTATATCATATGTGTGATTGATGTTTTTATTTCTGTTGCTCATGTCTTGCATAATATTGATGATCACTTGGATAAGGTTAATAATATTTTAATAGGCATAAAATTGTTTAAGCATAGTAATAACCGATTCACCCCCCCCCTTGCCTCCTTAGTTGTCTTAGTAATTCCAACATAATTTTCTATTAGTTTGCAAATGTATTTTCTATGCATTTATCACATTTTGATTTAAATAGAGGGGATCAGATTTGGTAGTGAAATATCACAATATTTAAGCTATGTAATAATCATTTATTTCTCCAAAGGAAAAATATTTGTATGAAAACTGTTTGTATAAATACCTCTGTGGAAAACCAAGTAAAAAAATAAAATTAGCTAGAATATTACATGGGTATTAGAGCCCTCTTACTGCTAGCCTAAGGGGGGAGGGGTTTATAGTTCACGAGGAGAGAAAATGTTAGGTATATCACCTACATGAGTAGAAGACAAAAATGGGAAGAAAACAATTTTTACGAAGGAGAGGAGGACATGGGTGAGAATCAACCCAGAGAAAAACATGGGAGACCCAAATGAGGATAGAGCCCTTCAGATTTTGGAGAACATAGCTAGTAGGAAGCAATAGATAGCCCAACTAATGACTCAATTAATTTTAGGTTGGAACCATGGAATCAACTCTAGTGCAAGGGGTTCAAATGTGAGCAATGGAAACAATGGTGAGGGGATCCATCATGAGATCCATACACTAAACCAGGACATGGTGCCTACACATGTTGGGCCAAGGAAAACTAGTAGAATAGTCCCTAGACCACTAATGCCTCAATTCTTGGAAAACTAATAACCAATGAACTAGGAGAAACCGATGCGTGGTTAGACTTTCTAGGATTATTATGCAGAGTATCAGGCCTTGGGGGAGGATTTTCAGGCTGCTATGTCGCTTCGGGATTTTTGCTCCTTTAAATATAGAAATAGACCGAAAGACCAAAGGGGACAACAAAACAAAGACCTCTCATGGAAGTTGGGAGATTATCCATTCCCACATTTAATGGATCTAGCAGGAGCACTGTACGATCACGGGTACAAACAATTGACACCTATTTTCAGTTGAACCCCATGAGAGAAGTCGATGCAATTACATTTTATACCTTGCATCTTGATGGAGAGGTACATGAATGGTGGTATCATGGGTTAGTCACTCCAGGGAACTCTAATATCACTTCATATTTGGATTTAAATTAGAATCCGATGGAGCGATTTGAGAAAAAGGACCCAAAGCTGCATTTCATAGAGTTAACATAACTCAAACAAGAAGGATCATAAGATGCTTACATCATAGAGTTTCAAAAACTAGCAGTGATGGTGTCCGACATATCTGAGCAAAGGATTGTGATGTTGTTCATTGAGGGGTTGTTGGAGCCACTTCATGGTTGAGTAAAGGATTTCAATCCTGAGACCTTACAATATGCTATTGCTAGGACAAGGAACATGGAGGGTGCAATCCCTAAAACCATTTTTTTTCCCAAACCCTTTATTACAAAAACAAATAAGGAAAATAAGCCTCATGGGAAGGAAGGCACGAGTAGGGAAAAGTTGGATGAGGAAATGAAGAATGAGCTAAGGGGAAAGAACCTTTGTTTCAACTGCAAAGGTCCATGGGTATGAGGACACATGTGTTAGGGAAAGGATCAATCCCATTATATTAAGGTACATTAAAATGATGATGATGAGGAGGAGGGGTAGGATGCTGCTCCAGAGCAAGGAAAATAGCATAAGGAGGAGACATATGAGAAGCCTCGTGAGGAGGCTAAGGATGTTGTTATAGACACATTATCAGGTACTCTGATATTCAACACCTTCAGATTCAGAGGATTCATAAGGGGACATGGAGTCATTGCCTTCATTGATGGTGGGGAAACCCACAATTTTATTGATGCAGCTTGGGTGGCTAGGAGACAGGTAGATACAAAGGAATTTGAGGGTTTCAAAGTATAAGTGGCCAATGGATTTATTGAGCCTTGCATAAAGAAAATTCCTAGATTGGCCTTGACAATTGGTAACTACACCTTGATAGAATATTTTTATGTGGTATATGTGGTAGATTTAGATGTAGTGTTGGGATTTCAATGGCTTCAGACATTAAGGGACATTATCACAAACTACAAACATATGACCATGAAGTTCTCCACACCATGAGGGAAATGGGTTTTTCTAGGAGGCATGGAGAATAATTATCCTATAGTGGTATCAAACAAAAGGATGGAAGCCGTATTTAGACATGGTGTAACACCCCATGTTTTCCCCAACTTGTAATTAATCATTAATTAGGATTACCATGCCATGGCATGGGAACCATGTAAATGTATTATTGTTTAATTTACAAATAAATGACTGTGGCGGTGATGCCTTGAAAGTACTATTCATGATATCACTAGATGAAAGAATGTGAACACGATAAAAGAGCATTTAATAAGAAAATGACCAGTGGTTGAACCCTCAACCACACCCATGAATGGAAGCACAGTCTAGCTATAGAAGGTCGGCCTGAAGTACCACAGGGTCCTACAGACCTAGAATGGACCCAAGGTTTCCTTCTGACAGAAGGAACATGATAGGAAGGATGTGCATCCAAGGAACACAAGAGAACATGAAGACAAGAGTGGATAATGCGAGGAACATTTGACTAGTAGAGAACAAGCCGAAGGCCATGAGCCTAATGTTGAGGAAGCATCTGATAAACCTCATCGAGATAATGACATAGAGGGAGATCTCTGAGAGTATGCAAAGAACGGGTCCTGAGAAGAAGGCCGCGAGATTGATGTTGAGGAAGCATATGATAAACCTCAAAGAAGATGTGAAAGAGAAAGGATCGTTGAGAACGTAGATTCCTTTCCCTGAGGCATCAAATTCCAACACAAAGGTCTTTGTGAAGTCGGGAAGGGATAGAACTGGAGTGGTGCACATGCCCGTCTTCAAGGTTTGAAAAGCTTGAGAAGCTACTGGAGTCCAAGTGAAAGAGTTCTTTTTGAGGAGAGTCGTGAGAGGTGCTGCAATCTTTCCATAGTTCATAACGAACTTGTGATAATACCCTGTGAGGCCCAAAAATCCATGCAAGCTTTTGAGAGTCTTTGGGTGCGGCCAGTCTTGCATAGCTTCAATCTTTTTCAGGTCCACCCTGACGCCATCCTTTCCCACCAGATGACCCAAGTATTCTACTTCTGAGGCACCAAAAGCACATTTGGACTGTTTCAGGAAAAGTTGGTGCTGAGAGAGTAGGCAGAGAACTTGATCCACATGAGTAAGATGGTTTGTCCAGGTTTTGCTATAGATGAGGATATCATAAAATAAAACTAAGACAAAATGATGGAGAAAAGGGCGGAAGACATGGTTCATGAGGCTCTGGAAGGTGGAGGGGGCGTTACACAAACCAAAGGGCATGACCAAAAACTCATAGTGGCCCTCATGAGTGTGAAAGGTGGTCTTGGGAAT
>ML777653.1:484403-534752 GCA_009831015.1 Picea engelmannii | reverse complement strand
CGATAGGTTTATCTAAAGAGGGCTTCAGGAAATCTAGGCCGATCCATACATAGGTGTTGTCTGATGCGCTACCACTCGAAGGGGTACCAACAGGGGTTACAAGGGTGGCCAACAGATGTGCGCTTAAGAACCACTTGTATTTCTTGCGTGTATGAATCCCTCAAATGCGGGTTTATGCGCGTAACGACAGGTCTTTGTGGCTTAAAGACGCCGGAATACGTCTCTACCCTGAAAAAAAATACCCACAATTTCTGCCAAGGAAAGTGCTCTGATACCACTTGCAAGATACCAGATATATAAAATATGAAGAACAGAAATAAAATGCTAGAAATGGCAGAATATCAGTAAATTATCTAGCATAATCTTCACAATACACAAAAATGATATAACAATATCAATAGAAATAACACTTTGATTCAGGAAGCAATGTTCACAGGCCTCTTTGAGGGGGCAACCTCCAATCGAGCAACGCTTTGTTACAATAATCTCCAAGCCAGGGTTCTCATACCCTCGACCCTTATTTATACTAAATATGTCTATTAAGAGAAGCATCTAGAGGAAGATCCTTCTAGAAGCGGAAGCTTCTATTAGGTCTTCTTACATCCACCTTATTCTATTTTATTGAAAGGCCTTATTAATATTGACCTTTATTACATCTGAATACATTGATCTATTTGTGCGGGTTAGGACCTTAACATATCTTCATCGTCAAATTGCAGAAAAGGGGTTTAGCCAGGATCATAACACTCGTACAAAGGAGCTGAAAGGGTAGCGCCTAAAAAAAATAGAGCTGAGGTCACAACTCTTGGTCACATGGAGAGAAAACGGAGTTCCTTCGGGCTAGTCAAGGAAGATAGAGTTTAAACTCTACGTTAGACTGTGGTCGCAAGGACTGGGTCTAAGCGAATAAAGGTGCTCATAGATAGAACATTGCTTGGAATTGATCAAGGAAATGCATGTTTGCATGAAAGGGGGACCTTCCAAAAATTTAACATACATTATATATGTTATCACATATAGTTTTCAGTGGGAATCAGGTCGTCTAAGTTCGTGGTCTGCACAAGAAGCCTTCGAGTGCAACATGCAGAGCACAAAATTTTGGGCTTAAAATAAAAATAGGCATGCTCGGTTTTCAACGGTGGATATCCCTTGTGAATATTGGATTAGCGGCCCCCGGGTATTCAAAGTTTTAGAATTACATGAAGTATAGCACCATGAGAAAAGCCAAATCTTGAACGGAACGCGAGACGTTGATCTTAAAGTGGACAGGTGTAAGTTGATCCCAACGTTCAGGGAAATGAACTTCGGGAGTTTCGAAGTGAGAAGTGCATAAAAATTCCGAAGAGCCGAAGCCCTAAATCTTGAACCAATCATGGACCATTGATCTCAAAATTAATAGGGATCCATTGATCTTAGTGGTAGTGCCTCCTGAAGTGTCGAAGCCCTGAAATTCCAAAGGCCCAAAGTGAATCTGGACCATCCATTGGTGGGGACACGTGGCACAGTTCCGCAAGCTTCGTGGGAAATATAAGTTTGAAATTTGATTTTCCCGGAGCCTGTAGTCCCAAAGAGGATCTTGGTCATCCGAATCCAGAATGCCACGCATCGTTAGATATGTCACTCTGGGAGTCTTACTTTGAGATTTTTAAAATGAGAAAATCACATAAGTCCTGAAGTCCCGAAGACCCAAAGCGCCAAAGTCCCGAAGACCTGAAGCACGTGACACACTCTCATCAGGCATGGCACGTGGCACTCTTTCCAGGTCATTTGGTCATGGCCATGTCACCCTCCTTATCATGAAACATCAGTAGATGTGACATCATATGATGTCATATGGACCACCCATCAATGGGAAATGTGGTATAAATCTATGAGCTCTGGCTAAATTCCTAAAGTAATCCTCAGTTATTTGATTCATGAGGACACACATCGGTACATCACCAGCTCCGGGTAAAAGCTTTTGGGACCCCAGGATTGAGGTTTAATACTCTTGAATCCCGATGACACAAAGGATTTTCATTTGTCGATTCTAGAGGGCCACATGTCATCAGATCCATGGCTCTAGGTAAAATCATTTGGAAGCCTAGGTTTGAGATTTGATTTTTTGGGAGTCAAGAGACCCGAAAAGCATCTTAGCTGTTGATTTGAAAAGGGAAGATCTGATCCATCAATCTAAAAGGCACCAGAGATGGGCCATTGATAAGGAAGCCTCATCTCATATCACAAGATCAATGGTCACGCTCCATTTTGGGGTCAAAAGGTGTGCACGTTTTAAAATTTCAAGGGTGGGCCGTAATCGAAACCATGGTTTTTAGAAAGGGGCACGTGGCGGTTCATGGTGAATTGCGGGGACAAATGTGGTTTTCTTTCAAACCACCCTTGGTCGCACCCGCAATTGCATATGGTCATGGACCTAGGTCACATTGAAGAAGGAGAAGGGGAACAAGATCTAGCCCCTGAGCCCTGGAGATCCAAATGCATGGCAACCATCAACACAGATAGGTGGCACCCTTATGATCTTGGCACGTGGATGCTCCCTGAGAATTAACTCTCATTCAATCTCCGAGGAAAGGCATTTAATGAAAATAGAGCTAATGGTTGAAACCTCGACTCACTCCATAAATGGAAGGCATGGAAGGTCCAACCGTGGGGACTGAACAGTCAGCCGTGGTACCACTGTGGACAAATTTCCCTGCAAAAACCACGTCGATCTGAGCTCGCGTTTGACAGAGGGATACATGCACAGTCTGACAGAAGACTGCTTAGACATAATGCTTTGGATGTAGTGATCAGATCACACTCCTGATAGTTGGGGAATGTTCTAAGTATAAATAAGTAGTTTTGATATTTTGTTATGGTCGTCAACTGGTTGAGAAGAGCTCCCTATTTTGTAATGTTTCGATGCAAAAACTGTTCTCTGGTTATGTACCAAATTTGAGACTTTCATGTTAATAGAAGTCAACTTCTTTTCATCTCTCTGTAAAAACTGTGCTAAAACACTCAAGCATGGAGGATACAGTCGAGGGTTGTTATGTTGTTGTAATGTAGGTTTGATTACAATGGTATCGTGTCCAATTTTAGTCAACTCCCTTGTTATCTTTTTCCCTCTTACACTGAATGGCTCGAGCATGGAGGATCTAGTCGAGTTGTTGTAGCTGCATTGTGATGTAGGTTTGATCATTGTGCTATTGTGACTGTGTTGTTTGGAAATATTTCAGTGTCTGGAGCTTGAGATCAAGAGTGATCTTGAGTCTGAGTTTTTCTTCTCCAAGCTACTTGAAAGCCTGATTCTCATAGTAGTCTTGTTCACCTTTCTCACTAAGTCTTCCCTCTACTCACACTTAAACTCAATTCATTGACTAAATTTAATGTGGCCCTCACTTCCCTGTGCATTTCTTGTCTAGTTTCATGATGAACATCACTCATATATTGAGTTTTGTCCATTGACCTCCACTCATATAAAACCAAAATCCACCAAAAAATATGATGGGTACTGGGCTTATCCTCCCGCAATCTGAGGGTGAATATCAGTGCTAAAATTCTTGGCACCATTGCTGGGGAACGAATTGAAGACATTTCCCTGGGTAAGAATGACAAATAAATTTTGATTCTGAAGGTACATTAGAAATCAGTACCTTCAAGATTGCAACTTTCACTTGGCAACTCCACTGTTTCAGTTGTGGGTCCGAAAAGTACATGTGAGGTCTACTCTGCAACTGCCTCTAGCAACACTTGAAGCTGACCCAGAGAAGATTATCAAGAAAGGAAAGATTTCTCGTGAAGGATTTTAGCTGTTGTCCCATATTGAAAATCTCCCTAGGATGAACGACATTTTAGAGATCCAGTTTTAGATGGTGAACTAATGTTGGACGCATTATTCTGACGACTCATTTTCACCATGGCGACTCCACTAGTTTGAAATGGAAAAGAATTTAGCTCAGAGGTATGCCTTCTATGATTTTTCATAAATAGTGGGTTTCCCTAATCCACTGCCTGATAAAGATGAATGGGAAATAATCCTTCCTAAATTCTGTGGAGAAGAGTGGGAAGTACCAGTTGAACATTTGATGGACTTTTATGAATTTATTCATCGACTTCATATCATGCATGAAGATGTTCGGATTAAGATTTTCAAGATTTCATTAAGGGGGATTGCTCATGATTGGTGTCGATATCTTCCCATTGCAAGCAACATCTCTTTGACAGGTTTTCATGCATCTTTCAATTTGTATTTTAAAGATTATTTTTCAGCCGAGTATCTTTATGAAAACTATTGTGATGAGTTTTCTTTTCTTTATAAAGATGATGCCTGCCACAAAGACCATATTTGTGATGAAGCATTTATTGCGGAAGAAATAATTTTCCATGAAGATCATGAGGTGTTGAATGATATTCATTATGATAGGAATAACATAGAAATGTCTGGCATCATATCAGATGTATTTGTTGTTTTAAGCATTCATGAAGATCAACATGTCTCTTTTGAATATTCCAATGTCTAAGAGTAGGTGTATTCTGTAGGATATGTTTCTCCTGACTGCGAAGCCAAGATAGATGAAAAGCTAGTGACCCAAGATAGGGAATATTTCTCTATATTTTTTCCCAGCTTTTCAGAATTGAAGGAAAAGTTTGCTTGCTACTCTTATGAAGGAAATGCAAAGGATATTTCGGTCCTTGAAACAAATGTTTTTGGCATCCTTTCTTATGATGAAGAATTGATTTAAAATACTGACCAAGAACAACCAACTTTTGATGAATATCCTAGCACAGATAATGAAGAGAATAGATTTTCCATTGTTCATGTTTATGATGATTATGAATCTGATCCTTGGGAGAGTCATGAAGGAGAAATGGAATAGATAAATGTGTATTTTATCTCTTGTCCAGAGCCCATAAATGAGAAAATATCACCTCATACTAGCCAACCTACATCAGTTCTCCACCCACCTGTACACTTTGAGAACATCAAACGACGAGTGAGAAACAATGAAGGACAAGAGATGGGTATATTACCAAGGCAAGTTTTATTTATGCTGTCATATTTCCTTTACCTTTTGTGGATCATTTGTAGTAAAGGGAAGAATAATATTACCAAGTAGTCTAGGTGGCTATGGTGGAAGTTTTCTTTCACCTACCGCATTGTAAAAATTAGTTAGCCTAGGATTGCACATAAATAATCGCCTTCTGGAACCCATGTGTGTGTTTTCGTTTCCTGAGTAGAGTAGTGTACATATTTCCCTGTTTTCTTTAGCGAAAGTTTTGATCTAGACTCCATATCCCAACAACTAAGAAACTAGAACTGTGCGTTCTTGGCAACTCCCAGGGAGCATGCCATCCCCTGTGGAGTCAAATGTTATCACATATAGTTGTCAATGGGAAGCAAGTCATCTAAGTTAGTGGTCTACAAAGGAAGCGTCCGAGCACAACATGAAAAGCAACTCATTGTTGGGCCCGCGATATGGTTAATTTAATGATAATGATCGGATCCTTTTTGACCAAATGTGTATATGTATTTTCCTATTTTGAAGAGTTTTGAAGCGTTTTTGTGTTAAATTGCCATGATTCATACCAGGTATGCATGAATCATGTTTTATGATGGTTTTGAGTGTAATTAAACATGTTTTAATGATTTCAGGAAACTAATTCACATTTTGTGTGTCACAGGGAAAACTCACAACTCGTTTTTACATCTGACACTCCATCCGGTACTCCATCCAACACTCAGTCCAATACTCCATCCGACACTCTGTCCTGCAATAAAACCATGGGCGATTTGGTTGGTATCATATTAGCGACCAATGATGGGTGAATCAAACAAATGGGTTTTCTTCGTGCTCATGGCCTCTAGCTACCGAGATTCTAAAAACTCAGATTGGGTTGTTATGCTGGGTGTTTATTGGCTCGCCTTGTTTCTAGAACCCACCAGTGGTAAGACTCATTGAATGTGATTTTCTATTTTTAGAGGAGGTTGACCCTTCCACTGGTCGACGTCTCATCTTGTAAATCTATAAATACCACCTCAGTGGTCAGACAAATGGTGTTAGAGAGAAAAAGGACAGTCCAACTCTGTTTTTTCCATTTTCAGACATATTTTGCTAAAACTGTGTAAAACTGCATTTTTCATTTTAATGTCGAAATCGTGTTGCTGGAGCTCATGATTCATCTTTGAGGAGTAGCCACGATTTGATGGGGGGCCCACCAACAGTCTGGGTGAATATTTAGTTATATAGTTTGTGTATTTGATTTATGTAATTATCATTTTTTTTATTTCCCGTACATGTGTTTTTATCTTTCTTACTTATTGTGTAATTACTGTTTATAGTTTAATTGTTTCAGTTTCTTGTTGCAGGTTTCTTATGAAGAATAGTTAATATGCCATGTATTTCTAACTAAATAGGAAACAACTTAAGCTTAAGCCACTAACCCTTGTGTGATTATATGATAGTTAGAATTTATGCATGCTGAAATAGAGTTTAAAACATAGTTAAAACATAGTAATTAGTTAATGGTTTCTTTGGCAAGGTTTCAATGGATGATTAGTTGTTAGATTTGAATTCAGTTTTCAATTTTCTTATCTAGTTTTCTCAGTTAGTTCTTAGTTTTCTTATCTTGTTATATGCTGAAATAGAAATAGGATTTGGTTTATGTTTTATGAGTATTAACCTTTGCAATTTAAATTGTTAAAATATGATTAGTTTAAATTAATTTATGCAGTTTCCATTCTAGATCTAGGTTGCAATTTTAATTTGAAGTTTGATTATTGTGTTTAGTTTTCAGTTATGAATCTCTAAGTAGTATGAATTTGCTTACATTAGAATAGAATGCAATTGAATTAAATAGAATAGTAGTTTTCTTGCTTTTATAGATTAGAGGATAGTTTCCTTGCTTTTGTAGATTAGAGAATAGTCTTCTTGCTTTGGTAGATTAAAGAATAGTTTTCTTATCATAGATTAAAGATTAGTTGTTGATTACTTTTATTGTCATGATGCTTTGAATTTAGTAGATTAAGATTTCCTTTCGTAAATTAAAAGTAATTCTGAAGTTTAAAATAAGAATAGAGTTTACTTGCTTATTAATTTGATTAGTTTCTTATTGAATACTTTTGATTAGTTAACTTCTTGTAGAAGTTATCATAGGTTAGTTAGTTGATTGCTTGCTTGTTTACTTGCTTTGATAGAGTAGTTTCTTTCTTATTTACTTTCTTTAATATGATGGTTTCTTGCTTGTTCATTTTCTTAATTGTTGTTTCTTATTGAATTTGAGTAGGTTAATTAAAATAGTTTGTTGTTGTTATTGCTCATTAGATAGATTAAATAGATAGATTTCTTTTTCTTATTGTCATGATTAAGTTAATTTTATTTAAGTAGGGTTTCCATTTTCTTTCCTAGGACAATCCATGGATCCTTTGTTCAAAGGTTACTTAGGGTAAATAGTTTAAGTTTTTTGATAGGGTTTGATTATTAGCCTTTGCTTGAATATATTAGTTCTCAGATAGACACTTCCTTAGTTAGACTATAGTACCTCAAACCTTTCTACCTTGGCATATATATTGCTACAACTCTAAGTTTAATTACCCCTAGTTGACAATTTAATTTAGGGTTTTTTAAGTGTCTTTTAGTGCATATAGAACAACCATCATTTTTGGCACCATTGTCCGGGAGTTGTCTCAAGGTAGGAATTAGATCATTTCTAAACCTTAGCATTAGTTTGGTGGTGGGGGAACTTTAAGATGAGAGGTGAGAACCTACGCATCTGCTATAGCAGGTTCCCCCAAACCCAATGGTAGTTTTTTTTTTCCTTTTTGTTTTCTTTCATGAACAGACCTAGAGACCCAAAAGGTAGATACATTAAATCTAAATTAGACGTTTCAACCAAGGTTCCTTCCGACCTTTTTGGGGGAAGGAACATTCCGCTCATAAAATCCGCAGACCAACACCGAACAACAAGAACTAGCTCAACCCAAAGAGCTAAAGCAGTCTCTGAAGAGACTAAAACAGGGAGCACTATAGAAAAACATTTGAAGCATCAGTAATAGTGGGACATGAGGCAAGACCACTCGAGCCCTCTACAGAACCAAAAAACAAAACCTTTGTTTCCTTACCACCACCAGGATAATGAATTCAAAGGTGACCATTAGTTTGGAAGAACTCTCTCAAATACTAGCAACAATTGGGATCTCTTCTTTTCAAGAAGAACACATCTTGACAATAGTCAATAACTTGTCCACCTCTCCAAAAATATTAGAAGAATAAAAGTCCTAAGAGATTAAAAATGATTTTCCTTGCCAAAATGTGAAGGAAGCTAAAAAATTATGGACTACATCCAGTGGAGAGAAATCATTAAGACCTGAGATTGAGAAGTTCTCAACATCCATATCAACAAATCCTTTATGTACTTCAGAAATCAATCATCCATAAGAAGAGGGTATGCATAGCATGATGAAGGAGAGCATATAAATTACTATTGATGAACATCAAGATTACATTGAAATTTGGTTTCAAGAGGTCATCAAGCCACAATACTATTCTCTTATTCAACACCTTCTGATGCCAAAACAAGTAGGTTGGTTGGTTCTTCATATCCAAGTAATCACTACGGTAACTTTTTTATATGTGGATATGAGTATGTTTCTTATCTTTCTTCGCACATGGTTACATTGGAAAAGGTCTTACACTTGAATACAAATTTTCCTTTCTTTTTAGGTAGGGTAGGATAATAAATAAAAGTTGTGTGTTGTTAGTTTAGCTTAAAGTCTAATGCAACCTCATTTTACATTTTATTTTAATAAAAGAACTATGAGATACATGTTCCAATGACTTGATCTCATTGGTGTCATTAGTTTTTGATATTTTAGAGTGTGGTTTTTGACGAACAATTCTAGAGATTTCTGTAGATATTTATTTCACCAAGAGTAGATAGTTTCAAGGAAATATAAAAGAAGGATTTTTCTTCAAAACATTGCTATATTTGAACCTTGTTGTCTGCTAAGCATCAAATAAATAATGAATTGTTGTAATTAGCCATATTTTTTCATAGAATTTCATCTTATTTTTCCCAAGGCATCTTAAAAATAAGTTACTCTTGAACCTTCACCTCTATATAAGGAAGCGATACCATAACCATCAAGCTTAGAGGTCACTCGTACAGTTTTCCCAAGAAACCTGAGTAAGTGAGTAAAGTATCTTCATTAAAGAGTAACAAGGAGGTCTGATTAGCAGTTAGTCATGGAAACATCAAAATAAATTACAAAAGAAGAAAGTGAGTTGAGCCTAGAGATACCTTTTTGTTCTTTCTCAATGGTACCATCCACTACACACTAAATAGATTGATTATATCATATCTTTAGATAGGCCACATCCGCTTAAGTACCCCTTACATCGGACAATCACTAAGGAAAATAACGGAAAGTCATCCTCTAACATAAATACCATCCCAATTGAAAAAATAAATAAAAAGTTTTTTTCAGAGCTGTCCCCCCATCTTCTTGCATAAAGCAATCTTATACTAAAATATTAAAATATGGAGGGCTAGTCTTTGAGGGTGTAAGAGGATAACCCGCCGGGATACTGAATAGGTCTATTGGCAGTGGGTACCGGCCTGTGGTATGACTAGGTAAACCCACCAAAGTACTAAACAGGCTTGCTGGCAGTGGGGCATTCTACCTAGCAAGGATGATAATCTGACAAAAAAAAAATAATAAATTTAAACTTGTCCCGATGTACAGAATTACTTGTAGACAAAGCTGACATGAAGTATGTATGGTTAAACTAAGGTTAATGAACTCCATAAACTTTCCATTGGGAACTAACTTTGAGACTATCTTGAAACTCTCTTGCCTACCTCTTCTTATATATATATAGGATCTCTTATCCTATAGGTTGGGCCATCTTTTAACCGTATCATCAGACCAATCTGTGAAATTTATCTCTACAATTAACAAGATGTAAATCTTCGGCTATTGGGAGAATTGACTGGTTTCCTATATTTTTTATTATGAGGTGTCACAATACTTAGGTGTGAGGGAGGGGTTCATGAGTTGACAAATGATAACATTGCCTAGAAGAAGTAAATATTTGTAAAAATTTATGTGTGTTGTTTTCATAATACATGCTATTATATCAACAATTATTTTATTTTTGAAATGCTAATTCCCTATATGTTATAAAATGTTGTATATTTCCTTAACAGACCACTTAACTGGTTTATTTTCATTACAAACTGTTCATTATAGAGTTATGATTACATGCAATATATAATGCGAGATAGAGGAATGGATTGTGTGAGCACGATGGAAAAATAATAATAATGGAACACTCTTAGCCTACCTCTGCTCCTATTCAATGTGTTCGTGGTCTCTGAGGAATCAATTGCCTTAGCCACAAATCTCCCAAGAGTTGGAGACCGCTGGTTTAAACACTACCAGTTGCCAAGAGAAAGTTATAACAGGGTTTTCAAAACTGAATTTCAGAACATCTCTGGAGCTAAGGGATACTACAAGGAGTGGATAAAAGAGGAGCTAATCAACCCTCTCATAGTCATCACCAGATTGATTACATGTGAAGGTAGATATTTCATCTTTAAAGCCTGTCACTTTCGATTATTAGCTCACTTTCAGTTCAATAAGCCATTGGATTTTCCCTTTTAATTCTTAAAGAGTCTTGAGAGGATGTCTTCCCAAGTGAGGAAGAATGTAACCAATCCCCATAACAACCAATTTCATTGTGGTCTTATCAAACTACTTGCCTAAGCCAAGTTGGAAAAACATGGGAAAATGTGGGATGAGTTCATTTACCAATTTTCAAACCCTCATATTACAATCAAGACTAGCAAGAACACTCTTTATCTAGGGATTGTTAGTACACCCAAACCCTCATGCTCAAGCTATTCCTTTACTGGACCAAATTCCAAGAAACTTGTTGATACCCCTGCAGCCTCATCAGGCAAGAAGACCAAGAATCCTATTGCTAACCCCCCTCTAAAAATAGTAAAGACCAAGAATCCTATTGATAATTCATGGCATGAGGACGTGCCATATATTTGGTCTGGGGGGAGTTTCCTGAGCTAAAAAATGATAAGCACTGCCCGTTTATATAGCAAACCCATGAGAAGAGGAAGTGGGATTTCTGTCAAAATTCCGTCATACTATCTTTTTACAATGTCTTGGGATATTATATCAGCAGTTGTTTGTATTGGTATGCTAAATTATATACCGTTGACATCATTGTGTGTGTTATAATATTATTGTGCATTTTTATGTTTATTCTATAGAAGACTTCATATACTTAACTACTCTTTGTGACAAATACATAGCAATAACAACTGCTAAATACTTACTGCCATTTGTATTACAAGCTTATGAAAATAGGAACAATTGTTTGAATTGTTACAGATCAATGAAAGGAAATACAAATTATCCTATTCACCATACCTACCGATACAAACCAATCATTTTGTTAGTACTTGTCATTTCTTTTAGTCACCAATGATCAAATTTACTCTTTCATGTGATTGATAGAGTTATTAGGTCAAATTGTTATATTTTCAAAACAAAATTATCAAATAAAATTTGACATATATTGGTTGTAAAATGGTCATTGGTGTGTCTAGGTTTCATTACTACTCCCTCCACTCATCCAAGGTCATAAAATTTCATCATGGTCATGTCATCATTCCTTGTCATAAATGTTCAAATGACTGTCTTGGTCAAATTTCTACTTCAAAATTGGTTTCTGAATTAAGGAAGATGAATTTGACAACATTGAAAGAGGTTTTTGTCAATAATAGACCAAGAAACAAAAACCTCCTTCTTTTTATGCACATGTGTTATTATTTGAGATAAATTCCCCAAATATAGTCCTCTATAGAAGGGTTCCTGCACATTTGGACAACTTGACTTCAAGTCAGTTTTTCAGAGGTTTGGAGAAGGTATTTGCACTTATTGATGGTTCCATTGTGTATAAGACATCATACAATTTCCAAACATACCACTTTCATCCAAAAAATCCTCTGGGAAGGCTCCAAAAACCCTCTCAAAGACCACATTGTGTTTCTGCTGAGAGCACGCTACACTTATGTAATTTTTGAGTAACCAACTTCAAGCTTGGATTATGAAAAAGTGAAAAATTATTTTTGAAACCTGGAGGAGGTTTCAGTTCATAAAATACACAAAAACAATAACCTCTCTCAGTGTTTGAATATACATTATGGTTTGGGATATATTCAATTCTCTTAGAGGTTTAGTTTTTCAGAAAATAAAACACTCTGTTTTTCCTGTTGTAGTCATGTTTACTTGTCGTGTTTTCCTAACAACTAGAAGTGAAGTTTTGAAAACCAAGAGAGATTTTTATCAAGGACATATTACAAAACAAAAACCTCTCTCAGTTTTTACACATGAGCTACTGTCTTGTATTTCCAGGTGTCACTTGGATACCTATTTTTCACAAGTTCGCCAGGCCATAATTGTTGTGCTTCTGGGAAGTCACTTTTGGAACTAATTTTGCAGAGGTAAAATTGTTGTTTTGCATGGTTTAAAGGATCAAGGGTATAATATACATATCAAGGCTTCATCACATGTCATGAACAACCTCCAAAAACTACAAACCCTCCAGTTCAAACTTAGAGAGCTTGAAACACTGAGTCATCATTTATGCCATGATAACGTTGTCCTACAAGCCAAGATGAATTCTCTACAGCATTTTATTGATGATATGACTGCAACCAATAATGGTCTCTGGATGCAATTGAAACATCGTAAATGGCCCAAGAAAAAATCCCTCGGGCAAGAGGGAGAAGGTTCTAAAGCTAATCCACCCCCTCCTTCGCAAGTCTAGTCATGTTGGGTGATTCATTTTTGTTTGCAGTGGGACCTGCAAAATCTTAGGTGTGGGGGTAATGTTGGGTCCACGATATGGTTAATATAAGGATGTTGATTGGATCCTTTTTGACCAAATGTGTATATGTATTTTTCTGTTTTGAAGAGTTTTGAAGAGTTTTTGTGTTGAATCACCATAATTCATACCAGGTATGGATGATTCATGTTTTATGATGGTTTTGAGTGTAATTGAACATGTTTTAATGATTTTAGGAAACTAATTCGTTTTCTGTGTGTCAAAGGGAAAAATCACAGCTCGTTTTTACATTCAGCACTCCGTCCGGTACTCCATCCAACACTCAGTCCGATACTCCATTCGACACTCCATCCTGCACTAAAACCATGGGCGATTTGGTGGTTATCATATCGGCGGCCAACGATGGGCAAATCAGAGACATGGATTTTCTTCGTTCTCATGGCCTTTAGCTACTGAGCTTCTAACAACTCACATTGGGTTGTTATGCTGGGCATTTATTGGCTTGCCTTGTTTCTAGAACCCATCGACGATTAAGACACATTGAATGTGATATGTTGTTTTTAGAGGAGGTCAACCCTTCCAGTGGTCGACCTATCAGCTTGTAAATCTATAAATACCACCTCAGTGGTCAGTCAAATGGTGTTAGAGAGAAAAAGGATAGTCCAACTCTGTTTTTTCTATTTTCAGACATATTTTGCTAAAACTATGTAAAACTGCATTTTTCATTTTAATGCTTAAATCATGTTTCTTGAGCTTGTGATTCATCTTTGAGGAGTAGCCATGATCTACTGGGGGGCCCACCAACAGTCTAGGTGAATATTTAGTTATCTAGTTTCTGTATTTGATTTATGTAATTATCATTTCTTTTATTTCCTCTACATGTGTTTTTATCTTTCTTACTTACTGTGTATTTACTGTTTATAGTTTAATTGTTTCAGTTTCTTGTTGCAGGTTGCTTATGAAGAATAGTTAATAAGCCATGTCTTTCTAACTAAATAAGAATATGATTAAGCTTAAGCCACTAACCCTTGTGTGATTAGATGATATTTAGAATTTATGCATACTGAAATAGAGTTTAAAACATAGTTAAAACAAAGTAATTAGTTAATGGTTTCTTTGGCAAGGTTTCGATGGATGATTAGTTGTTAGCTTTGAATTTAGTTTTCAATTTTCTTATCTAGTTTTCTTAGTTATTTCTTAGTTTTCTTATCTTGTTATATGCTGAAATAGAAATAGGATTTGAATTATGTTTTATGAGTATTTCCCTTTGCAATTTAAATTGTTAAAATAAGATTAGTTTAATTTAATTTATGCAATTTCCATTCTAGATCTAGGTTGCAATTTTAATTTGAAGTTTGATTATTGAGTTTAGTTTTCAGTTATGAATCTCTAAGTAGTGTGAATTTGTTTACGTTAGCATAGAATGCAATTGAATTAAATAGAATAGTAGTTTTCTTGCTTTTATAGATTAGAGGATAGTTTCCTTGCTTTTGTAGATTAGAGAATAGTCTTCTTGCTTTGGTAGATTAAAGAATAGTTTTCTTATCATAGATTAAAGAGTAGTTGTTGATTACTTTTATTGTGATGATGCTTTGAATTTAGTAGATTAAGATTTCCTTTCGTAAATTAAAAGTAATTCTGAAGTTTAAATTAAGAATATAGTTTACTTTCTTATTAATTTGATTAGTTGCTTATTGAATAATTTTGATTAGTTAACTTGTTGTAGAAGTTATCATAGGTTAGTTAGTTGATTGCTTGCTTGTTTACTTGATTTGATAGGGTAGTTGCTTGCTTATTTACTTTCTTTAATAGGATAGTTTCTTGCTTGTTCATTTTCTTAATTGTTGCTGCTTATTGAATTTGAGTAGGTTAATTAAAGTAGTTTTCTGTTGAAATTGCTCATTAGATAGATTAAATAGATAGCTTGCTTTTTCTTATTGTCATGATTAAGTTAATTTGATTTAAGTAGGGTTTCCATTTTCTTTCCTAGGACAATCCATGGATCCTTTGTTCAAAGGTTACCTAGGGTAAATAGTTTAAGTTTCTTGATAGGGTTTGATTATTAGCCTTTGCTTGAATAGATTAGTTCTTAGATAGCCACTTTCTTAGTTAGACTATACTACCTCCAACATTTCTACCTTGTCATATATATTGATAAAAATCTAAGTTTACTTACCCCGGGTTGACAATTTAATTGAGGGTTTGTAAAGTGTTTTTTAGTGCATATAGAACACCCATTACTCATTTCGAGCTTAAAATACAAACAGGCGGGCTCAGTTTTCAACGGTGGAGATCCCCTGTGAAGATTCGATTAGCAGCCGCTGGTTATTCAGAGTTTTAGAATTGCACGAAGTATAGCGCCATGAAAAAATCCAAAGCCTGAAGCGAATGCGAGCCACCCATATTAAAGTGGACAAGTGGCAGTTGATCCAAGTGTTTGGGGAAATGAACTTCGAGATTTTCAAAGTGAGAAGTGCATAAAAATTTTGAAGAGCCGAAGCTTGAACTCCTGAAGCAATCATGGACCATTCATCTCAAAATCATTAGGGAGCCATTGATCTTAGCGACAGTGCTTCCCGAAGCATCAAAGCCTTGAAATTCCAAAGGCCCGAAGTGAATTTGGATCATCCATCAATGGGGACATGCGAAAAATATACACGAGCTTCATGGGAAATATAAGTTTGAAATTTGATTTTCCCAGAGCCTGGTGTCCCGAAGAGGATCTCTACCTTCCGAATCCAGAATGCCACGCATCATCAGATCTGTCACTTCAAGAGTTTTACTTCAGGAGTTTTAAAATGAGAAAAGAACCTAATTCCCAAAGGCCCGAAGTCCCAAAGACCTGAAGCATGTGACACACTCTCATCAGGAATGACACGTGACACTCTTTTCCAGTCATTTGGTCCTGGCCATGTTACCCTCCTTATCATGACACATCAGTATATGTGACATCATATGATGTCATCTGGACCACCCTTCAGTGGGACATGTGGCATAAATCCATGAGCTCCGGCTAAAGGCCTGAAGTAATCTTCTATCGTTCGATTCATGAGGACATGCGTTAGTATATCGCCAGCTTCGGGTAAAAGCTTTTGGGAATCTAGGTTTGAGATTTGATTCTCCCAAATCTCGGAGACACGAAGGGTTTTCATCCATCAATCTCTATAAGGCCATGCGTCATTAGATCCATGGCTCCAGGTAAAAGTATTTGGAAGCCCAGGTTTGAGATTTAATTTTCTGGGAGTTCGGAGACCCGAAAAGCATCTCAGCCATTTATTTGAAAAGGGAAGATCCAATCCATCAATATAAAAGGCGCCAGAGTTGGGTCGTTGATCATGAAGCCTCATATTAGATCACAATATCAATGGTCGTGCTCCATTGCAGGGTCGGAAGGTGCGCACATTTTAAAATTTCAAGGGTAGGCCGCAATCAGAACCGTGGTTTTTAGAAAGGGATGCGTGGCGTTTCATGGTGAATTGCAGGGAAAAAAGTGGTTTGTTTTCAAACCACCCTTGGTCATGCCCGCAATCATGAAATTGCATAGGGTCATGGCCCTAGGTCACATTGAATAAGGAGCAGGGGAACAATAGCTAACCCCCAAGCCCTGGAGAGCCAAATGTGTGGAAGTCATCAACACATATAGGTGGCACCCTTATGATCTTGGCACATGGACTTTCCCTGAGCATTAAATATTGTTCAATCTCCGAGGAAAAGAAGTTAATGAAAATAGAGCCGGTGGTTGAAACCTCAGATCACTCCATAAAAGGAAGGCACGGAAGGTTTGACCGTGGGGACTGAATTGTTAGCCCGTGGTACCCCTGTGGATAGATTTCCCTGCAAAAACCATGTCGATATGAGCTCACGTCTGAAAGAGGGATACATGCACATTCTGACAGAAGACTGCTCAGATGCAATGATTTGAATGTAGTGATCAGATCACACTCCTGATAGTCAGGGACTATTCTGAGTATAAATAAGTAGTTTTGATATTTTGTTATGGTCATCAACTGGTTGAGAAGAGCTCCCTATTTTGTAATGTTTTGATGCTAGAACTGTTCTCTGGTTATGTACCAAATTTGAGACTTTCGTGTTAATAGAAGTCAGCTTCTTTTCATCTCTCTGTAAAAAATGTGCTAAAACACTCAGGCATGGAGGATCCAGTCAAGGGTTGTTATGTTGTTGTAATGTAGGTTTGATTACAGTGGTATCATGACCAGTTTTAGTCAGCTCCCTTGTTATCTTTTTCCCTCTTACACTGAATGGCTTAGGCATGGAGGATCCAAAAGAGTTGTTGTAGCTGCATTGTGATGTAGGTTTGATCATTGTGTTGTTGTGATTGTGTTGTTTGGACATATTTCAGTGTCTAAATCTTGAGCTCAAGAGTGATCTTCAGTATGAGTTTTTCCTCTCCAAGCTGCTTGAAAGCCTGATGCTCATAGCAATATTTTTCACCTTTCTCACTAAGTCTTCCCTATGCTCACACTTAAAATCAATTCACTGATTGAAGTTAATGTGGCCCTCACTTCCCTATGCATTTCTTGTCTAGTTCCGTGTTGAACATCACTCATATATAGATTTTTGTCCATTGACCTCCACTCATATAAAACCAACATCCACCAAAAATTATGATGGGTATTGGGCTTATCCTCCCGCAATCTGAGGGTGAATCTCAGTGCTAAAAATATGGATGTGAAAGGAATGCTTAAAGGCATTCATGTGAAACTTGGAGTTTCATGAATGATGATTTTAGGGCTGTGATCGATTCAAAGCAGAAAATATGGTTCTGCTAAAATAATAAATATGGAAAAAGAATCCACATGGTAATAAGTTGGTTGAATTCAAGCACACCTTGGCAAGAGTGTCTAACTTGAAAAAAAAAGTGATAACCTGAAATCGATGCAAGGGTGCATTGGGTATGAATGTGGCCACAAATGTTCTCACAATCATTAAAGTCAATTGATATATGATTTTCATTTTGAAAAGTTGATATACTCAACTGATGCATGTGTAGGGAATGAAATTTACTTTTCTTTGCATCATCGAATAGATAAAAGTGATTTGACTGTTAGCATGCACAATTTAATAATTGTTTGTGATAATGTTATAAAGGTGCAGTGAAAATATATGTGTATGATAAACTAACGATTTGTTTGGCTGAGGAAAGTTGACTTGCAGGAAGAAAGAGTCTTGGATATGGAAATGTTGTAAGCCCATAAGGAAGATTGATTACATGTAGAGATAAAATTCTATGGGGAGGAAAGTCCCATGATTGTGAATTTGGTTCCGTGCAGAACAGATTTGAAAATAAATGAAGAAATTGGAAAATTTGTGGGTGACAGATTGCAATAAAATTCTGAAATTTAGAATTGTGATGATGTCTCATGAATTCTGTATGCTTTTGATATAGGTAAGAAGAAAATGTATGTCCATAAAGGAGGGTTGAAATCTATCCAACTGAAAATCATGAAGGAGGCCACTAATGAGCCATGAGAACCCTGTGGTAAGCCATTATCACCTGGAATATGTTGTGTTGAGGTAACACAAGTCGGAGGGATGCATTGATAGAGAAATTATAAGGGACACCTTGGCAGAGAAATTCTAAGGGATGCCTTGACTGGAAGTCTCAATAAAGTCTTTGGGATTCTTCCTGTGTGAGAAAACCTTGACAAGGCAAGATGGATAACCTAAGAAACTGTATAACAGAGAAGGGATGCCTGCGCTCGAGCCTGGAGGGTGAGTGACCGCAAGGAAGAGGAGACTCCGATAGTTCTTGTAAACTATTGATTGGGATCATGCACACAATGGGTATGTCAAGGAAAAACAGTGAGCCTAGATAACAATACAACCATGTGGATACAAATTCACAAACTGTGCAGATAAGTATTGTGCTAGATTATGAAATTTTCCTAAAACTTTTATGCAACAGTAAAATGTTTTCACATGAGACTATGATTAATGTGCTTGTTGTCCAAGAAGTATTGAAGGTAGGTGATGAAGATTAAGAGTCTGAAAAAAAAAGGGACCTGACCGAGAAAGAAGGTCAAGACTTCTGAAGTGGCTAAATGAGAAAGGAATGACATGTGTTACTAAGAAAGAACACTGAGGAGAGTGTTCCTTTTTAAGGGGGAGGGAATTGTAACACCCTTGTTTTCTCCAAATTGTAATTAATCATTAATTAGGATTACCATGCCATGGCATGGGAACCGTTTAAATGTATTATTGTTTAATTTCCAAATAATTGACTGCGGGGGTGAAGCCTTGAAAGTACTAGCCATGATATCACTAGAGGAAAGAATGTGAACATAATAAAAGAATAGTTAATAAGAAAAGGACCGGTGGTTGAAACCTCAACCATCCCCATGAATGGAAGCATGGTATAGCTATAGAAGGTCAGCCCGAAGTACTACAGGGTCCTGTAAACCCATAACAGACACGAGGTTTCCTTCTGACATAAGGAACATGATAGGAAGTATGTGCGTGCAAGGCACACAAGAGAATACAAAGACAAGAGTGGAGAATGTGAGGAACATTCTGTAAGTAGAGAATGAGCCGAAGGCCACGAGATTGATGCTGAGGAAGCATATGATAAAACTCTTCAAGGTCATGACAAAGAGGGAGATCTCTGAGAGTATGCAGAGAATGAGACCCGAGCAGAAGGCCACGAGCTTGATGCTGAGGAAGCATATGATAAACTGAGAAGAAGATGTGAAACAAAAATGATCGCTGAGAATTGGCATAAATTCCCTGTTGATATCATGGCTTGGCACAGGGGTGGATAGAGTGCTAAGAATGAATGCCTCTGAGCCTATGGTTGGGTGGAAGGACGAACACCCACAACCAGTTAGTTGGCCACCACATGTAATAGATAAGTAATCTTATATCCTATGTAATTAAGTGGTAACTATGAATTAAGGCTGGATAATCTATGAATGTTGTAGGGATAGACATGTTTTCTTAATTGGTTATACTGTGTCCCTTCATTTCTGCCAAATTGTGTATTAAGAAAATAAGAAATTTTCTGGCATGTACACATAAATGGTTGAGCCCTGTGGTGGCTCAAGTTAAAATAAATGAACTGTGAATTTTTATACTTTGGGAATAGCCTCACGTGTGCATGCTGACACTCCCAGTCATTCTGAAGGAAGGGGTCGGTCAATATCAAGAGAGGTAGTGCATGTGTGCACAAAGCCTCTACGAGGAAGGAAGAGATCGAGACCCCACCCCTTAAGTTCTAGAGTTGATAGATAAGCACAAGATATGCGCGAAGGATTTCTCTAAGCGTTAAGTTCAGGAGAACTAGCGCAACATACTTAAGTATTTAAGGAGCTGACAAAAATCATGTAGAATAGTGAGTTTCAAGCCCCTAAAGGTGAGATCCTCTCATTTGAAATACGAATTGATGATATTAGTTCGGGAGGAGCCAAAGTTATTCGTGATCGTCAGATTTGGAGAAGGAACACGGGCATTAACCCTTCGAGCCCTTCAAACTTCACTAGTCTGACGAATTGAGAATATTCGTTGCACAGGAGGTGAATTTCCATGAAGTCCCAAAGTAAATTTGGGTCATAGATCTGTATATGCCTAGGAACCATCCTGACCATTGGAGCTACGATATAGCTAGCTCGACGTTGACCACTTCGGGAGGACAGAGGTTTGGTAACACCAAAACCCCCGAAGTCCTGAAGTTAATGTGGACTGTGGATCTAAGGATCCTTCGAGATCCCTCATGACTATTCGATCATGGGGATGCATGTATTACATCGAGATCATGTGGGAGACACGCGTCGATAGAGTGTCGACTTCGAGTAAAAGCACTCCGGGAGGTAGCGAGCGTGGAGAGGTTGAAGCTCTCGAAGCATAAAGAGCCAAAGTGATTTGTAGCTATTGATCTATGGGAGACATGCACTAACAAATCGTCGAGAGTGAAAACACTATGGGAGAAAGCGAGTGTGAAGAGGTTGAAACTCCTGAATTCTGAATAGTCGAAGTGATTCATAACTGTCGATATGTGAGAGGCACACATTAACATATCATGTACTTTGGAAGCGAGGAGAAAGAAATGTAGAGAAGAGGGTAACCTGAAGTGGATCCCCACCATCAATCGGGAAGGACACGTGGCACACGATCCTTGATTCCAGAAAAAAGTACTTCAGGAGAACATATTGTTGGAACATTCGGAACACCCGAACACCGAAGTTCCAAAGTAAAACAGGACCATTGATCTAGAAAGACGCAGGGCACACGATCCTTAACTCCGGAAGAAAATGCTCTAGGAAGAAAGGCTGCAGAAACATCTAAAGCTCCCGAATGTCGAAGTCCCAAAATAAACTTGAGCCATTGAATTAAAGCGGATGTGTGGCGCTTGGTCTGGAAATCTGGGTACAGAGTACTTTAGAAGAAAGGTTGTGTGAGCATCCGGAACTCCCAAAGTGAATCGAGGCCATCAAAATCCTTGAGGGAACCATTGAATTGTGAAATTCAGAAAGTTTCCACTCGTAGGACCCACATGGTGGTTGTCTTGGCACCTGTTATTTTGTCGTCTGGTCATATCCCATGGTCATATGAAATTATAGAGGGATGGAAGAACCCGAAGAACTTTGAAGAGGATATCTGCCAGCTCTAAGCCATGTTCAGAGCATGGAGATCGTGGCTGGAAAGCTGCAGAAGAGCATAATGGAATAGAGACCCTGAATGAGGGTATTGATTCTCTTAAGAAGAACGAAATTTTTATGACCCACCATGGGTGTGTTACACATGGAGATGTAACATATGAAACACAATGCTTTATTACATCCCATACAAATAATGAGGATATAAGGAACTATCATGCATACATTCATGATTTGTTGAGAAGACATGACAGGTTATTTGGGAAGATACCCCTAGGGAGACCTCCCGACAGAGGTTTTGAGAACACCATAGAACTTGAGGGGGGTTCCAAACTAGTGATCACCACCCCATACATGCATACCAATTAGAAGTCCAAAGATGAGATAGAGAAAGAAATCAAGGATTTTCTTCACATGGGGCACATAAGACCCAATTCCAGTCCTTTCGCTTCTTCGATGGTCTTGGTTAAGAAGAAGGATGAGATAATGCAGATGTGTATGGATTATTAGTCCTTGAATAAAAAGACAATAAAAATAAGGTATCATATAACCAGGATCAATGAGATGCTATATTAGCTACATGGAGCATTGTATTTTTAGAAGATTGATCTTAGATCCAGATATTATCAGATCCGAGTTCGTGAGGAAGACATTCATAAAACTATCTTTAGGTGTGATTATGGGCACTATGAGTTCTTGGTCATGCATTTTGGATTGACCAATGCACCTGCTACTTTTCAGTCATGCATGAATCATACATTCAAGAAGCAGTTGAGGAAGTTCCCATTGGTATTTTTTTATGATCTCTTGATATATAATAGGACCTGGGAGGAGCACTTGGTGCACTTGGGGGACATTCTGAGCATTATGGAGGAGAAATCATTATATGCCAAGGAATCTAAGTGTAAATTTGGTATGATAGAGATTCTCTACTTGGGGAATTTGGTCAACACACAAGGAGTGTAGGTTTATAGAGAGAAAATACAAGCTATTCTAGATTGGCCACCACCCAAGAACCTCACACAATTACAAGGGTTCCCTAGGATCTGCAGTTACTACAGGAGGTTTGTATCAATATTCTCTCAGTTGAATGCCCCTCTTACAGATCTCATGAAGAAAGGGGATTTTTGTTGGACATAAGACTCCCAAAATACCTTTGATAAAATGAAGGAAGTGATGAGTTCTTACCCCATTTTGGCACTTCCTTAATTTACTGTTCCCTTCATGTTAGAGTTTGATGCATATGGTGTGGGAATAGGAGCAGTTTTGATGTAGAAGAAATATTCTATTGCATACGAGAGTAGGAATCTCTCCACCATAGAGAGACTTTATCCCATCTATGACAAGGAAATGCTCACCATTATGCATGCATTGGAAAAATTCAGATAGTAGCTGGTCGGTGGGAATTTTGTGGTCAAGATTGATCACAACAGTTTGAGGCATTTCTTGGGGGAAAATGACATTAACAAAAGGAAGAAGAATGGGTCAGTAAAATACAAACCTATAAATTCGATATTGAGTACATCAGAGGAAATAAGAATGTAATTGTTCATGCTCTTTCTAGGAGACCATAGATGTGCTCGTGATCAGATATATCTGTGGATTGGAAATCCGAGCTCTTGGTGGAGTATTCCACGAGCAAATTTTCTTGTGAGGTGATGGATAAAAATGTGCAGTATGAAAGGTACAAGGTGGTAGATGATATCATCTACTACAAACACCACATATACTTGGTTCCAGAGTCCACATTAAAGGAGAAAATTATGAAAGATATGCATGGCAAACCTTTAGTTGGGCATCCAGGATATTTCAAAACATACAGATAGATCAGAGAGAGGTTATTGTGGAAGGGACTCAAATATGGTGTATTGAGACATATATAGGAGTGTGTGAATTGTCAGCAGAACAAGTTGGAGTAGACCCACCTTGCAATACTAATTCATCCACTGCCCATTCTAGAGCAGAAATGAGAGAGAATACCCATGGACTTTATCACAAGGTTGTTGAAGACACATGGAAGTGATTACATTTATGTGGTGGTCTATAGGCTTGCCAATTTTTATCATTTATTTTTTATATCCACAGAGTACAAGGTAACATGAGTAACATATTTATTCTCTAGGGAGATATTTAGTCTTCGTGGGTTGTAAAAAATTATTGTTAGTGATAGGGATAGCCAAATTTTGATTGATTTTTGGCAGGATTTTTTCAATATAGTAGGAAAAACGTTCACTCCCAGCACGAGTTACTACCCACAAACAGATGGGTAAACAAAGATAGTGAAAAAATTGTTATAGGAATATTTTCATAGCTACATGACTGGGAAACAAAAGGCATGGGCTAATTTGTTACACTTGGGGGAGAATTTTTATAACACTAGTTATCATATCTCCATTGGGATGTCACCATTTAGAGAATTATGTGGATATGATGCTCCATATTTTTTAGACATGGAGTTTGTGGATAGCAAGGCTCCCACGACCAAAGATTGGATTCAGGAAAGACAAGAAATTCTTAAGGCTCTTAGGGATAACCTACAAACAACCCGTAACCAACAAAATATATATGCATACATGCATAGGGTCAAGTGCACCTTTGAGGTAGGGGACTTGGTGTTTCTCAGGCTACAACCATATAGACAATCTTCTTTGAAAAAGAGTGGTGTAGAGAAACTTAAGCCACGGTTTTACGGGCCTTATAGGGTGACCAAGAGAGTTGGTGAAGTGGATTATGAGATGGAGATAACAGAAGGGAGTAATATCCATATTGTGTTTCATGTATCATGTATCAAAAAGGCATTGGGACAACACATCACTTCTTCAACATAATTTTATCCATTGGATGAGGAGGGGAAGCTAGTATTAGTTCCTGAGGAAGTATTGGAGGTTTGAGAGAGGAAGCTTCAGAACAGGGTAATCAGAGAATATCTAGTCAGATGGAGATATTTTCCTACAGAATATGCCACTTGGGAGAGTGAAAAAATTTTGCAGCACTCGAATTTGCAATTGCTTGGAGACAAGCAATCTCAGGAAGGGAGAATTGTCGTATCCCCTTTTGAGTGATCATGGGACATGGACAAAGTAGCCTAAGTGATTCCCATAGTCCATAGTCATTAAAAAATGAAGTTAAAAAATTATTTAATGTCCTAAGGGGAAAAGTTCCTAACAAAAATGACATTAGATAATTAAAAGGGGAAAAGGGGAAAAAGTGCCAAAAGTGACTTAGGAGGAATATGAAAAGTCACTTAAATTGATTAAAAGGTAAAAAGGTCGCAAAAGTGTCAACAAATGAATAAAAAGGAAGAAAGAAGGCGCCCTCTCTCATTCTTGCATTGGTAATTTCTAATTTCTCATTTCTCATTGAGAGAGCTCATTGTGGTTTTGGAACTCTTGGGACAGAAACCCTAGGAGTATTTTTAGAGATTAGATTTGGTGGTGATACCATCCACCCTAGTTGTTCATTCCGAGGAGAGATCAATTAAATTTCTTTAGTGGGATTCAATTGTGGTGGAGTTTGTTACTTAACAACTGATATTTTATGGCAAAGTTGATTTTTATCAAAGAAGGGCGATTTTTGTGTAAGAGGATCAATATTGGGCATTGTGGCTGCATTTTCATTGAGTGGGGGTCGAGTTCACTCCTTTCTGGATGAGTTAGAGACTATTGTAGTCGATTTTCTTACTGCTGGGCAAGTCTCTTCCTTGGTTGACCAAAATTTCTATTGGTGGAAATGCCATTCCTAGAGAAAGAGTCATCTCACTACACAAGGGATGCATTTTATTGTTCTATAGGACCGATCTACTAAGTGAGGTCCGATTTACCTATAGAAGAGGATGCCTTTCCTTAATCCCTCTACTGTTGGGTCAAATATTGTGTTATTGGGGCGATTTACCTCTTACTGGTTGAGTTTTTGGGTATGGGGAAGTTGTATAAGTTGTGATTTCCATTGGAGTATTTTTAGGAGGTGAATTACTATTTCTATAAGGGATGTTTACACAGTGCCATCATCTAAATCCTGTCTCTTAACTTTCTTTAGTTTTTATCAGTTTCCTAGGCCTATATTTCCTTGTTATAGACCTGTATCTAAGGCATAAAATACACAAGACTCGTGGAGGAAAGAATCATTAGTGTATAAAACCAAGTGGGGGTTAAGTTAGTTCAAAAGAAAGCTACAAAAACCATTTATTCTCACCAAACTAGATATGATATTAGCATTGTGTATGAGGTTAGTGTTGAGGAAAAGATATAAAATGATCTTACTCAAGCATTTTCAGATTTTGTTTGACTAAAGAAAAATAGACAGGAATATCACCCTATGTTTATAGCCAACAAAAAAATAACATCCTAACTCACAAGTATTAATTACGAGTGCTTAGGCTAGTCTTTTATCAATAAAAATCTTGTTGGAAATTTACTTTTTATGTAATTTTCTGAACATATTAGTTGTTGAAACAAATGTAAATATAGAAGTAAAGTCACCAAGATGATAATCAAGACAAATGAGACATAAGGCAATCATTTATTTCATTCCAATTCACCAAAGAGTCATTCTTTTACAAAATTTCATACAGAAATTTAGGACCAAAGTCAAACTTAGACATCCCCAATGGAACATACAAAAGGACCTCCAACAGAAAATAAAAAACTGAACTCTAAAAGATGGATAAACTTGCCACAAATTTCTGCCCACTCGACTTTACACAATATCCTTTGTCAATCATGAAAACTAATTCACAAACAGACAAGTCTACACAAACTATCAAAGATAGATCAACACCTCTGAAAACAAGTGTCTGAATGATGTAATTCATCCTCGAATCTTGTTGTCTACAATAAGACCCTGCTATCATAAAAAGAATTAGGCTTGGATAAATTAAGAAATGAATGAAAACTGAACTATCTTAGCATAAACTCAAATAGCAAACCTTAGTATGCTTCTGCTTCTATCCTCCTCTTGTTCCTCCCTTTCCTTTTTCCTTTAAGCAAATCATAATTGGTTGAGGTAGTTGAACCACCTCATTAGTTAAGTGAACTAAATATTCAACCAACGTTTTAGTTAAGGGGGGAAAGTAATAATCATTATAAGGGTTATAAATAAATAGTTACTAGTAGGTATGACCCCTTGTGACTCCCTTTAGCTCATAACAATCATAACATAACTAATTAGTTAAGAAAAACACACCTCCTTGTGGCTCCCATCATTATATTCACATTTGACAATTTAGCTCATGATATTTAAAATTGTTTTCAAAAAAAATTATTACTCATATATCCAAAAATAAACATGTTATCCAAAAATTCCTGAAGTCAACTGTCATCAACAATAGATAAAATAAAAACTAAAAAGCCATATTTCCCACTCTGAGATGCAATCTTTCCTTGATTGTCGCTGTCAAACTTCAATTTTCCTGAATTTTACTTTGGATACGCTGAGCCTTTAGGCCTAATCTCGCTGATCAGGTGGGAACAATCGTCCCTCAAATGCATCTGGGAAGACACGGATTTGTCATAGCCATTGGAGGGTGAGGAAGGGGCATAAATGGTTTTCCCTTTGTCATGGGCATGGTGGGCCTCAGTTTTCAACCTTTTTATAGCATGAGAGGACTGAAATGGTGAGTGGGGGGCATATTGGACAATGGGGTTAATAGGCGAAGGAGTAGGTAGGGATAAATTAGGCCAACCACGATGTTGGGAGACTAGTGGGTGGACAATCTCTTTCCATCCATCATTTTCATGAACCTCGAGTTGCAATGAGACGTGAGGAGGCACAGGGATACTGGGGGCTTGCAAAACTTGGAAAGGAGGCCTTTCAAGCCTAGGTTGGACCACTCCTTGCCCAATTCAATTGAAACATCTAGCCTAAAACAATTGGCCAAGCTATTTTGAGTCAACATCAAAATGTATGGAGAACCTTGGCCTTCTTGGGCCTCTGTTCCTATTACCTCTCCCTCTGTTTCCTCAGCCATGGCTACCTCAGCTGAAAAAAATCATTCCTACATGCATGATTGATTAGAAAATAGTCTTTTAAATAACCATATATGAAAACTCCTAAAAATCTGAAATAGATTTGGCTCAACAATGTATTAGTCTCATGCAATCCAATCCATACACATTGTTTTACTATTTATCAATGACCAGGGGTTGAATAAAGGGTCATGGGATATGTGAGGGGTTTGTATTGAGAGAAACATGATATAATGAGGGGGGAAAATGTGTTTACTTCTCAAGGACAACAACAATCAACGGCAAACCAAATAAAAAATCATTGTTATTCAACCAAGACATTACTACTTCCAACTACTTCAACACATAAATTTTCTTGACTGTAATCAATTTTAGAACATGGAGTGAAAAATGAATGTGGGAAGGCGATGGGGTTGTAATTAGCAAAAAGAGAAATGATGGTGGGGAATGAGAGAAGGTATTGTTCATAAAATTAATCAAGTAATACATATAATCATTCTGTTAAAAGGAGATATACCAACCAAATGATCATTGTGCCCCAATAAAAATCACTTTGTATTAACTAGTTCACTGTTCATAGTGAAATATCTAAGACATTGCCATCAACAAGACACTATGCATTCCACAACAATTTGTAAAGGAGTTATGTTCCTCTTATTTATCCAATTAACATCTTATAACAGTTCTCAAATATATAATAGTAACCATTTCCACTCTGTTAATCATCAAAATCATCCACTTCCCACACATTACTTCAATCATCAAATACACTCAAAAGTCGTGTTTCAATTTTTTTAATGAAGTTATACTGTCACTGTAATCAGGCCTGTCATTTAAAATGTATGATATTCATTAAACATACATAGTGGACAACCAACCCAACCCTCTCGAATTAAATTGTAAAACCTTGACTCATCATTTAAACAAATAGACAACAACCACCATTCCAACGCATTCTATGCTATAGAAAACCCAAAATAATTCAATCAACACAAGTGTAATTCTGTGAATGTACAAGCTCAATTCAACACAACTTTATATAATCAAAATACTGGGCTATCCATCCAACACAATGAGGCAGCAACAACATGTCTGACCTCATAAAAGAAATAATCGAATTGCAACAAGGCCATGTTTAAACCTCTGCGACTATCTTTGAGTGTGCAATCCAAATATCCATATCATACACAGTGGGAAGCCACCCAAAACACCATGATGAAACATTCCCCTTTTACAATTCTAAACACACAGTCACAGTATTTACTCAACCCATCGTGTCGAGCTATCAATATAATACAATATTGCTTCAAATTAATCAAACTGCAATCAACCATGCTGTGTAAAACTCGGGCTCATCCCTAATGACACAATCGAATAACCATAACACATACAGTGGATGGATTTTCTATAGTCATCCCGGTTCCAATAACCATTTGGCCCCAAAAAAACTCATAGTTACAGTAACCATTTATTCGTGGCATAGGAACACCACACATACAAATGCATTATGCATTAACATCATTAAAAAATTGTAACCAATCCCAAGCTAAAATCCAAATAATATTTAGTGCAAAAAGACAGTGACTGTGTATTAACCAACCAACCAATTCAATGTTGAGCCTATAATTGGACTGTCGTAACAATCAACAACTGAACTAACATGTTATGGAAACCACACATACCCACGCATCGACATGAAGCGAGGCTATGAATTTCTCAATTAAAACAATACTGGGTTATCAAACACAAGGAGAGCAATTGTGTATTTTGAAATCTCTAATTAACAATGTAGGTTTTATCCATTGTAATAACATAGGCAATGACTAGATACCAAAACCAACACGATTTTCACATAACCAATTTGGCAAGTCTATACTCAATTCGATCGAAAATACATACCAATCAATCATAACCAATAGTAAACCCAATAGGCCCTGACGATCTTCTCTATCAACCCTCAGACTGGAGGAGTTAAGGGTTTTCTCTGTGGACAACATAGGGAGACTAGAGCTGAGTCTTCTCTATGGTGAAAACCTTTGAGACCAATGGTGTATACACAAAGAACACCACAACTTACTACGTGGACAGGGTGACGAAAACCTATGACAGGAGAGGCTATAATAGAGGAGTGAGGCTCCAATTCGGTCTGGTAATGAAACTTAACACACGTAGGGTATAATCCTCATGGATCTCCAGTCAAACAACCACAATGATAAGGTGAAAACAGGGTCGATAAAGAGAAATATAACCCACTGCGTGACCATTAAAGGTGACAACAACCCAATGTCCAAGTGAACAAAACGAAGTGACGTAGAGTGCTTCCAACCATTAAACCCCATAAAATCCAAAGACTAGATAAAATGATACTAAAGCATGAGGCGAGCCAGCCACCCAAAACTAAACAAAACCCTCCAACCAAACCAACAAGGAGGACAGAGAGCCCTTATGGTTGTTAATACTTAGGATGACCAATAATGTTGTGACTCCAAACATTAGTGCAAAGAAAACCATCAATGCTCCATTTCAAAATCACAATTTTACACAATTGAAATACTTAAGAAAAGAACAAACCAATACATCTGAGCCAATATCCATTTCATAACCATAGCAGACTCATGGATGGAAAAAAAAAAGAAATACCTGCGATCAAACACCTTACAACTGGAGTTGGCTGAGCAGTTCCCTTGTGCTAAGAAATCAGAGCATAACCACAACAACATGGTTGAACAATAGCCCGACTAGGGTGGTGGCCAATGGAAGGAGTAAGGGTTACATGTGGTAAATTCATGTCGCCTCCACCCACAATCAATAAATTCATTAGTAGACACCAGCCATTAACCATCAACCATTCAATTAAACCATGCGTTGGAATCTGCATCTATTACTTGTCAAATGTGCCACCCACATCATACATTCTATTTCCAACTTGACCATATTACATATCAAATACATAATCCAATAAACCATGTATCCAATCATCACCAATAGCGTGATCCACATCAACTTATGCCATAACATAATCACCATTCATATCAACTATATAACTAAAATAAAATCGCATAACGATTAACTTGATAGCTAGGATAAAAACAACTCATTAAAAATTGATGCATGTAGTATAGTATATAGCAAGGTTTTAGTTTCTTCCTTTTTCTTTTATATTTCCTTTTGCCTTTTTCAAATTTCTTGTGTATGTTATTGCTAACACATTTATTGTGCAGGTCTCCTAGTAATAGATCCAACAACAAATAGCAGTGATAACAAGGATAACATAGGTCGTTGTGAAATAAAACTTGAACCTATAGCAACATGAAAACCATAGAACATGCCTTATCCATCACTGATAAAATAGATTATATCACCATGTAAGTAGTGTCAAACAATAGCACAACATCAACTAAGCACCAGACCTGATCTCCAATCTACAAGGGGGTCCCACCTACTAGTATTATTTAGATTTTATAATAATAGGCTTTAGCAACACTTTGCGGGAAAAAATTCGTTGCGATTTTAATTGTCAACAAATTGGCGACTCCACACGGAAATTTGTTTTCAACAAATTTAGAGCTCAAAAATCTTGGTTTCACAGACCAAGAACAACAAACCAAGAAGATATAATCAGGAATATTATGCAAGAGGGGGAAGTGAGCGGATTTAATGGAAAAATGACTGGGAATTTGGGAATAATTCATGAAAAGTGTTAAGTATGAGGGGGTTTTACCATTGTATGCATAATCATTCGACTGGGATCTTCTCTTACTTTAAGGAAAGTTTTTTTTTTTTTTGACTTGCTCTTAAAATCTCAAAGGATGAAAAAATGACAAGAAGAAGCAGGAGATAACCAATTATTTACAAGAAAACAATGGAAATATATAACAATTTCAAGGGTCCTTCAGACGAGACATGATAACAGCTGTGTAAGCTTGATTTTTATTGACTAACAATGCTTTGCAGGAGTGTCACTGTGGTAGAATTGATCCAACGTCCTATCTTAACCAAATTAAATAAACGATGATAGGAAACAAAATCATGACAGAAGAAAAAATGCAGAAATTTAAAACAACAACAATAAAAGAAAAAAATGAAGAAGCGATAAGGAAAGTTTTGAAACGGAAAGAAGAAATCAAACTACTGTAAAGCAGAAAAGAAAATAGCACAGAAATGAAAGAAGAGCTAAGCTACTAATATAATGAAAATCCAATGAGCGTTATAACTTTTCACGTTGGTCCCTCGCAATATTTCAAGCGAGGATTGTTAGTGCTATACGAAAAAAATTGCTTCTGTAAATCCTTCAAAATGTAAGAGTTAGTGTCCAAGACAAAATCAATTTGGAAAGGACCCAACACTTGGAATTTTGATGTAATAATCAACCCCTTGACGCACACGATTAAATCATCAAGATAGATATGGAGGCTAACCAATTCATTGAAAGTTGTGTATATAGGCCTTATAAAAGTGGTACTTGCATCAAGTAAGCCAGAAAGTAGGCATTTGTAAGACATAGTATCACAATTAGTAATAAAATTGGTTTTGTGAACATTTTCCCCTTTTACCTTGATTTTATTGCAACCCATAATTTTGTCAACTAAGGGCTTCAACTGTAACTCTACAACCTGCTATAGAGTTATTCTTGTATGAGGGGGACTGAAAAAATAATCCTAGACCTCAACAAATTTCCCAACTCCCCTTGATAGGTTTCTTTTTGTGCAAAGTTAAGAAGTCCTTGTTCTTGCCTAGCTGGTTTCATAGTATGTTGAATAAGACCAGGATCAAAACCATGAATATCCTCATAAGACCAAGTGAAAACATTTTGAAATCCACCGAGTAGCTCGACAGACCTCATCTCTTCTTTATCAGAACATTGGGCATTTATTTTAACATTCGTTGAAGATTTAGGTGTCCTAATGTTCATGGAGATGGTCTCAAACACCTTCTTTCGTAACTCCTCTTCTTTCTGTTTTTCTTTATTGCCTACATCACTCAATGAAAATGAATTCTCAAGAGGAGTCAAGCCCTCAAGAATTTTATTGTTTTCTATGGATAGAATATCCTTGGGCTTAAAAGGTTCATCTTGAATGAAAGCACAATTTCTCTCATTGTTAGGGAGGGGCTGCCAAGATTCTACATTGTTAGGGATATATGGACGATATAGAGATTCAAAAGAACAGTCAGGCCTGTGAGGTAAATTTTTTTGATTAGGAGAAACTGCAAAGATAGCTAACCGAAAATCCTCTGAATTCAACTCCCTCTTAACATGAGTGATGTTGAAGGATAAAAGGTTTTTGGGAGTATCGTTCCATCATCTTGTTTCTAGGAGCGCACATTTTTCATATCGAGTTCACAACAAGCTCAAAATATCAGAAAATTGAAAGGTGACCACAAACAAGATTAAGAGCGTTTTTAATGCCTAATAATAAATCTTCAAACTTAGTGAGATTGTTTATACAAGAAAACTCTAACCTGTAAGACAGATTATGAATTCTTCCTGTAAGGGAAACCAAGATAATACCAGCCCCATTTCCTTCATTAGGGAATGAACCATCCAAGTGCATATGCCACATATCATATTCTAAATTGATTCTTTCCAAAGGAATATTATCCTCTTCAACAAATATGGAGTACACTCCTAGGTCATCTTCGATATAGTTTACACTAGATTGTAGAACACTCTCTATGTAGGGTGAAATTCTTCCCTCTCTAAGGACTATAATGTTATTACCATTCCGAGAAACGGATAAATGTGTCCCGTCGAGTGAGAGGTATCCACCTGTTACGGCTTGCCAATCTGTTCCCAAGATAATTGAGTAATTGTTTTCATGCATATCAATTACCTGAATGTTGAGCGTTGTCCTTATCTCAGGATGAACGCATAAAACCAAGTTTATGTCCTTAATCTCGCCTATGGTTGTTTTTTGTAGACTATTATAGGAGAGCATGCTTATGGCATTTTCATTTGTACAAGACAAGCCTATCTCTTCCACAATAATCTTTGACATCACACTTGGGCCTGAACCACGATCAATGAGGAAACAATGGGCAATTTTATCCATAATCTTTATAGAAATATAAAAAGGGGGAATTTTTTATAGGGTATCTAAATTTATGTACACCTACTTTATTTACAGAAGAATCCTCTTCATTTACCTCTTCGGAAAGATTGGCTACAATGAAATATTTTCCTTTCGCTCATATGTTATCATACGATTATTCATGTTTTGTAGTAGCTGTAAAAGGGAGGACATGTCTGTTTGTCTAAATGATTCTCCCTAGGGAAGACCAATTCTTTAAAGTTGTTCTTCATACTTTGAGAAAGTATTCAGAGAAAATCTTAGATTATTAATGGATTTTTCCTCAAGCCTATGACGATAGGGGGAAGGAAATGCATTCTCGTAATGCATGAAAGCGGCTTGGTTCTGAGGGTGGATGAGTTTGGGGATTTGATTGTATAACTTGGTGAGACACAATTTGAACGACTTGATGGTCTCACCATCCTTATAGGTAATGTTATTATACTCCCTTAATTTATCAGCTGGGATTTTAGATTTCCCATAAGTGGATCGGAACCAATAGATTAACTCCTCCCAAGTAGACAAAATCTTAGGAGGAAGGTCAAAGAAGTCGTCCACGGCCTTTCCTTCCAAGGAATTTTCAAATAAGCGCATGCAAGTATCATTTTTGTTGGCCGCTATGCTATGACAAGCATTAGAAAAAGCCACTAGGTGTTTGTTTGTACTGACAGTGTTATTTCCTAAAAACCTAGGAAGGTGCTCTTTAAATTTTGGAAGTGGACGAGTAGCATGTGCTAGGTGAAGAGGAGAGGACACATGCCATGGTGTGGTTGTGGTGTCTTATTCAAACTGAAAAATCCCATACTTTTTAATGACTTTGGTGGGGTATGTGGTAGATTATATAGGGATATGGTGGTTGTATAAGCTACCAATCACTGATGACGATGAATATTAAGAAGATGGATCACTTCCAGTGCCACCAGAGCCACCACTAGATTCCATCCTATGGATGATATATGAGGGAAAGAAAGATGAACTGGATGAATCGGATAAATTTCTCCTTAGAGCACTTTGTTGGGTAGATAACACAATGTGTCTTCTTCCTATTTCAGTAATAGGATTGATTTCAGGTGAAAATCCTCTTCATCTTCTAGAAGCGCAAAAATCTAAGGACATGAAAAAAAGGATAAAAGTTGAAGAAAAAAAAAGGTTACTACTGATTTTTGGGCTATCTACGTCTAGATTCCAATCGTTCTTGATCACTAATATCTCGTTCAATTTCTGCCCAAGAATGGTTAAGCTCAACATGGGTATTGGAAGTGTCTAAAATGGTGTTAAACAGATTCAAAGCAATGCTAGTCTGCTCTTGAAGACCGGGCTCAATATTAGGTTTCCTTGCAACAGGCACAACCATTAAGAAATAAAATAGTCAAGGATCAATAACAAAAAATAAAGATGTACCAAAGAAAATCAAGTATGAAATTTAACCGGAGAGATATCGAAGATCCCCCCAGTATGGCTGCGAAATAAATGTTGAGGAAAAGATATGAAATCATCTTACTTAAGCATTTTTAGATTTTGCTTGGATAAATCAAAATAGATGGGAATCTCACCCTATGTTTATAGCCAACAAAAAAATAACATCCTAACTCACAAGTATTAATTACGAGTGCTTAGGCTAGTCTTTTATCAATAAAAAGATGGCTGGAAATTTACTTTTTATGTAATTTTCTGAACATATTAGTTTCTAAAATAAATGTAAAGATAGAAGTAAAGTCACCAATATGATAATCAAGACAGACGAGACATAAAGCAATCCTTTATTTCATTCCAATTCACCAAAGAGTCGTTCTTTTACAAAAATTCATACAGAAATTTAGGACCAAAGTCAAACTTAGACATCCACGATGGAACATACAAAAGGAACTTCGAAAGAAAATAAAAAACTGAACTCTAAAAGCTAGATCAACTTGTCATAGATTGTTGCCCACTCGACTCTGCACAATAGCCTTTGTCAGTCATGAAAACTAGTTCACAAACTGACAAGTCTACACATACTATCAAAGATAGATCAACACCTCTGAAAAATAAGTGTCTGAAAGATGTAATTCAACCCTGAATTTTGTTGTCTACAATAAGACATTGCTATCATAAAACAAATTAGGCTTGGATAAATTAAGAAATGAATGAAAAATGAATTATCTCGGCATAAACTCAAATAGAAAACCTTAGTATCCTTCTACTTCTATCCTCCTCTTGTTCCTCCCTTTCCTTTTTCCTTTAAGAAAATCAGAATTGGTTGAGGTAGTTGAACCACCTCATTAGTTGTCCAAAAATTCTTGAAGTCAACTGTCATCAACAATAGATAAAATAAAAACTCAAAATCCATATTTCCCATTATGAGATGCAATCTTTCCTTGATTGTTGCAGTCACCCTCCGATTTTCCTAAATTTTCCTTTGGCTGCACTGAGCCTTTAGGATTTATCTCGTTGATCATGTGGGAACAATCGTCCCTCAAATGCATCCAGGAAGACACCGATATTTTAGAGTCATTAGAGGGTGAGGGAGGGGCACCAATGGTTTTTCTTTTGTCAAGGGCATGGTGGGCCTCTGTTTTAAACCTTTTGCTAGCATGAGAGGACTGCACTGGTGAGTGGGGGGAAAATTGGACAATGGGGTTAATAGGTGTAGGATCATGTAGGGATAAATTAGGCCAGCCACGATGTTGGGAGATTGTGGGGTGGAAACTCTCTTTCCATCCATCATTTTCAGGAACCTTGGGTTGCAATGAGACATAAGCACATGGATACTAGGGGCTTGCGGGACTTGGAAAGGAGGCCTTTCAATCCTAGGTTGGACCACTCCTTGTCATATCCAATTAAAAAATCAATCCTGAAACAACTGGCCAAGCTCTTGTGAGTCAGCATCAAAATGTATGGAGAACCTTGGCCTTCTTGGGCCTCTGTTCCAATTACCTCTCCCTTTGTTTCCTCAGCCATGACTACCTCAACTGAAAAAACTCATTCCTGCATGCATGATTGATTAGCAAATAGTATTTTAAATAACCATACATGACAATGCTTAAAAATATGAAATAGATTTGGCTCAGCAATGTATTAGACTCATGCAATCCAATCCATACAAATTGTTTTACTATTTATCAATGAGAAGGGGTTGAATAAAGGGTCATGGGATATGTGAGGGGTTTGTATTGAGAAAAACATTATATGATGAGGGAGGAAAAATGAGGTTACTGCTCAAGGACAAAAACAATCGACTGCAAACCAAACAAAACATCATTGTTATTCAACCAAGACATTACTACTGCCAACTTCTTCAACACAAAAAATTTCTTGATTGTAATCAATTTTAGCACATGGAGTGAAAAATGAATGTGGGAAGCCGATGGGGCTGTAATTAGCGAAAATCAAAATAATGGTGGGGAATGACAGAGGGTACTGTTCATAAAATTAATTAAGTAATCCATATAATCATTCTATTAAAATGTGATACACCAAACAAATGATCATTGTGCCCCAATAACAATCACTCTGTATTAACCACTTCACTATTTATAGTCAAATATCTAACAAAGTGCCATCAACAAGACAATATCCATTACATAAAAATCCATAAGGGAGTTTTGTTCCTCTTATTTATCCAATTAACATCTTATAACAATTCTCGAATGTATAATAGTTACCATTTCCCCTCTGTTAATCATCAAAAGTTGTGTTTTAAAATTTTCTATGAAGTTACACTGTCACTGCAATAGGGCTTGTCATTTAAAATTTATGATATTCGTTAAACATACATAGTGGACACCCAACCCAACCCTCCATAATTAAATTGTAAAGCCCTGACTCATCATTTAAACAGACAGACAACAACCACCATTCCAACTCATGCTATGCTGTAGAAAAACCAAAATAATTCAATCAACGCAAGTGTAATTTTGTGACTGTACAAGCAAAATTCAACGCGACTTTAAATAATCAAAATGATGGGCTATCCATCCAACACAATGAGGCAACAAAAACATGCCTGACTTCATAAAACAAATAATCGAATTGCAAAAAGAAGACGTTTAAAACTCTACGACTATCTCTGAGTGTGCAATCCAAATATCCATATCAAACATAGTGGGAAGCCACCCAAAACACCACGATGAAACATTCCCCTTTTAAAATTCTAAACACACAATCACAGTATTAACTCAACTCACCGTGTCAAGATATCAATCTAATACATTATTGCTTCAAATTAATCAAACTACAATCAACCATGTTGTGTAAAACTTAGGCTCAACCATAATGACACAATCGAATAAGCATAATGCATACAGTGGATGGATTTTCTATAGTCATCCCGGTTGCAATAACCATTTGGACCAAAAAAAACTTATAGTTACAGTAACCATTTATTCATGGCATAGGAACACCACACATACAAATGCATTATGCGCGAACATCATTAAACAATTGTAACCAATGCCGAGCTAACATCCAAATAATCTTTAGTGAAAAAAGACAGTGACTGTGTAACAACCAATCAACCAATTTAATGATGAGCCTATACTTGGATTGTCGTAACAATCAACAATCGACCTAACATGCTTTGGCAATCACACATACCCACGCATTGACATGAAGCGAGGCTCTGACTTTCTCAATTAAAACAATACTGGGTTTTCAACACAAGGTGAGTGACTGTGTATTTTGAACTATCCAATTAACAATGCAAGGTTTATCCATTGTAATAACACAGGCAATGACTAGATACCAAAACCAACATGATTGTCACATAACCAATTTGGTAAGTCTGTACTCAATTCGGTTGACAATACATACCAATCAACCATAGCCAATAGTAAACCCGACAGGCCTCGACGGTCTTCTCTATCAACCCTCAGACTGGAGGAGTTAAGGATTTTCTCTATGGCCAACACAGGGAGACCAGAACCGACTCTTCTCTATGGTGAAAACCTGTGATACCAATGGTGTATAGACAAAGAACACCACAACTTACTTTGTGGACAGGGTGACAAAAACCTATGACATGAGAGGCTATAATAGAGGAGTGATGCTCAAATTTGGCCTGGTAATGAAACTTAACACACGCAAGGTATAACCCTCATGGATCTCCAGTCAAACAACCACAATGTCGAGGTGCAAACAGGGTCAATAAAGAGAAATATAACCCACTGCAGGACCATTAAAAGTGACAACAACCCAATTCCCAAGTGAACAAAATGTAGTGACAGATAGTTCTTCCAACCATTAAACTCCATAAAAGCCAAAGACTGGATAAAATGATACGAAAGTGTGAGGACAACCAACCATCCAAAACTAAACCAAACCCTCCAACCAAAACAACAAGGAAGACAGAGTGCCCTTATGGTTGTTAATACTTAGGATTACCAATAACTTCGTGACTCCAAACATTACTACAGATAAAACCATCAACGCTCCATTTAAAAATCACAATTTTACACAGTTGAAATACTTAAGAAAATCACAAATGAATACACCTGAACCAGTATCCATTTCATAGCCAGAGAAGACTCATAAATGGGAAAAAAAAGACATGTACCTGTGATGAAACACCTTAAAACTTGAGTTGGATGAGCGGTTCCTCTGTGCTAAGAAATCATAGCATAACCACAACAATAAGGTTGAACAATATCTTGACTAGGGTGGAGACCAACGGAAGGAGTAAGGCTAACGTGCAGTAAATGCATGTCACCTCCACCCACAACCAATTAATTCATTAGTACACACCAACCATTAACCATCAACCATTCAATTAAACCATGCGTTGGAATCTGCATCTATTACTTGTCAAATGTGCCACCCACATCATACCTTCCATTTGCAACTTGACCATATTACATATCAACTACATAATCCAATAAACCATGTATCAAAGCATCACCAATAACATGATCCACATAAACTTATGCCATAACAAAATCACCATGCATATCAACTATATAACTCAAAAAAAATCGCATAGCTATTATTTTAATACCTATGATAACAACAACTCATTAAAAATCGATGCATGTAGTATAGTATATAGCGAGTTTTTAGTTTCTTTCTTTTTCTTTTATATTGCCTTTTTCCTTTTTCTAATTGCTTGTGTATGTTATTGCTAACATGTTTATTGTGCAGGTCTCCTAGTAATAGATCCAACAATAGATAGAAGTGATAACAAGGATAACATAGGACGTTGTGAAATAAAACTTGAACCTAGAGAAGCATGAAAACCATAGAACATGCCTTATCCATTACCAATAAAACAGATTATATCACCATGTAAGAAGTTTCGAACAATAGCACGACATCAAATAAGCACCGGACCTGATCTCCAATCTACAAGGGGGTCCCACCTACTAGTATTATTTATCTTTTATAATAATATGCTTTAGCAACACTTTGTGGGAAAAACTTCATTACGATTTTAATCATCAACAAACTAGCGACTCCACAGGGAAATTTGTTTTCAACATATTTAGAAGTTAGAATTCTTAGTTTTGCAGACCAAGAACAACAAGCCAAGAAGATATAACTAGGAATATCATGCAACATGGGGAAGTGAGTGGATTTAATAGAAAGATGACTGAGAATCTGGGAATAATTCATGAAAAATAGTATGATGGGGTTTTTACCACTGTATGCATAATCATTCAACCAAAATATGCTCTTACTTTAAGGAAGGATTTTTTTTTTTTTTACTTGCTCTTAAAATCTCAATGGATGAAGAAATGACAAGAAGAAGCAAAAGATAACCAATTATTTTCAAGACAACAGTGGAAATACATAACACTTTCAAGGCTCCTTCAGAGGAGACATCATAACAGCTGTGTAAGCTTGATTGTTATTGATTAACAATGCCTTTCAGGGGTGTCACTATGGAAGAATCGATCCAGCATCCTATCTTGACCAAATTAACTAAAAGATGATAGGAAACAAAATCATGATAGAAGAAAATATGAAGAAATTTAAAACAACATCAATAAAAGACAAAAATGAAGAAGCGGCAAGAAAAGTTTTGAAACATAAAGTAGAAATCAAACTATTATAAAGAAGAAAAGAAAATAGCACAGAAATGAAAGCGGAGCTAAGCTACTAATATACAGAAAATCCAATCAGTGTTAGAACATTTCATGCTCGTCCCTCACAATATTTCAAGCGAGGACTGTTAGTGATGTAGGAAAACAATTGCTTCTGTAAATCCTTCAAAATGTAAGAGTTAGTGTCCAAGACAAAATAAATTTGGAAAAGACCCAACACTTGGAATTCTGATGTAATTATCAGCCCCTTGACACACACAATTAAATCATCGAGGTAGATATGGAGGCTAACTAATTCATCAAAAGTTGTGTGTATAGGCCTTATAAAAGCGGTACTTGCATCAATTAAGCTAGAAATAAGGCATTTGTAAGACATAGTATCACAATTAGTAATAAAATTTGTTTTGTGAACATTTTCCCCTTTTACCTTGATTTGATTGTAACCCAGAATTTCGTCAAGTAAGGGCTTCAACTGTAACTCTACAACTTGTTGTGGAATTATTCTTGTATTGAGGGGGACTGGAAAAATAATCATAGACCTCAAGAAATTTCCTAACTCCCCTTGACAGGTTGCTTTCAGTGCAGAGTTAACATGTCCTTGTTCTTGCCTAGCTGGTTTCATAGTATGTCGAATAAGACTAGATCAAAACCACGAAGATCCTCATAAGACCAAGCGAAAAAAAATTGAAATCCACCAAGTAGATCGTCAAACCTCATCTCTTCTTTATCAGAAAATTGGACATTTATTTTAACATTATTTAAATATTTAGGTGTCCTAATGTTCATGGATATGGTTTCAACCACATTCTTTCGTAACTCCTCTTCTTTTTGTTTTTCTTTATTGCCTATATCACTCGATGAAAATGAACTCTCGAGAGGATTCAAGCTCTTAAGAATTTTATTGTTTTCTATGAATATAATCTCCTCAGGCTTAAAAGGCTCATCTTGAATGAAAGCATAATTTCTCTCATCATTAGGGAGGGCTTGGCAAGATTCTACATTGTTAGGGATATATGGACGATATAGAGATTGAAAAGAACAGTCAGTCCTATGAGGTAAAAGTTGTTGATTAGGAGAAGCTGAAAATATAGCTAATATAACAATGATTGAATTCAACTCCCTCTTAACATGAGTGATGTTGAAGGATAAAATGTTTGAGATAAGCTCCCAAACAGTTTGGGAGTATCGTTCCATCAACTTGTTGCTAGGAACACACATTTTTCGTATCGAGTTCACAACAAGCTCAAAATCTCCAAAAACATAAAGGTGACCACAACCAAGATTAAGAGCATTTTCAATTCTTAATAATAAAGCTTCAAATGCAGTGACATTGTTTGTACAAGAAAACTCTAACCTACAAGACAGATTATGAATTCTTCCTACAGGGGAAACCAAGATAATACCAGCCCCATTTCCTTCATTAGAGCGTGAACCATCAAAGTTCACATGTCACATATCATCTTCTAAATCGATTCTTTCCAAAGGAATATTATCCTCTTCAACAAACATGGAGTACACTCCTAGGTCATCTTCGAATAGTTTACACTAGATTGCAGAATACTCTCTATGTAGGGTGAATTCTTCCCTCTCTAAGGACTATAATGTTCTTACCATTCCAAGGAACGAATAAATGTGTCCTGTCGAGTGAGAGGTATCCACCTGTTAAGGATTTCCAGTCCCTTCCCAAGATAATTGAGTAATTTCTTATAGGCATATCAATTACCTGAATGCTGAGGGTTGTCCTTATCTCAGGATGAGTGCATAAAACCAAGGTTATGTCCTTAATATCTCCTATGGTTGTTGTTTGTAGACTATTATAGGAGAGAATTCTTCTGGCGTTTTCATTTGTACAAGACAAGCCTAGCTCTTCCATAATAATCTTTGACATCACACTTGGGCCCAAACCACCATCAATGAGGCAACAATGGGAAATTTTATCCATAATCTTTACAGAAATATAAAAAGGGGGATTTTTTTATAGGGTATCTAAAGTTATGTACACCTACTTTATTTACAGAAGAATCCTCTTCGTTTACCTCTTCAGAAAGATTGGCTACAACGAAAGCTTTTCCTTCCATGAATTGTTTAAGATGCATCTATTGTTCAGGGACGACAACCATGTCTAAAAGGGTTTCATTTTCTTTGATGTTGGCCAAATGATTCAATATATTTTATTTGGAAGAGGGGAGAGGAGGAGAGATTCCTTGAATCTCAGGAACCTTAGGAACCTGGAGAGAAACAATGGTTGAGGATGAGCTTGGGCCAGAAGAACTGTAGGGAGGATCAAATTTTCCCTTGGGAGCATAGGCTTTGTTCCTAGTACTGATGAGTACTGATGACCATGACATCCTCTAGCTCTACAAAATATAGGACACAGATGGTAGCTTCCAGTATTGTGCCAAAGATATTATCTCTGGCACTCTTATTTACCTCACATGTGTTTTCTTCGTGGTGTTCCTCGCAAAAGTTACACCAACTCTGAGGAAAGATAGCCTTAGGTTGAAAATTATTTTCAACCGGATTCCTAAAGCTGGGTGCAAAAGAGGATGAAGCTCCAGGGGTGAGGGGGGAGACAGTTCCTTTTTGCTCATATTCTATCATACTATTATTCATGTTGTGTACTAGATGTAAAAGGGTGGACATGTCTATTTTTCTAACCAATTCTCCCTGGGGAAGACCAGTTCTTTCAAGTTGTTCTTCATACTCTGAGAAAGTATGCAGAGTGGAGCTTAGATTATCAATGGATTTTTCCTTAAGCCTATGATGGTAGGGGGAAGGAAATGTGTTGTAGTACTTCATGAAAGTAGCTTGGTTCTAAGGGTGGATGCGTTTGGGGATTTGATTGTATAACTTGGTGAAACACAAGTTGAATGACTTGATGGTCTCACCATCCTTATAGGTAATGTTATTATACTCCCTTAAATTTTCTTCTAGGATTTTATATAACCCATAAGTGGATCAGAACCAATAGATTAACTCCTTCCAAGTAGACAAAATATTAGGAGGAAGGTCAAAGAAATTAGTCGCAGCCTTTCCTTCCAAGGAATTGACGAATAAGCACATGCAAGTATCATTGTCGTTGGCACCTATGTTATGACAAGCACTAGAAAATGCCACCAGGTGTTCATTTGTACTAACAATGTTATTTCCTTAAAACCTAGGAAGGTTCTCTTTAAATTTTGGAAGTGGATGAGTAGCAGGTGCTAGGTTAAGACGAGAGGACACATGCCATGGTGTGGTTGTGGCGTCTTCTTCAAACTGAAAAAGACCATACTTTTAGTGACTTTGGTGGGGTCTATGATAGATTGTAGAGGGATATGGTGGCTATATAAGATACCAATCACTGATGAATATAAAGATTAAGAATATGGATCACTTCCAGTGCCACCAGAGGCACCACTAGATGCCATCTTGTGGATGATAGATGAGGGAAAGAAAGATGAACTGGATGAATTAGATAAATTTCTCCTTAGAGAACTTTGTTGGGCAGATAACATAATCTTTCTTCTTCCTATTTCAATAATAGGATTGATTTCAGGTGACAAGCCTCTTCTTCTCTAGAAACACAAGAATCTAAGGACATGAAAGAAAGGCCAAAACTTGAAGAAACAAAAAGGTTACTGTTGATTTCATGGTTTTCTATGTCTAGCTTCCAATCGTTCTTGATAATGAATATCAATCGCTACCCAAGAATGGTTAAGCTCATCACGGGTATTGCCAGTGTCTAAAATGGTGCTAAATATATTCAAAGCAATGCTGGTCCGGTCTTGAAGACTGGGCTCAATATTAGGTTGCCTTGCAACATGCACAGTCATTAAGAAATAAAATAGTAAAGTATCTATAACATAAAATAAAGATGTATCGATGAAAATCGAGTATAAAATTTAATTGGAGATATATCGAAGATCTCCCTAGTGTGGTCGCCAAATAAATGTTGAGGAAAATATATGAAATCATCTTACTCAAGTGTTTTCAGATTTTTCTTGGCTAAAGAAAAATAGACATGAATCTCACCCTATGTTTATAGCCAACAAAAAAATAACATCCTAACTCACAAGTATTAATTACGAGTGCTTAGGCTAGCCTTTTATCAATAAAAAGCTTGCTGGAAATTTACTTTTTATGTAATTTTCTGAACATATTAGTTGCTGAAATAAATGTAAAGATAGAAGTAAAGTCACCAAGATGTTAATCAAGATAGATGAGACATAAAGCAATCCTTTATTTCATTCCAATTCACCGAAGAGTCATTATTTTACAAAATTTCATACAAAAATTTAGGACCAAAGTCAAACTTAGACATCCCTGATGGAACATACAAAAGGATCTCCAACAGAAAATCAAAAAATTAACTCTAAAAGTTGGATCACCTTGCCAAAGATTGTTGCCCACTCGACTCTGCACAATAGCCTTTGTCAGTCATGAAAAATAATTCACAAATAGACAAGTCTACACAGAATATCAAAGATAAATCAACACCTCTAGAAAACAAGTGTCTGAATGATGTAATTCAACCCTGAATCTTGTTGTCTACAATAAGACCCTGTTATTATAAAAATAATTAGGCTTGGATAAATTAAGAAATGAATGAAAATTGAACTATCTCAGCATAAACTCAAAGAGGAAACCTTATTATGCTTATGCTTCTATCATCCTCTTATTCCCCCCTTTCCTTTTTCCTTTAATAAAATCAGAATTGGTTGAGGTAGTTGAACCACCTCATTAGTTAAGTTAACTAAATATTCAACCAACTTTTTAGTTAACGGTGAAAAGTAATAATCATAATAAGGGTTATAAATAAATAAAAACTAGTAGGTGGGACCCCTCGTGACTCCCTTTAGCTCATAACAATCATAACTTAACTAGTTAGCTAGGAAAAACACACCTCCTTGTGGCTCCCATCATTATATTCACATTTGACAATTTATCTCATGATATTTGGAATTATTTTCAAAAACAAGTATTACTCATATATGAAAAAATAATCATGTTGTCCAAAAATTCCTAAAGTCAACTGTCTTCAACAATAGATAAAATAAAAACTCAAAAGCTATATTTCCCACTCTGAGATGAAATCTTTCCTTGATTGCTGTTGTCACCCTTTGATTTTCCTGAATTTACCTTTGGCTGCGCTGAGCCTTTAGGCCTAGTATCATTGATCACGTGGGAACAATCATCCCTCAATTGCATCCGGGAAGACATGGATCTGTCAGAGCCATTGGAGGGTGAGGAAGGGGAAACAATGGTTTTTCCTTTGTCAAGGGCATGGTGGGCCTCGATTTTCAACCTTTTTCTAGCATGATAAGACTGTACTAATGAGTGGGGGGGAGATTGGACAATGGGGTTAACATGCGGAGAAGAAGGTAGGGATAAATTAGGCAAGCCATGATGTTGGGAGACTGCCAGGTGGAAAATCTCTTGCCATATATCATTTTCAGGAACCTCAGGTTGCAATGAGACATGAGGAGGCACAGGGATACCAGGGGCTTGTGGAACTTGGAAAGGACGCCTTTCAGGCCTAGGTTGGACTACTCCTTGTGCAATCCAATTGAAAAATTCGGCCTGAAAAAACTAACCAAGCTCTTGTGAGTCAACATCAAAATGTATGGAGAACCTTGGCCTTCTTGAGCCTCTGTTCCAATTACCTCTCCCTCTGTGTCCTCGACCATGGATACCTTAGATGAAAAAACTCATTCCTGCATGCATGATTCATTAGAAAACATTCTTTTAAATAACCATACATGACAACTCTTAAAAATATGAAATAGATTTGGCTCAAAAATGTATTAGACTCATGCAATCCAATCCATACAAGTTGTTTTACTGTTTATCAATGAACAAGGGGTGAATAAAGGGTCATGGGATATGTGAGGGGTTTGTATTGAGCGAAACATGATATGATGAGGGGGAAAAAATGTGGTTATTTCTCAAGGACAACAACAATCAACTGCAAACCAAAGAAAACATCACTGCTATTCAACCAAGACATTACTACTGCCAACTACTTCAACACAAAAATTTTCTTGACTATAATCAATTTTAGAACATGGAGTGAAAAATGAATGTGGGAAGGCGATGGGGTTGTAATTAGCGAAAAGAAAAATAATGGTGGGGAATGAGAGTGGGTACTGTTCATAAAATTAATCAAGTAATCCATATAATCATTCTGTCAAAAGGAGATACACTAACCAAATCATCATTGTTCCCCAATAACAATCACTCTGTATTAATCAGTTCACTGTTCATAGTCAAATATCTAAGACAGTTCCATCAACAAGACAATATGTATTCCACAACAATATGTAAGGGAGTTTTGTTCCTCTTATTTATCCAATTAACATCTTATAACAATTCTCAAATGTATAATTGTAACCATTTCCACTATGTTAATCATCAAAATCAACCACTGCCCACACATTACTTCAATCATCAAATACACCCAAAAGTCATGTTTCAAAAATTTCAATGAAGTTATATTGTCACTGCAATCGGGCCTGTCATTTAAAATGTATGATATTCGTTAAACATACATAGTGGAAATCCATCCCAACCCTCTAGACTTAAATTGTAAAACCTTGACTCATCATTTAAATAGGCATACAACAACCACCATTCCAACTCATTCTATGTTGTAGAAAACCCAAAATAATTCAATCAAGGCAAGTGTAATTCTGTGATTTTACAAGCTCAATTCAACGTGACTTTAGTAATCAAAATGTTGGGCTATCCATCCAACACAACGAGGCAACAACAACATGTCTGACTTCATAAAACAAATAATTGAATTGCAACAAGTCCATGTTTAAAACTCTGTGACTATCTCTGAGTGTGAAATCTAAATATCCATATCAAACATAGTGGGCAGCCACCCAAAACACCATGATGCAACATTCCCCATTTACAATTCTAAACACACAGTCACAGTATTAACTCAACCCATCGTGTCGAGCTATCAATCTAATACAATATTTCTTCAAATTAATCAAATTGCAATCAACCATGCTGTGTAAAACAAGGGCTCATCCCTAATGACACAATCGAATAACCATAATGCATATAGTGGATGGATTTGTTATAGTCATCCCAGTTGCAATAACCATTTGGACCAAAAACAATGCATAGTTACAATAACCATTTATTCGTGGCATAGGAACACCACACATACAAATTCATTATGCACGAACATCATTAAAAAATTGTAACCAATGCCGAGCTAACATCCAAATAATGTTTAGTGCAAAAATACAGTGACTGTGTATCAACCAATCAACCAATTCAATGCTGAGCCTATACTTGGACTGTCGTAACAATCAACAACCAACCTAACATGTTGTGGCAACCACACATACCCACACATCAACATCAAGCGAGGATGTGACTTTCTCAATTAAAACAATACCGGGTTATCAAACACAAGGAGAGTGACTGTGTATTTTGAACTGTCCAATTAACAATGCAGGGTTTATCCATTGTAATAACACATGCAGTGACTAGATACCAAAACCAACACGATTGTCACATAACTAGTTTGGCAAGTCTGTACTCAATTTGATCGACAATGCATACCAATCAACCATAACCAATAGTAAACCCGACAGGCCCCGACGATCTTCTCTATTAACCCTTAGACTAGAGGAGTTAAGGGTTTTCTCTGTGGCCAACGTAGGGAGACTAGAGCCGAGTCTTTTCTATGGTGAAAAACTCTAAGACCAACAGTGTATAAACAGAGAACACCACAATTTACTCTGTGGACAGGGTGATGAAAACATGTGACAGGAGAGGCTATAACAGAGGAATGAGGCTCCAATTTGGTCTGGTAATGAAACTTAACACACACAAGGTATAACCCTCATGGATCTCCAACCAAACAACCACTATTCTAAGGTGCAAATAGGGTCGATAAAGAGAAATATAACCCACTAAGCGACCATTAAAGGTGACAACAACCCAATGCCCAAGTGAACAAAACGTAGTGATGCAGAGTGCTTCCAACCATTAAACCCCATAAAAGCCAAAGACTGGATAAAACAATATGAAATCATGAGGAAAAAAATCCACCCAAAACTAAACAAAACCATCCAACCAAACCAACAAGGAAGACAGAGAGCCCTTATGGCTATTAATACTTAGGATGACCAATAACATTGTGACTCCAAACATTAGTGCATATAAAACCATCAACACTCCATTTCAAAATAACAATTTTACACAGTTGAAATACTTAAGGAAAGAACAAACCAATACACCTAAGACAATATCCATTTCATAACCAGAGAAGACTCATGGATGGGGGAAAAAAGACATACATGCGATCAAACACCTTAAAACTCGAGTTGGTCGAGCGGTTCCTCTGTGCTAAGAAATCGGAGCATAACCACAACAAGAAGGTTGAACAATATTTTGACTAGGTTGGCAGCCAATGGAAGGAGTAAGGGTGACATGTAGTAAATGCACATCTCCTCCACCCACAGTCAATTAATTCATTAGTACACACCAACCATTAACCATCAACCATTAAATTAAACCATGCCTTAGAATCTGCATCTATTACTTGTCAAATGTGCCACCCACATCATACCTTCCATTTCCAACTTGACCATATTACATATCAACTACATAATCCAATAAACCATGTATCGAATCATCACCAATAGCGTGATCCACATCAACTTATGCCATAACATAATCATCATGCATATCAACTATATAACTAAAAACAAATCACATAGAGATTAACTTAATAGCTAGGATAACAACAACTCGTTAAAAATCGATGCATGTAGTATAGTATATAACAAGGTTTTAGTTTCTTCCTTTTGATTTTATATTTCCTTTTGCCTTTTTCGAATTTCTTGTATATGTTATTTCAAACATGTTTATTGTGTAGGTCTCCTAGTAATAGATCCAACAATAGATACCAATGATAACAACGATAACATAGGATGTTGTGAAATAAAACTTGAACCTAGAGAAACATGAAAACCATAGAACATGCCTTATCCATCACCGATAAAACAAATTATATCACCATGTAAGCAGTGTCGAACAATATCACAACATAAAATAAGCATTGGACATGATCTCCAATCTACAAAGGGGTCCCACCTACCAGCATTATTTAGCTTTTATAATAATAGGCTTTAGCAACACTTTGCGGGAAAAACTTTGTTCTGATTTTAATCGTCAACAGTTAGATCCATAATTTTCTATGAGTTTGCAAATGGATTTGTTATGCATTTATTACATTTAGATTTAAATAAAGGGGATCTAATTTGGTAGTCAAATATCACAGTATTTATGCTATGTCATAACCATTTATTTCTACAAAGGAAAAATATTTGTATGCAAACTGTTTGTATAAATACCTTTGTGGAGAACCAAGTAAAAAAAATAAAATTAGCTAAAATATCACAGTGGTATCAGAGCCCTCTTCCTGCTNGGGGGGGGGGGTTGTTATTTCATGAGGAGAGGAAATACTAGGTATATCACCTACATGAGTAAAAGACAACGAGGGGAAGAAAATATTTTTGACGAAGGAGAGGAGGAGATGGGTGAGAATCAACCCAGATAAGAACATGGGAGACCCAAATGAGGATAGATCCCTTTAGATTTTGGATAAAATAGCTAGTGGGAAGCAATATTTATCCCAACTCATGACTCAATTAATTGCAGCTCGGAACCATGGCAACAACTCTACTGCAGGGGGTTCAAATGTGAACAATGGAAACAATGGTGAGGGGAGCCATCATGAGATCCCTACACCAAACTAGGACATGGTGCCTACACAGGTTGGACCAAGGGCAATTAGAATAGTCCCTAGACCACTAATGCCTCAATTCTTGGAA
>ML777653.1:458163-477054 GCA_009831015.1 Picea engelmannii | reverse complement strand
TATGAATGTCTTGTTATGCCATTTGGATTAATAAACACCCTGACTAATTTTATGAGACTGATGAATGAAGTCTTGAAAGATTTTATTGGCAAGTTTTTGATTATATATCTGGATGATATATTGGTCTTTAACAAGACTAAATAAAATCATTTGAGGCACTTAACATTGGTGATGAGGAGACTGTAGCAGGAGAAGTTGTTGATTAATTTGAAAAAGTCCTCTTTCATGAAGACATAACTCATTTATTTGGGTTTCATGATCTCTTCAAATGAGTTGAAGATGGATCCAGAAAAGGTGAAAGAAATCAAAGAATAGCCGTCACCAAAGAATATATTTGAGGTGACAAGATTCCATGGATTAGAAAGTTTCTATCAGAATTTCATCGGAAATTTTAGTGGGATTAGTGCACAAATGATGGATATAGTGAAGAAAAGACATAAGTATTTCAAATGGATAGAAGAGGCTGAGAAGATCTTCAATATATTGAAGGAGAAGATAAAAGAATAGCTGATTCTGGTTTTACCATATTTCGGGAAGAGATTTCAAGTGAGATGTGATGCGAGTGGAGTTGCAATTGGAGCGGTCTTGAGCCAAGACAATAGACTTGTTTCATATTTCAGTAAGAACATGAATGATACTTAGAATAAGTACTCCACATACGATAAAGAGTTTTATGTCATAATTCAAGCCTTGAAGAAATGGAGGCACTATCTTGTACCAAAGGAGTTTTTTTTGTACATTTATAATCAAGCTTTGCAATTCATAACCAGATAGGAGAAATTAAACCAGAGACACACTAAGTGGATAGAATTTATGCCAAATTTCACTTTTTTCATTAAACATATTTCTGGTAATGCTAACAAGGTTGTTGATGCATTGAGCAGGAGAAGTTTGATTCTGTAGGAATTTCAAGTGAAAACCTTGGGGTTTGAACACATTAAGGAAATTTATCATGATGATCCATATTTCAGAGAGGCATACGAAGAATGCACACATATTGTGCTCGGAGATAGAAGCCAGTGGGATGAATATTTGATTCAATATGGATTGTTGTTCAAAGGTTGCTAACTGTGCATACCAAAATGCTCGATGAGGGAAAACCTGTTGAAGGAAAAACATAGTGGAGGTCTAGCTGAACATTTTGGCCATGACAAAATGTTTGCGCAGTTGAATAGTTCATATTATTGGTCAGGTATGAAAGAAGAAGTAAATAAATTTGTGAATAGATGTAAGATTTGTCAGTATGCAAAGGGAAATAGACAAAATACTATGTTGTATCAACCATTGCCTATTCCAAAGAGAAATCGGGATGCAATAAGCATGGATTTCATGTTGGGATTGCCAATAACACAAAGAGGGAGTGATTCCATATTCGTGGTAGTTGACAAATTTTCAAAAATGGCACACTTTCTCCCATTCCAGAAGACCAGTGATGCAACACATGTTGCTAATTTGTTTTTCAAGGAGATTGTGAGACTTCATGAGTTACCCAGGAGTATTTTCTCAGACAAGGATACCAAATTTGTTGGTCATTTCTAGAGAACATTGTGGAAGAAGATAAAGACAAATATTTCTTTAAGTTATGCATATCACCCTCAAAAGGATGGATAGACTGAAGTAGTAAATTAGGAGATTTGCTGAGGATTTTGCTCACTGAACATCATAGTCAGTGGGATCAGATTCTAGCAAAAGAAGAGTTTGCATATAATAACTCAGTAAACAAAAGCACTAGAAAGAGCCTGTTTCAAATAGTGTATGGAATGAATCTGAGGGGAGGGTCAGAGTTATGAATGTCTTGTTATGCCATTTGGATTAATAAACACCCTGACTAATTTTATGAGACTGATGAATGAAGTCTTGAAAGATTTTATTGGCAAGTTTTTGATTATATATCTGGATGATATATTGGTCTTTAACAAGACTAAATAAAATCATTTGAGGCACTTAACATTGGTGATGAGGAGACTGTAGCAGGAGAAGTTGTTGATTAATTTGAAAAAGTCCTCTTTCATGAAGACATAACTCATTTATTTGGGTTTCATGATCTCTTCAAATGAGTTGAAGATGGATCCAGAAAAGGTGAAAGAAATCAAAGAATAGCCGTCACCAAAGAATATATTTGAGGTGACAAGATTCCATGRATATATGAAWGTCTTSTATSAGAATTTCATCGGAAAGATYTGTCAGKRTGCAAAGGGWMAKAGWYAWRATACTRTSTTGTATCAACCATTGCCTATTCCAAAGAGAAATCGGGATGCAATAAGCATGGATTTCATGTTGGGATTGCCAATAACACAAAGAGGGAGTGATTCCATATTCGTGGTAGTTGACAAATTTTCAAAAATGGCACACTTTCTCCCATTCCAGAAGACCAGTGATGCAACACATGTTGCTAATTTGTTTTTCAAGGAGATTGTGAGACTTCATGAGTTACCCAGGAGTATTTTCTCAGACAAGGATACCAAATTTGTTGGTCATTTCTAGAGAACATTGTGGAAGAAGATAAAGACAAATATTTCTTTAAGTTATGCATATCACCCTCAAAAGGATGGATAGACTGAAGTAGTAAATTAGGAGATTTGCTGAGGATTTTGCTCACTGAACATCATAGTCAGTGGGATCAGATTCTAGCAAAAGAAGAGTTTGCATATAATAACTCAGTAAACAAAAGCACTAGAAAGAGCCTGTTTCAAATAGTGTATGGAATGAATCTGAGGGGAGGGTCAGAGTTAATGGATCTGGAGAAGAGTGAATTTAGGAGCATTGGAGCCGAAGACTTCACTGCAGAAATGCAGAAGCTCCATAATTAGATCAAGGAACAATTGCAGAGCAACATCAATGAGTATAAACACAGAGTTGATAGACATAGGAGGAAACTTCAATTTGAAGTTGGGGATCAAGTTCTAGCACATCTAAGGAAGGAAAGGTTTCCAAGGGGAACATATAACAAAGTGAAGATGAAGAAAATAGGACCATGCAAGATCTTAAGAAAATTTGGTGAAAATGCTTATGAGATAGAACTACCATAATATGTGGGTATATCACCCATATTCAACATTTCATATTTGTATCCTTGCAAGGAAGATGGAACCAGAAGATCATAGGACCAGAAATAAATTCAGTGGAAAAAGATAATGCATGTAGCAGAGAAGTCGCAGATGGATAAGATCGTGGATCAATGAATTGGCAAGAAGACCCGTAGGAAGACATATTTTGAATATTTAGTAAAGTGGAAAGGACACCCAATAGAAGATTCCAGCTAGGTCAATGAAGCGGATATCTAGAACCATGGAAGGTCGGTGCAAGAACTCATGGACATGAGTCCATGAATTTTTCATCTAGAGGAGTATGATGCAGGAGCATCGCCAACAAAGCATGAGGTGGAGGACAACTGGGCGTAATAGCATACATTTTGAATAATTTTAATTTCTGAAGAAGGTGTATCACACAAATATATTGAAAGGAATTGTAATTAAAGGACATATTTAATGATATAGAGCTGGATGATTTCATGAGGACATCGGAGAATGCATCTTTCTTTAATGTTGAAGATTGCAATACAGATCTGGAGCTTTCGCCCTTATCTGTCTGACTCGAATATTTATTATAATAAATGTTAAGTAGTTGAATGTTTTATTTCTATAGGATAGTTCTAGAATAGTTGGAGGGAAAATCTTGAAGAGCTCTCTTGTATAAAGCTTTGTATTGTTGCCCATAGGTGGTTGCTAAAGTTGTTGGCATTTTTTAGCTAAGAGAACAATAGATGTTGTTGAGAGGCTACTGAATATTATATAGGTTGTAGTCACATATGTTGTAGAATTGTTGAAGAACATTTTATCAACCCATGTATATAATTGTTGCATGAATATAATAGAGGAGAATTGTCCCAAATGTATGGTGTTGTTTTCTCTATCTAGATGAATGAATGGTAGAATTTCTGTTTAGTTGAATTTATTTGTTATTTCTTGTTCTTGTGGTTTATGAATGCATTTAGATGGTTGAATGTATGAGTCTCTGTGAATATTGAACAAGTTTCAATTTTTTCTCTTCTACGAGTGAGTGCAAGGTGTGCATAGTGTCCACAAGGTGTGTGTGACAGAGTCTGTCTCGACTCAAAGCTCTGAAGAGGTAGCATGAAACTTATGTATGAAAGAGTGAATAGGCATCGGAAAGGAGTGCATGAAAGAGTCTTGTTTGAATCAAAAGTTTAGATAGGATAGTGGAGGTTGGCATGTAGGAGGAGTTACACTGAGAGTCATATTGTTCAGGAGGAACAATTGAGCGTGGAAATATTGTTGCAAGGAGTTCACATTCACCCTTCAGAGGAAAATATTGAAGGAAGTTTGTCTGCAAGGAGTGTGCGATAGATTCTTTTGACCTATAAGATCAAGAGGAGTAGCATTACTTTAGCTGCAGAGCAGCGTGTGAAGAAAAATTGCAAGGTGTGCACCATTATCTGCAAGGTAAATTGAGTTGTGGAGGAAGACCTATTGCAAGGCATGCACAGGCTGAAAATTCAACTAAGTGTCGAAGAAAGCGTTATGAGGAATAAAGAAAGTCGAGGAAAGACAATCCTAGGAGGGAGAGAGGAAAGAAATATTCAAAGGAAGGATTCCTTTAAGGTTTCCCAAAATCTACGAGCCAAATCCCTTTCGGAGGAAGGCGAGATTATTCCAGATGGTCAGATCTAGAAGAACTGTGTGGAGGTTAGTTGTAAAGTATTTTGGCACTTCATGGTTTAGGAAGTTTGGAGGCATTGTAAGAGAAGAGTCGTGAAGTAATCTGAACCATTGGCTGCAAGGAGGACACGTGATAGCAGATTATAATATCCGGGAACCCAAATTCTGGAGGTTTGTGTTTGAAGTGAACAGGAGGTTTGCGAAGTCGTGAAACCTGAAACATAACTAGACTGTTAGATCCAGGGAGACACACGACAAAGATTCGTAAATTCGAAGAAAAGCACTTCGAAAAGAACTGAAGGCAGATACCAAAATATATCTGAATCCTAGAGTTGCGGAGGGGTTGGCCCACGGTCATAGCTTGTGGTCACTTAGAAGAAGGAGTATGGCATGGGGCTAGAGCTCACAAAGTTTGGTGTTGCTAAAAGCGTCGGAGAGAGAATTTCGGTTAATTTGACCCTGCAGGTAACACTAAAGGGACCTGTGTGTTAAGCATTTGGGGTCTATTGAAGGCTCGAAGAGTCAATTTGGCTCAAGAAACTGAAGATCCAAGACTGGGAGGTCACAAATCCCCAAGAGGGAAGGGGTCTGCGTCAGAATCTACCCATGTGAATAGATGATTTGATGTCAAACATGGTAGAAACCACATGATGACCAGTCATTGAGGTAAATTATTAACAAGTGCGAGGAAAATCACCAATGATGTCAATGACTCCCAAGGTACCCTAGTACATTCCAAAGAATGTGAATAAATGAGCTGAGGTTGAACACTCTTGAAATCATCCGATCAGAGGTCAATGATGTAAACCCACTTTCATATGTGAGGAGGCCTACCATTCAGGTATCCAAGTCCCAAGGTACTAACTGGTTTCTAAGTCTAATTATTGGATGATGTGTTGAATTTGACAGAAAAATACTCATCGAAGGAGGGCCTTGATGTATCCCCCATCAACGACACAAAACTGACATAGGAAAGTGATGTAATATGTTGAATCAAATGAGTATGGAATGACATAGGAAATGCAAACTGGAAATACTACAGATGGATGGTTTTAAGTAAAACTTCCCTTGAACACAATGAGGCATGACAACTGACTTTGCAGCATTGAATCGATGACTACCAAGAATGTAATGTGGCAACAATAAGATAACTCTTCGACTTGAAAAAAAATTATGGAGACACATGGAATTGGTATGACTCAGAGACAAGTGGATTACCCAACTGTAAGATGAGACACAAACATGTGCCATGTTCAAGGGCAACAAAAGCTTCCATATAGAATTCTCAAAAACTTGACTCACTTCCTTCAATTCCCCCCCCCACCTTGATAGATGAGTACCTCTTTTTCATTTAACGAGCTCAAGGAGGGTAACACATGATCGAGATAACTCACCTTCGGTAAGTTCCTCTTCATTTATTTAATGAACTGGAAGATGGAAAGGTTTGTTCCCATATGGGTCCTTCAATGTGTAGTTTAGCGAGTCCAAAGAAGGAAAGCTCAGTGGTTTTTCATGTTTAGAGAGTCTAAAAAGAACTTAAATGTGACTCCAGGGTTGTCCTTTTCATAATTTTTAGTCTCTGAAGTCCAAAAAAGCATAAAACAATACAGGGGAGAATGCTTCTAATCGTGATTTATTAGAGTGTTCCTTTTCATAATTAGTCTCATGAGGTTGAAAAAGAGATAAACTATCACTCGAAATACACCCTTTCAAACCTTTTAATGAGTGTGAAAGGAAGAAAGGTCACTCGACAATATTTTCATGTTTAGAGAGTCTAAAAAGAGCTTAAAGGAGACTCTAGGGGGTTCCTTTTTCATATAACCTTTATGAGTTTGAAAAAGTGATAAAAGTATACTCGGTGACATTCTCACATATTTACGAGCATGAGAAAGAACAAATACTAAGCTCAGTAACGTATTCTCATGTATTTACGAGAACGATTAATAACAAATACTAAGCTTGTTCTAGAAAAATACTACTACGTTACGATGGGAATGACCTTCAAACAAGGATCACTCCTTGCAGCATGTCTCTCTAGAGGTATTATGCCCCCAACTTCTTTGGAAAAAATTGGTGGTTTTTCTTTAGCATGATATCCAACGGATGGAGATCTGCCCCTCAAGTGTCATTTCCTCCGACGACTCTTCATATTTCCTTGTTTAGGTTTCTCGTTACTAATGGAAATATTTTCACTAGGTGGAGGAAAAGAAGGTTGAAGTACTTGATCCAAAGTGAGAATTGATTGTAACGGAGGGGGCTCTGTTTCATTTTTTAACGAGCTTGACAAATACAATGAACTGTGCTCCTAGCTTCTATTTCATTTTTTAACGAGCTTGCCACAAAGAAGAAAAATTATGCTCAAGACCGTTGCTTGATCATGGCTTCCAAGAGGACAATGCTATGGAAGGAATACATGTCAAGAGACAAACTTTAGCCATGGATTCTAGGAGATCTTTGCTAGATAGAAGAAAAAAAATCTAGAAGGAATATATGTTGATGACCTCGATAAGGGTAGGAAGATCTGGCTCTAATATCCCTATCGAAGAGATGACCATGTCAACTACTGGATCTAATTCAGGAGAAGGGAAATATTATCTATCGTGTGTGGATGAATGCATGGGGCAGATTGTTACATAATTGACCTGCGATGGGGAAGAAATCTCTAGCATGTATGGACCATTCAGGGAAGGCAGATGGTTGACCATCAAATGAGGGTCAATGAATGAAATATGGTTGATCATTACTATGTTTCCATTGTGAGGGAAACATATCACTCATAAGAGAGTGGACAAACAATATCTCATAATGTAGACATATTCTCGCTATAGGAGAAGGTTAAAGTCCAAGGGGTCATGAACTACTATCGCATCGACGTAGACTATTTTTCCTCCCAATGTAACTGGAAACTGAGGAAGGATCCCTAAAGGTTGAGTAACTCTTATGTCAAGGGTCAACATATTTTGAGTCACGGGTGCAAGTTGTAGTGAACCAAAATATTTTCAACCATTCATGGATAAGATTCTAATAGAGGCACCTTCATCTATTACAGTGTTAGGAATATTCCTATCACAAACATGCATAGTGATTTGGAAAGGCATGTAATAAGGAAGACGAGGTTCTATCAAATGATTCCAATTAAAAAAAATCATCTGCTTGCTTGAAGGGGGTGCCATCGAGATGGGTGGAGTGACCCATTGTCCAGGTTAATCAATATTAATGAGGTATACTTGAGAAACATCCTCACTCTTTTAATGAGGAGTGGTCTCGACCAATGATGGAACCAGATCAACCACCTTGGTTGCACTCTTCAAGGGAGGAGTGGGATCAATCGATGGTGGAACTAGATCGACCACTTGGGTTGCACTCTTCAAGGGAGGAGTGGGATCGACTGATGATGGAACTAGATCGATGATCCAGGTGGATATCAGTGGCCACCCACCTTTTCCAACTGGCTCAAAATAGTTTTCTGGCAATTTTGGTAATTTACCTTTTTTAGCAGTTTTCACTTCTGGAATTGTTTTGAGGCCCTAAACGATGTTTTTTGGGAACAAAGGTTTTAAATTTCAAAGTTCCTTCTATATTATGCCTAAAATTAATCTCCTCAATGATACCTTTCCAATAGTCTATCATACGCCTAAAACGGAGATCGCATGCAAAAGTTATGACCCTGGGAAGTTAATGTACTAACTTACCCAAACGGGGCCCACATGACTTTTAGCGCTTCATCTCCTAGGGTTAGATTTTTGGATGTCTAGGGTTTTTTTAATTCCTTATTATTGTAAAAATGATTTTAGAGCTTCATTGTAATCATCTTCTTGCAAATGAGCGCAACCATCACATCTCTTCTCAAAGATAAGTCACCACCATTCCAGCAAGCTTGTTTCCGTTGCATTTTACAGTTTCATCTTATTTCGCTATTGAATAGAAAACTAGTTTTACTGTATCTCTGTTATTTTTTGTTAAGAATCTATTAATAATCTAGATTCATTTCGTTCTACTCATAAAATCTAGATCAGTGGTATCAGAGCGGTCTTCTCCTTGTCGTCTTAATGCATGTCCCCAACGAGGTCGGAGTACAAAGAGTTGGGTCTCGAGCTTGTTTCTCTTGAGGACAAAATCTCTCGCACACCCAAGCAACCTCTCATGGCAGGAGAAAATAAATATGATAGGACAGGAGATCCTTTCAAACTATTTATTGAGGAATCCTTCATGCAACAGAGGAACGAGATGATGGATAGTTTCACGCATATCCTTCAGTGACTACCAATAGGCGATGCATCTTCTTCGAGTGGAGGCGCCACCCCCTTCAAGGTACAAATAAAATTCGATATTACTATATTTGAAGGTCAGATAGATGTAGATGTTGTGGACAAGTGGTTGAATCTATTAGAAGGATATTTTTCTATCCATAATTTTTCGAATAGAGAAAAGATTACTTTTGCGCTCCTCAAAGCCGTTCCCCATGTCAAAGATTGGTGGGAAAATTTCTATGAGCAAAAGGAAACAAAAGAAACCTCATTATTTATAGCCACGACCACCTGGGAATCCTTCAGGGATGCTATTAAGGAAAAATACTACCCTTTCGGAAGTTATGACGACTTGTATACCAAATGGACCACATTGTGGCAAGAAAGAGACCAAGCAGTGCCAGATTTCACAAATATCTTCCATACCTTGCACACCAAGCTAGGTATCAAAGATTCAGAGAGAAATATGGTGCTCAAGTATCGCGGTGCTCTGCATAGATACATCTATAATGAAATGGGATTTATGAACATCTCATCCTTGGGCGAGGCCTACTAATATGCCGTCAAAATTGAGCAGAAGATCAAACAAAAGATGCAACAATATGGGCCTGGGAACCCCTCACAACAAAAGCTAGGAAAGGGAGACCCCAACCCATAGAACAAAGGATAGAGCAAAGATGGACAGTATCAGGACAACTAGTCCAAACTGCAAGCAAAGAAGGACACTTGAAAGACAAAGAAAGATACTGTAAAGTGGTGCGACTTCCATAAGAGCCCTTGGCATAACATTGTTGAATTTTGCTCAAAGTAGTCACTGGTGGCCGAAGTGAAATCCTCTGAATCAGATGTGGAATTTGACTCTGAGCCAGAACCAAAAAGGGGAAGATGGATCATTGATGCGAAACCCAGTGCCACCGTTGCTACCACCAATCTCCATCCTTGTGAACCAGACGAGCCAGAAGAAGGAGAGCACCTCTTCCATTCACAAATATGGGTAAAAGACACCCTGCTGCACTTTATCGTTGATAGCGGTAGCCAGAAGAAACTCATATCAGTAGAGGTCATCAATCGACTAGCCCTGCCGACAATGCCCTGCCGACAACCCTACACCATTAGATGGCTCCTCCAATGAAGAAATCTCCACGTCAGCCAACAGTGCCAACTGTCGTACGACATCAATCCCTTCAAAGTCGAGGTATTGTGTGATGTTTCTCCTCTCTAATTTTGTGATTTTCTTTTCATCCAACCTTATTTATGGAAACATCATGTTTTATATGCATCTAGGCCTCATAGTGTTATTATTACTTTGAACAGGAAATTGTACAGGATACCCGAGGCAGTCCCACCTAGTGCTATTTCCTTGATCTCTGCTAAGCAATGCAGGAAGATCATCTCTCAGATGGGGAAGTTTGTCTTCTTCGTGATTTTCTCTCAGAATAAGAGAAATATCATAGCCACATCTAGGGTCTCTATGGACGACCTCTCCATGTAGTAGAAGCAAGTAGATACAATCGTGGAATAATACTCAGATATCTTCTCCTCATCTACCGGGGTACCTCTGAACTACTAGGTCAAGCACCCCATCGATCTGACCCCTGATGCAATGCTGCCCAATGGGCCAGTCTATCGTCACTCTCTATTAGAGAATGAGGAGATCAAGCGATAGATCCAAGAATTTCTCCACAAGGGGCACATTTGTCCCAGCTCATCACCTTGTGGGAACCCAATCATGTTGGTACAACAGAAATATGGGACCTAGCGACTCTGCATTGATTACCGGGCTCTGAATAAAATCACAGTCAGAAACCGGTACATGATTCCCCAAATTGACAACCTCCTTGATCAACTCACAGGGGATAACTACTTCAGTAAGATTGATATGAAGTCTGACTACCACCAGATCCTGATAAAACAGACAGATGTATGGAAGACCTCTTTCAAGTCGAAGGAAGGCCTTTTTGAATGGTTGGTGATGCCCTCTAGTTTGTCAAATGCTCCAACCACTTTCATGAGGATGATGGACGATATCTTGCGACCATTCACCAATATGTTTGTAGTGGTGTATCTGGATGACATTCTCATTTACAACAAGACTTGGGCCAAACACTTGCAGCATAATCAACAGGTTCTGCACACCCGGTGGCAGCACAAGCTATACGCCAACTTGGAAAAATTCTCCTTCGGCATGGACAAGGTCCATTACCTAGGCTACATCATTGATCAGCATGGAATACATGTGGATCCAACCAAGATCCAAGTCATCCGTGATTGGCCAGCCCCAACCACACTCACTGAGCTTCGAAGCTTCTTGGGCCTTGCCAATTTCTATCGCAGGTTCGTGTTGGGATTCTCCCATATTGCATGGGCCCTCAGCCAAATAACCATGGGTGGTGGTAAGGAGAAATTTGTGTGGGGTCGGTCCCAAAAACAAGTTTTCGATGATTTGAAGCAATGCTTGTGCTCAGCCCCAGTACTTTCACTACCAGACCTGCAACAACCCTTTGAGATCGAGACAGATGCTTCAGACTATGTTGTGGGCATCGTTCTCACTCAGTACGGATACCCCGTGGCCTATCATAGTGAGACACTACCAGATGTTGTCCATAAGAACCCTACTTATGACAAAGAAATGTACTCCATTGTGAAATCCTGCCGCCAGTGGAGACAATACATTCTTAGGAAGGAGACAGTCATCCACACTGATCATAAGCCACTGCAGTTCATGCAGATACAAGGAAAATTGCAGAATGTCTGCCATCAAAAGTGGTCCACATACTTGTAGAAATTCCACCTCAACATCAAGTATAAAACATGAAGCACCAATCATGTCATTGATTGCCTCAACAGACTGCCAGTCGAGACACTCACCACGGTGCTAGACTCTTGTAGCCATGAGACCTCTGGATGGCCCCAACTCTATGAGATGGACTGGGACTTTGCCACCACCTACAAAATGTTGGGCGCAAATGCAGTTGTCGATAATTTCCATCTTAAGGATGGGTTGTTGTGTCGTCTAGGCCATATTTGTGTTCCATCAAGAGAGAGAGCGAAGATGATATGGGAAGCCCACTACAGTCGGGTGGCACAACACTTCAGCATCAAAAAGACAATGGCGATGCTACAGAAACATTTATACTGGATGAAACTTCGATAGGAGGTCATCAAGTATATCAGTTCATGCACTGCCTACACTATTGCCAAACTGACCACTAAGAAATAGGGCTTGTACACCCCTCTTCCTACTCTTGACAGGCCATGGGAATCCATCTCAATGGACTACATGTCGGGCCTCCCATCCACCAAGCGGGGAAATGACTGTGTTTTTGTGGTGTTTGATCAATTTTCTAAGATGGTGATTATGGTTGCCTGCAAGAAGAGAATCACAATAAAGGCCACTGCCAAGCTCTTCTTTGAATGAGTCTGGGTACATTTTAGAATCCCACAAACCATTGTCTCGGATTGGGACAGTTGATTTCTTAACACATTCTATTCGAGCCTCTGGTCACTGCTGGACACCAAGCTCACTGAATCCATGGCCTTCCACCCCCAGACAGATGGCCAAACCGAGGTCGTAAATCGATTGATTGTTCATATCCTTCGCATGTATAATTCAAATAACCCTTGCACATGGGATGAGATCCTTCCCTATGTCCAACATAGCTATAATTGAGCCCTGCATAGCCCAACTGGCCACATCCCCTTTCAGGTGGGGTTGGGATTCCAACCATTCGTTCCCATAGATGTTTCACTTCTCCTTGTGGTCACCTCGACCGACTCATCTCCTGCTCCAACTGAAGCTGACAAAGCCACCCAGTTCATTGAGTGTATCCAACACATCCACCAACAGGTTTAGGATATCCTACAGAAGTCCAATGACAAGTACAAACAGTGCCATGATCAACATCGAGTGCCACATAAGTTTCAGGTGGCTAAAAAAGTTTGGTTGCACTTGCAGAAAGAACACCTTATAGGACCCCATTGGAAGCTTTTCCCACTCCATTATGGGCTAGACACCATCACCAAGGCTATGGGGGATAATTATTTTGAGCTCAACATTCCTCCTTTCCTTGGCCTACACCCAGTGTTCAACGTGGATGTCCTTCGCCCTTATTTCCCACCATTATTGGACACCTCATAAGTAGCAGATCAACTGAAACCAAAATATCTCAACCCCGACTGCATACAACATGCATCCGATGATAATATTGTGGACATATAGATCAAGGGCACTAGACAACAAAGGATCCATCTTTATCGAGTCGTCAAAGCATGACAACTCCTGCACCAAGGCAAGTGGCTCACCTGGGGCCAAATTCAACAAAAAAATCCTCATCTGATGGGGGACCTCAATGCAATGGAGACCATTGCTTCCTAAGGAGGGAGGATTGACCCAGGTGGATATTGGTGGCCACCCACCTTTTCCAACTAGCTCAAAATAGTTTTCTGGCAATTTTGGTAATTTACTATTTTTAGCAGTTTTCGCTTCCAGAGCCGTTTTGAGGCCCTAAATGATGTTTTTTTTGGAAACTAGGTTTTAAATATGAAAGTCCCTTTAATATTGCACCTAAAATGAATCTCATCGATGATACCTTTCCAACGGGCTATCATACACCTAAAATAAAGATCGTATGCAAAAGTTACGACCCTAGGAAGTTAATGTACTAACTTACCCAAATGGGGCCCACATGACTTTTGGCGCTTCATCTCCTAGGGTTATGTTTTTGGATGTATAGGGTTTTGGGAATTCCTTCTTATTGTAAAAATTCCTTTAGAGCCTCATTTTAATCATCTTCTTGCGAATGAGCACAATCGTCACATCTCTTCTCAGAGATAATCCACCACTATTACAACAAGCTTGTTTTCGCTGCATTTTACAGTTTCAACTTATTTCGTTATTGAATAGAAAAACAGTTTTACTGTATCTCTATTATTTTGTGTTAAGCATCTGTTAATAATCTGTAGTCATTTTGTTCTTCTCATAAAATCCAGATCAATTGACCACTATGGTTAGTGGTTCAACCAAGGATGAAACCAGATTGAGCACCTGATCAACAAGAATGACCGGGGACGGAACCGAATTGACCAGTCCATCAACTAACGATGGTTTGGAAGAGATCTCATGATCACTAGTTCGAAGTTGAATCTTTTTCGAAAGATAAGAAGCCTCGTCTATACGATGACAAACGTGAGATTAATGATCACCTTCGTATAACAAGCAAGGAAATTTGGTAGTTCTATTCTTCTTACCAACCTTAGCATCACTAGTTGATGGGGTGTCACTAACATGTTCAATAGGGGTTGATGACATGGAAGACCACATTTCTAAGACCTTGGGGAGACCATGGAAATCCCTCAGAATGTGGTCACCCTTAAAAAGTCTGCAAGGGAATTTGGGTTTGATATTCTTTGTTTTAGACTTGTAAACTTTATCAACACTCCCAGTACGAATAGCAGTAGTTGGTTGCTCGAATCCAACATGAATTGAGGTGGCTGGAGTCTTGGTCTCTTTCTAATTCTTCTTCTTCTTCTCTTTCCATTTCTTCTTCTTCTTATGAACCTGCATACTTGATTTAGAGCTTTCACTAGGTGAAGAAGGAGAAAGGGAAGGAGACCTGATGGGTGAAGAAGATGAAAGGTCAACATTAGGTTGATATGTGGGTGGTGTGCTTACATATGAAGCATTAGGTGCATTTGAAGCACTGGGAAAAGTTGAGATCACCGAAGTGGGGAACAACCAAACCGGTAACCCGATGGTGAGTCCCAGAAGACTTAGTGTGGCAATGCAGGAAGGACCAACACTTCCAAAAGAAGGAAAGGAGAAAGGTTCCTTGGGAAAAGGGGTTCCTTCATTGGTACCCCAGGAATTGACGCCATTGACACTGTCTCAACTAAAGTTCCACTAAGGAAAATAAACAACAGACTCTACAAATCTAAGAAGAAAACAATCAAACAAACCTTCCCACAATGAAACCACTAGTTGGTGATGAAATCCAACATTGCAAGATCAATATAGGAAGGGGTTGGGATAGATCAAGTGGATTAGTTACATTGTCGACCTATGTAACATACTTATTACTTGGTATAATTTCCCACATATTTTTACCCGTGCGTGTACCTTCCAAGGAGTCCGAGTGAGTTTGACCAACATCTAATCCAAGTACAATGAAGACTCCCCTTCACCGTCACCTTGTGTGTCAACCATACAGATATAGGCCACTAAGATTACCAACTCACATTCAACCGACGGGTGGGTACAACTGATATTCAGGAAGGAACATATGGGCATGATAACAAGTCCAAAATTATTCAAGAGAACTAAAGACAAGTATACCGGAATACTACTGAGAACTCCAAATGTATTCGAGATTCACGAAGCTCTGAGACCAAATGAAACTAGTCATTTCTCAGGAAGAACCCCCAATATACGATCTTTCTGCTACGTGGGTTAAGTTTCAAATGGGATATCTCTTCTTTTCTCTTGCACACAACCTTGTGTTTAACCCTTGTGTGAGAGGGGGATCTCGGCTATGCTTATACAAACAATTGGATTTACCGCTCCCTAGCACAAGATTCTATGTTTGTTTGATGGCTTTGGAAAGTTATCCTAACAATCTATTCCAAATCCCTACGCTCGAAGCTAATGTAGGTTCGCTACCAGATAATATAAAAGTGTGTGATCAATTTTATAAGCGCTTCATTTTAGAGTTGTTTTTTACTCAAGGGTGAGAAAGTGAAACTAATGATGTTTTAGACTCAACTCCAAAAGAATGCAGAAAAATGAGATGCAAATATTTTTCTTCAATGAATCCTATATATGGGATGGAGAAGAGGTTCAACTTTCTTCAACAAAAACACCCAATTCCCAAATGCAGTCTTCTAAATGAAATCTATTACATTACCCAAAATAAAGAATGCAGCTATCTTCTTTGTTTGATTCTAATATATAAAGAAAGCAAATGCAAATATTTTAATGCTCCATTACTTTCAATCAAAATTAAAGAGTCGAATGCAGATACAAAAGACACGAAGAAAAAAGGATTTCAAACAAAGCATGCATTCAAAATATAACTAGAACTAAAAGAAAGAAGTATGATAACACAGTCAATCAAGGACTCAATACGCAAAAGAGAAAGAAAACACACACTCATGAAAATCCTCAAACGATGAGTAGCAAGAAAACAAAAATCAAGCTAGGTTTCCATAAGAGTCGTAATCATCCAAAAAGAGAGATGTTTCAAATGAAGACAAGAAGGCTCAAAACCAAGAAACCTCTGCAAACCTTAGTTGATGAACAATCCTAAATATTCAAGCAATCTGAAAGATTTATGAGATGAAGATCAAATAAACTCAAAAGTAATAAAGAACCAAGGGATCTTGTTAACCCTAGGGGATCACAACTAAGAGAAAATTTGCAAGCCCAAGGTATAAACAAAAATGAATGCTATATAGCTAAGTCTTAGGAAAACAAAGTCAAGGATGATCAAAGTTTTATGAGAAAAAGGTTCCTCGGGATTAGATTGAGAAAAATTGAGCAGAAAAGGGAAGAAATCACCAAAAAAGGAGACTAGCGCTCATGTTTCCAAAGGAACAAAGAACTTTAGTGATCTGATATACACTGTAGGGGATCTCCAATTGTATATCAACGCTCGGATATACACTACAAGGGAGCGTTACCCTTCCTAGAAACTCAGAGCATAGGCTTAAAAATAAAAACAATTGATCTAGAACTCCCATAATTTTGTGAAATTTTCAATGAGAAGGAGAGAAAAAAAATAGATCAGAAACAAACAATAGAAATGATATAAATGTGGGAAAAATGTAGAGACAATCCAAGGAAAGAAAATTGAATTTCCGTCCCCAGTGGAGTCGCCAAATTTTTTTATAGGAAAATTCTCCTGCAGATAGGTGAATATCTTCTTGGATTATAGACCCCTAATACGAAGACAAAAACAAACAAATGGACACTAACATACCTTTGAATTCAATTACCTAATCAGAAAGAGAAAGATAAGGAATAAATTTTGATGCACCTTATTCCGTGGTTCGTCCTCTCTACCTCCAATCAGAGTCTGATCTCAAAACTCTTCAACACCACTCAATACCTATAATTCAATGGAAAACAAAAAGACAAATAACTCCTACTCTACTCTATAATATTAAACTAATCAAATCCATCTATCAAGATCGACAATTATATGCAAAAATACAAAAACTTGAAGGGAATATGCCAAGAAATATTGATGAGAACTTTAAAGAGATACTTACAATCTGTAGATCAAGTTGCAACAACCTCTCCAAGTCCTCTTCATCTATCCCTTGCACAATGCTCCCTGTTGCCGTCCTTATACACACTTGCAAACATGAGCTAAGTCCTGCTCACTTAGTGTGTCCTCGGAGGCACAATGCCTAGGTTCAAAGCCCACGCTGTCACTTTGACTTGAACCTCTTCTGTCTAGGCTAACTCCTAGGGAAGCCAAGGGGGGTAGACCCTAGTTACTAGATGACATTTACGATTAAGTGTTCTAGAAGTTGATTTTAATTAGTTAAAAGGTTAAGGGAAATCTAGCTTATGATGTCAATCAGCAAATGCAAGATGCAACTATCTAAGTATGAGAGTCAGACCTTTTCCTAGGGCAACTAAGACTAGTGCCTAAGTTTGGGAAATGGGGTCAACTATGATAGGGGGATGTTAATTACAATATAAGTTACAAAGTATTACAATAAGATAGATACAACTAGACACAAAGAATATATCAGATATACAAATTAAGACTAGATACTGTTAAGCCCTAATATTGTCTCATTACCCCTTAATTGGGGCATATTAGATTAGTAATGTTATTTTATTTATGTCGACTTGAGGCCATTAGTTGTAATTATACCTCCTAGTCTCCTATATATACCAAGGAGACATTTTCATTTTGAATCATCTTGTACTTGAACATTTAAGTGGGGTAAAATGAGGTTGCCCCCTCGAAGAGGCTTATTATCTAAAATTCTCTCTTTTTCAAGGCATTGAGTACTTTTTCTAGGGATTTTCTATGCTATATTGATATTTGGTTCTTAACATATGGTATCAGAGCTCAAGGTCTTGGGGTTTCACTGCTACATCTGAGACACCTTGGAATTTTTGCTATAACTTTTTTTCTACAATGTTTCAGAAGGAACGGCTTGGAGGATATTTAGTAGACAGATCAAGGTACGTTGGGTTCCAAATTCAGCTCCTGAGACCTTACACTTTCATAGATACATCCTATACAATATAGGGTTCTGGAATCGTCCTGAACTGAGTCATTGCGGAATTTTTACTATAAAACAATTTCTGTAATGTTTCAGACCTTGAGCTCCAGAGAATATTTACAAAAATTAGCAAGGTATATGTGGTAAAAAGTTCATATTATGGGTCATATTTAATTTGTAGATACACCCTGTGTAATATAGGGTATCTGACTAGTCCTATTGACTAGTCTCAAGAAGGTGTTCTAGGTGAAACAATCACAAATTCTTCCTAGAGTATCCAAATTGCATGGGACTAGTTGCATTGGATCGTGGACAATCTATAGTATTTCGGGTGTGAGTTTCAAAATTTTATATCAATCAGTTTGTGCGGGGCACACTATACAAGTGAGATCTCCTGGAAAGGCCAAAAATCAGCAAGTTGTGGGGAAGTTACCATAAATTCCACTTGGCACATCCAATATTGATCACACCTGTGGCATTGCAGAGAAGAAATATCAGAGAAATACATAAGAGAAAGTTTCATACCCAGAAGGGATGAAACTTGGGAGATACAATAGAAGAAATATTCTCTAGTAGAACCATCTCAAAATCAAGGTTCAAAAGTGATACTTGGCCAACATGCCACCCAAAAAGGGAACTTCTACACCAAATAAGCCTCCAGAAAATCCTACTTGGACTCTTGATGAAGGTGAAGAAATGCATAGGGATATAAATGAACTACAAAA
>ML777653.1:430257-454270 GCA_009831015.1 Picea engelmannii | reverse complement strand
CTAGTCTCCTATATATACCAAGGAGACATTTTCATTTTGAATCATCTTGTACTTGAACATTTAAGTGGGGTAAAATGAGGTTGCCCCCTCGAAGAGGCTTATTATCTGAAATTCTCTCTTTTTCAAGGCGTTGAGTACTTTTTTTGAGGATTTTCTATGCTATATTGATATTTGGTTCTTAACAGATACAAGATATACAATACACTAACAAGTTTACTTACATGTGCAGGAATTAAAGATACATAAGATAAATAAATCAACACATGAAGCCAAGCATGCTCACAATAGATAGAGTTCCTTTGGAATGCTTTTCAATGGCCAAGAGACACAAATCACTCAAGACCCAATCAAGAGAATGCCTCTAGGTGGATGTACACTTCTTGAAGGATCACACCGCGAGATAAAGGAACAAAAAAAGATGAAATCTTTGAAAGTCAAGTGCTCCAAATGAAGAGATATAACCACTTAAGCAATAATTCTACAACACATAAGTGATAACTTGCGTATGAATGTAAATTGAAAGGCAATGAGATCAGTGAACTTGCAAGTGTGTAACTGTATTGCTGATGGTGTAGTTTGAAGATTAAATTAAGTGATTAAGTGTGAGATTAATTTTAGCCCTATCTAGGTGTCAACGCAAAACTCTCCTCCCCCTATTACCAAGTGGTTGTTGGATACTCAAGAAGTGAGGCAACGAGGCCTACCCTAGCTTCACAGTTCAACCCTAAGGCCGAGTACTATGGAAAAATTTCAGTGGCTTTCCTCAAAACCCCAGTTTTTAAGTGGCGAAGATGATGAGTTATGGTTTCCTATTAAGTCTAATTAATAAATTTTAGACCTATGAGCTAAATATTGTGAAGTGTTATTGAGTGCTTGTAGCTTGCTCAACAAAGGATTGCCAAAATACTTAAAACTGAAAGATAAGAAGGATGAAGCCTTTAGACAATGGATTGCAAGTTAAATTTTAGTTTCCAGAAAAGGCCTTGGGGACCCAAACCAGAATTATTGATTGAGTTCTTAGTTTATTAGATTGCACATGTGAAGTGTGAGAACTGAAAGTAACTTGCGAAATTGTAAAAGATGATTACTTTATGCCTTTATGAAACTAGTGTTAGCATGTGCATGTGTAATATAAATATTAGATAAACTGAAACTTGCATGCAACGGAAAATAAAGATCTAATCTAAGCCACCACGGGATCTAAGCTAGCATGTGTTATGAGATCTAATCAAGACTATTTTAAGTTAAGCATGCATGTAGAAATCACGACTAATATAGCTAAACTTGCAAGGAAAGACAGAAAAGAAAACTAATCTAAACTTGCAAAGTAAAGACTAAAATAAAAGAAAGCAAGCCGCTTGGGTACAACTCCTTTGGGCTTGCGTTTACAACATTTTAGAGAGGAAAGAAAGATGAGAAACTGTTGCCACTATGAGAGGAGTTGTTCTTGTTGATATTATGGTAGCTGCAGGAGGTATTCACCTCCACGTGTAAACCTGACGAGAATAGAATTCTCTGAGAAGCAAGAAGAAACCCTAATGAGTTGGCTAATAACCCTAGAAGACATGTCATCTCAAGAAGATAACTTGTATTAGGTTATTATCCTCTAAGAGAAGAAGTCAGCCAGAAGAAATAATATATACTAAACAGATAGATACTCAGAATGAGAAGTTGGCCCAGGCAGTTAGCCAGAATTACTATAAATACAGGAGGCAAGTCTTCATTCTAGCAGGCAGTCTCAGAATTGCAGAGCAACTCTTGTGCACACTGCAGTGCCTAGTTTTGTGTGCAGGTTTGGAGGAGAGATTCCATTATAGCTACTGCAGCTAGCAGATCACGTTTGGCTTGGTCTATCTCTTGGTTAGGGTTTGGACTATCTGATTAGATCTTGTTGGTGTGTTATTCTTGGGGAAAGGAGTGCTACCCTTTGTTTGGCTATCTAGCCTAGGGTTTGCTTCTGGAGTGATTCTTTGTTAAGGTTAAGGTGCTCGGAGGGTGGCTTCAACCTATGGTTGGGTGAAAATAGCAATATTTTCAATGGTAAAACGAGCACATCCATTCATATTCTAACAGGTTATGGGCCCACACCTCCTTCATTCAGTCTAACCGCTAGAAGGAAACATAGCTGTAAAGATATTAATCTCGTTGAAGAACTGTCGCTAGAGTTTCTAGCAAGAGTAGTCACCATAGCACTGCCACTAGCGTTACTAGCAGGTGCAGTTGCAGAAACCCTAATACTCTTGTTGAGGCACCTTAAGTGAAGGGATTGACCTAATTTCTAGATATATCAGTGCGCCCTAGCCTAGTGCATCTCCTGGTACTCTCAACAAGCCAAGACGTCAAGTTTGATTTTTTGGTCAGATCTAGGGTTGACCAAGTCAAAGAATCCATGACCTACTCTATGAAGTTAGAAAACAAATTAGATGGAGCTTCTAACTTCATAGCATGGAAGATAACGATTGACCTCATCCTTGCCAAGAATAAAGTGTTGGATATCGTGAAAGGAAAGATTGTGGAACCGGAGTTTGAAGAAGGAAAAGAGAAGGAACCACAGAACATTGCAGTTATGGAGAAGTTCAAAGACGGTGACATCAATGCCATGAGTATCATAGTGGACTCTATAAAATACCATTTGATACCATACATCTCCCATCTTGACTCATTGAAGAAGATGTATGATGCCCTAACAAACCTCTTCTTAGTCAACAAAATTAGACAAATAATGAGTCTAAAGAATGAGCTTCGTGACATAAAGATGAATGATGATGATAACATAACATCATACTTTGTGAGGATCTCCCAGTTAAGAGATCAACTACAAGCCATTGAAGAGATCATTTCAGAGAAGGAATTGGTAAACATAGTACTCAATGGTCTTCCCAAGACGTGGGATGCATTTGTCTCAAGCATGAACAGAAGAAAGGAGTATCCTACATTTGAAGAACTTTGGACTTGTTGTGCTCAAGACGAATCTAGGATCAGTGCAAAAGAGACACCCCAAAAGAAGTACAATGATCAATCCTTCACAACAAGATTCAAGAATTTCAGGAACAAAAGGAAGTTTGGTTCAAGGAGGAAGACAAATCAAGAGAAAGATATTTCAGAAATACAATGCTTCAACTGTCGAAAGTATGGTCACTACAAGAATCATTGTCCCAAGCTAAAGAAAAGGAAGGAGAAACACAAAGAATCAGTTGTCTAAGAAAAGGAACCTACAAAGAAGACTAAGCAGGATGAAAGAGACTTCTTCTTTTGAAGGTAACGATACTCTTTTTAGTTCTTGTACATATCTTGTTTGCATATCTTGTATATCTATCTCTTAGAAGATAATATGTTCCAAGAAGAGCTATACTTATGGAAGAACAACAAGATAAGGATTTCTATCATTATACAAGTCAGATAATACACATGAAAGGATGAAATACATCAAACAAATCATGTGGAAGTTATTACAAGATAAGCCAAAATCAAAATCAATCCTGAAGAGACTTGGAAAAAGCAAAGACAAAAAGAAGTCAACAATCAAGAGGAAATTGGAAAAAGATTTGTAACACTTTGCAGAAGGCAATAAGGATGCAAACAGAAGCGTGGACTCTCCTAGATGGAGGGAGCCGATTATATATTTCCAAAATAAAAACATGCACCCATACATGAAGCAAGGGTTAAGAGGGAGCTAATCCTATGATCCAATGAAGATGATGAATTATATATCCATGGTAGCAGCCATGAAAGGTAGTTCGTGTTCAGTTCGACCTCAGAAGAAGTCTTCTTCGAAGAGAAGCCGTAAAGTATCCCTAGTTGTCCATCTACATCCATGATCCTATAATGAAAGGAAGAAGGAAATCTTTAGGGTATGGAATCTATAAGAAAATCCATGGATCCAAGATCTAAAGAAAAACATCAGGAAGAACATAAAGATTCCAAGAGAGAAAGAGAAGCCAGAACAACCAGTCATTGTATTAAGAATCACAAGATCACCAACCTGATATGAACTCAATAAAAGTAATCAAGCAGAGGAACTGAAAGTTGTGATGAATAACAGTGTATATATGAAAGCATTGCAAGATCCATAACTAGAGGTTCTCCCAGATGGAGGGAGAAGACTATGATGATTACTTGTTCCAATAAATCAGACATACCTCTACATGAGTCTTTATCTCATCTGCAATATCCATGGGTTGGAGTTCTACATCAAATGAATGCAAAGAATATTCTCCAAAGCAATTGAACAAAGAGCATATGAAGAGCAACCTCAAGACTTTGAAGCATACCAGAAAGAGACCCTTGTATGCAAATAGAAGAAGATAACTTGGTGGAGAACCTCCAGTGCACAATAGAAGTGTGGTGAATATTTTCTATAACAAAGATATTGTATCAAGATGATTACTCAGAAGATTAGATCTCATGATGACAGAAGAAGTGCCACATGGATATGTTCCAGTTTTCCAACAATGATATACTTTATTGATCAGAGCTACATGAAGCCTTCAGAGAAAGCCAATGTTCTAGATCGAAGTACATTTGAAATCAACAATTACATTATCCATGATGAAGTCTAGAAAGGAGAAAGTGGTTCTTCAATACATATCTCCACAGATGAGCAGATAAACAGACATTTTTGGTAAATATTTTATCCAAGATGAAAGAGTTTTCATACTCAAGCTGGAGCTCGTGGAGACGACTTCCTTATTGAAAAAGGAAGAGATGACTCCCAGGTTGGGAGGGAGCACTGATGTATTATTGATTGATGGATAGTCATTTTTCAGTTCGAAAAATGGTCCAATATAAGTAGATACTTTCCAGTTCGGAAAGCGGATTGAGATTTCTAATGGACATACATTTTCCAGTTCGGAAAATGGTCCAGATTGCTGATGTACCATAGACAATGATTTCCCATTGTGGTTACCATGGGAAGTGGTCTAGGGCAGTCTCTCTTCTTGAGGGTTACTCAAGAAGACTTGCCCGCCTCGCCGAACAACGATTTCTCATTGTGTTTAACATGAGGAATGGTATGTTTTGGAGGTTGGTGCAAGATAGTCATTTCCTCTTGTGGTTAACATGAGAAATGGTCTGGACAGTCATTCCTTAGGGAGGATTCATTCTCTCCAAGCTGCACTTTTTTTAGTGCTGGAAGAATGGCCCAGGGTGGGGAATGGTCCAGGTTCAACAATCAGGGACAGACATTCCTTAGGGTAGACTCATTCTCTCTAGGTTACACTTTGTTTAGTGTTGAAGGAATGGCCCAAGGTGGAGAATGGTCCAGGATCATAAAATTAGGACAATTATTCTTCCTTGCTTGAGAAGAATAGTCCAGATAGCTCATCATTGATGTCTTACCTTTTTGAAGGTAGATATTCTTCTGAGATCTCATAGATGTGAATGGAAGAATGGCCCATATGATTCAGTTTATATCATAACATTGTTTCTATGCAGGTTGATATCAGATGATTGTTATGAAGACTGTATTTCTCTAGAAAGTATACTACCGTGGTGGATGTGTTCCACTTTTCGATCAAGTGCCTGTGTTCTACTTGGTTTGGTAGTATACCACTGGATTGTAGTTGTGTACTACTATGGATAGAAAAAGTTGTATTCTATTGAATGATATTGTTCCAATTGACTTGAAGACTATCAACGGTGTTGAAAATGATTATCAGCTAGATGGATGATCAATGAACAGATTTTTCCTAGCCATAAAATGGTTCATAACATTTATTATTCTAGATTAGAAGAATGGTTCTTGTGTCACTATGTGGAGTGAGCATCATGTCTGATTACTCAGATAGAGTATGGTTCCGAGAAATGACGAAGTTGATGACACTGATGGTGATGATGGTTCTCATGATCTAGTCATGAGACAGTCTATACAACTATGTTGATGCTACCAGGTGAATGGTATGTTTGTGCTCAAGACCATTACCTATAATACCTCCCTATCTAGGAGGGAGTGTTGATATTATGGTAGTTGCGGGAGGTATTCACCTCCACGTGTAAACCTGATGAGAATAAAATACTTCAAGAAGCAAGAATAAACCCTAATGAGTTGCCTAATAACCCTAGAAGACATGTCGGCTCAAGAAGATAACTTGTATTAGGTTATTAGCCTCCAAGAGAAGAAGTCAGCCAGAAGAAATAATATATACTAAACAGACAAATACCCAGAATGAGAAGTCGGCCTAGGAAGTTAGCCAAAATTACTATAAATATAGGAGGCCATTCTTCATTCTGGCAGGTAGTCTCAGAATTGCATAGAAGCTCTTGTGTGCACTGTAGTGCCCAGTTTTGTGCGCAAGTTTGGAGGAGAGTTTCCATTGCAGCTGTTGTAGCTAGCATATCACGTTTGGCTTGGAATATCTCTTGGTTAGGGTTTGGACTATCTGATCAGCTCTTTTTGGTGTGTTATCCTTGGGGAAAGGAGTGATACCCTTTGTTTGTCTATCTAGCCTAGGGTTTGCTTCCAGAGTGATTCTTTGTCAAGGTTAAGGTGCTCAGAGGGTGGCTTTGACCTATGGTTGGGTGACAATAACGATATTGTCAATGGTAAAACAAGCACATCCATTCATATTCTAACAGTTCTGAGGGTGTGTTGTGTATGAAAATTGGGCAGCATGCCTTCTTGTCCTGGTAAGAACCTGCAAAAATCAGCAAGCTATTGCTTGATGATTTGAGATGCAACACACTCAAAAAGTTACTGAAATTTCTGTTTTTAGGCAGAAATTTCGTGCATACAAAAACCAGAAAAGTATATAATTTACGGTGACCTATCTGAACACATTAGATACCAAAATGAAGAATGAGAGAAGGTAAATAATATCATAAACAATTTTGGAGTGTAAGTGAGAAGTAAGGGCAAATCCGTGCTTGGACTTGTTCCAATGTCCTCTCCTTGAAGTGTCCTGTAAGGCTTAAACATAATGTGAGATGAAAATAGATAATGATGCCATATATTAATAATCAAAACTACTTTCAATCATTAGTCAATACAGATCAAATAAGCTAGAAATTATACAATCACTAAACTTAGTTAAGTAAACTAATTTACCCAACAATCTACCTACAATCACACAAATATTCAAAACAAAATGATTTCACCTCATATGCATACAAAGAGCCCAGAAAAATCTTAAGATCCATGTATCCTCCAAAGCATTTCCTTTTATTATCCAAATGGAAGAAGTTGTAGAAACTAATTGCTACAAGTTCTTCAAGAGCCACACCAATGAAGAAAAGTGACAATAATGATGAGAAAGGAAGAGAATGAGATGGTGAGAAAATAGTAGAATAACAGTGCAATAATGAAAGCTGAAGAAAGAGTGAGGGAGAGGTTTCTTAAATAGTAAAAGAAACCAGAGAGACCCCCCTCAGATCATTGACAAATGTCAAGATCTAAATTCATGAGGAAACTCAAATCAATGAAAGAGTGAGCTCTTAGGGTGAGGGGAAATGGCAAGAAGAGTTGGATGGGTGAAGAAAGAAAGGCAAGGAAGGGGAGAATTTGGACAGAGGAGGATTTTATTTCTTTGATATTACGTTTCCCTCTTCACATGAGATGTTTCCATGTCTTTCCAAGAATGAAAGCGTAAGATACCAAGATGAGTGTGAGTTTCAAGAATAAGGAAAGCGTGAGGCAAAAGAGGAAATGGTGTGAGGGATATGGGAAATGCGTGGGGGTTGAGAGGTGACTTGGAGGGAGTGTGGAGTCCACACTCCTTAAAGGTAGGTGATTGGTGGAGGAAGGGAGTAGGGGAGGCCCATGTGTTATTTAAGTGAGAGTTTCCACTTATGAATAGGGAGTACGTGAGTTGGTGAGTGAGGAATACGTGAGGTAAGGGGGACGTAAGGTATGAGTGTGAAGTCCACACTCTAATGTGGGACATGGAGGGGAAGGAAGGAAGGGTGCACCTCATGAGGAGGGGCCCTCAACCAAATAAATTAAAACATCACCAAGTAATGCGTGGAGAGGGGGGGACGTACTAAGAGGAATGTACTAAGCAAAGGGGAATTAAATTAAAATTTAATTGATTGAGTTGGTAAAGGGTAGATAAATGTTTAGGATGGGTAGGTAGGGTCCTATCAACATTATTTTCACCTTTACATCACTTAATTTGGTCCACCATGTTAGCGTCGAAAGTCACTCCTGGATTGCTTGCAGGAGCAGAGCCCGACGCCCATCAGTTTTATGTCACGATTTGTTTAGTGGGGTGACCGAATGGGTAAAGACTCAAGAAGATATAGCTTTAACTCAGGAAACTGGGCCTGGTATGTAGAAAGCAAGGGAGGTCTTGATCCAACTTCAGTCAGTAAGTTGATTAAAGGGTGGTAGATGAAAGACTTGCGAGAAGGGTGAGCAATACTGCCTCGGGCAATAGGCCTTCGGAAGCTTGAAGGAGAAAAACTCAGAAGCCAATATCCTCTTGGTACAGAGTTTCAAGAAGCTGAAGGGTGACCCGACTGGATCCTCCAATTCCAAGCCATTCCAGTGCTGAGAAAACACAAGAACTAATTAGAAACGTTGCGACTGTTGCAGTGATCCAACCTACATCATCCTACAACAGCGCAACTCGACTGGATCCTCCAATTCCGAGCTGTTCTAACATAGTATACAAAGAGATGAAAAAAGATACTAACATCCATAAAGTAAGAAGTCTCAAATTCCTTATACATTAACCAGAGTGACCAATGCTTCATCAAAACTTTACAATTGGGAGATTTGCTCAACCGTCCCCCCTGTTACAAAAATGGCGAAAACGCCTACATATAGTCAAAACAAAAATATAGCAGCAAAAATGAGACAATGTAATTAAAACATTGCGTCTGCATGTCTTTTGACAGCCTGCCCATGCAGACTCAGGATGATCAGGTGCCTATGACAGACTCCATCTTATCTGCGCATGGCTCCAGTAAGGGGAGTATCTGATCCATTAAGTGTCGAGCTAGCGTGCACAGACTTCCTTCGGCTAGTCGAGAACTCGTGCATGGCTCTTTCGAAAAAAGGGGATACAGGACCCTCTCGAGCAGACCGCCTGCCAGACCCGCCATACTTTACAATTAATGAGTGAGGTGAGGTTTCAACCACCCTCTCTCTTCTTCATTTATTCCCAGCAGGTACCGGGATTTAGATCACATCGAATCAACGTCTGGAGAACACAGTGCCCCCCCCTCTGAAACTCAATTCGGCGCTTTGGAACCCAAGTGGCCAAATGATAAACATTAGCACACCTCCTCTAGGCTTGTTCCTTTACAACCAGATGCCAAAACCATGGGCCCGATTCTGGGCGCTATCGGAATTTTGAGGTTCGAGGTTTCGGGAAGTGAAGTGATGAGGAGCGCTTGCCCCTCGAACTCCCGAATGCCGACGAGACACGGATGTGCGCCGCTCGTCCTTCATATGAACGACCCAAATAGTACGCTATTATAAAGGGGGCTGCCCCCATTTGCAAGCTCGCTTGATGTGACCTGGCGCAAAGACCGTGAGCTCGGCTTTGAAGATCGCTTATCGACATTTCAGGGTTCGGGGTTTCAATATGTGAAATGACGAGGGACTTTTACCCCTCGAACTCACAAATGTCGATATGCCGATGTGACCGGATCTTGCGCCATGCGTCAATGGATCGGACGACCCAGACTTAGCTTTAAAATATAGGTTCTTTCTCTTACACTATATATCGGGTAACTTGGCAGCCCCGAAATCCCGATGACCATTGATCTGCTTCGTGGCTAGATCTCGGCTATCGACAGCAAAACCTTGCCCGCTCGCTTGACTCGTAACTGGAAAAGGGATTCTCCCATGTTGCACTCGGGCGCTTCTCCCGTGACTTGCAGACTTGAATACTCTTGTGCCCCGGACAAGAAATGTTACTAACATTAGGCTCCATGGGGGATAGAGTCATCCCTGTGATTCTCTAAGAACTCATTCCGCAGCTTCAGTGCCTTGCTGTTGGGCTATGGAGTCATGCTCAAAACATCCCGTTGCTGCAAATACAGGTTGAAAAATAAAAGTAACAAAATAAAGCTACATGCTCAAAGGAGCTTATTTATATACAATCCTAAACTAATAAAACACTTTACATGGGGCTAGGTGAAAGCAAACTTCCACCATAGCCAATCAAGTAACTTCCTAAAGGGAAGCTCTTTTCTTCTGTCAGTTATCACAAATAGTTGATGTAACCGTGACAACAGAACAATTACACTCTTCAACTTCCCCTTACACGCTGAAGTTGAGATGGGATATGGCGGCTCCAAAGAATAAGGGAAATGCCACTCCATGTATTTGCTGACAGGGTCATCAAATGAGTGGCCAATTCCAGGAAATTGGCGACAAACAACCTCGTCTGCTACACAGTTGTTCACATGTGGCCGAATATCTCTAATAAGAATAGGCGGGTGAATAACTGAAGTGGGCTCGCTGATCTGAGGTGGTGGCTTCTCACTAACTGGCTCTGAACAAAGGGAAGATTGCTCCTCTGGTTCTTTTTACTCTTCTTGGCTCTCCCCTGGGTCAGATTCGTATTCATCATAAACAGCCCCCCCGGGTAAATTCTGCTCTTCCTTGTACTGCTCAACGTCTCCTGAAAGACTGAGATGGCTGATTTCCTCGTGATAATTTTCCTTAGTGAGAAAAGGACAAGGTTCTATGACCTGCTCTTGGAAATCTAGCATATCGAGCTCAGACTCTGATTCATAACTGTCATAAGTGGTATGGCTACTCTGATAAGAAAAAGGTGATGTGGGGTTCTGCTGCTCCTCTTCTAGATAATCATCAAAGTCGGGGGGGAACAGAGCTTCTCCAACTTGTAGAAATGGAACTATCCCCCACTCCTTTGTTTCGACCCTGAATCCTCTTCCACAACTACCTCTTCATCGTTTTGATATGAGACAACAAGCTCATCGGGGGCAGATGTTAATGCGTTTACAAAATATTCAATAATCTCCTTGAAAGAGCCATCTAGAACATCTTCCTTGGAGACTGGAAAATCCTCCCCATTTTCCTCAGATTCCAAATTTGCATGTTGGGCAATGGGAGGTATCACCTGCTCCATTAGTTCACTCAGAGCAACTTCTTCCAAGGCCGGACAATCCTCCGCACAGTCTTCAGACTTCAACTTCTCTAATTGAGAAGAGAGATACTTCACCTGCTCCATCAACTCACTCAGGGTGTCTTCTTCCTCCCTGGGATCTTCATCAGCTTCATGACCCTCCTCTGATGTAGATGAATGTGGAGGAGAAAGGAGTGATTTCTGATCCAGGTCGTCAGAATCATCCTCACAGCCTATGTCCGAAACAACTTTATCTTGTATATAGTTGTGGTATCCCTCACAATAGTTATGACAAATTGACTCAGAGGGATACAACTTCTGACAATAGGCAGTGAAAGCTGCATGGAATCCATTGAGTGAAGAAATGCTAGAAGGGGGTAAATAATGATACCATTTACGCACGTCTCCTGCTAACGAGAACATGAACATCTTCAGTAATACATCCTCATGATGTATCTCCCACTGACGCATGAGTTCATGAAACTCACTGAGGTGTTGAGCAGGGTCATCCTCTTCACATTTTCTAAATATGGGCAAATAATCGCCCCATTCATCTGGAGAGGGGACAACATTAGGAAAACCAGGAATAGCAGGAAAATTAAAAGGAGCAAACCTGCGAGGAAGGATTTTCTCCATATCGAACCAGTGGAGTCACCAATCGATCCTCGAATCATGGAGTCACCAGGTGAAAGATGCGCAGATTCGAATGTGTCTGGTCCTTGTTCACCATCAGAGGCCAAATCCTAACGTTGTTGTTACCCCAGGAAGCTTCTCAGGTTGAGAAAGCAGCTGCTAAGACCTTCTCGAGAAATCTCCTTTGGGTCATCTTTCAGGTGTGCCAACAGTAGCCACAGCTGAAATAGTGAAGTGGAAACAATGGAGTTGCTACAGTGGAGTCGCCAGGTGCACAGTAGCAATCTTTAAGGGCTCTGATGTCTGATGCACCTTCAAAATCAGAGGCTCAATGTCATTCTGCCCAGGGAAAATCTTCAACTTCATCCCCGGCAACGGCGCTAGAAATGTTGGCGATGGAAGTCACTCCTGGATTTCTTGCAGGAGCAGAGCCCGACACCCATCAGTTTTATGTCACGATTTGTTTAGTGGGGTGATCGAATGGGTAAAGACTCAAGAAGATATAGCTTTAACTTAGGAAACTGGGCCTGGTATGTATAAAGCAAGGGAGGTCTTGATCCAACTTCAGTCAGTAAGTTGATTAAAGGGTGGTATATGGAAGACTTGCGAGAAGGGTGAGCAAGACTGCCTCGGGAAACAGGCCTTCGAAAGCTTGAAGGAGAAAAAATCAGAAGCCAATATCCTCTTGGTCCAGAATTTTAAGAAGCTGAAGGGTGACCCGACTGGATCCTCCAATTCCAAGCCATTCCAGCGCTGAGAAAATAGAAGAACTGATTAGAAACGCTACGACTGTTGCAGTGATCCAACCTACATCATCCTACACCAATGCAACTCGACTGGATCCTCCAATTCTGAGCTATTCTAACACAGTATACAAAGAGATGGAAAAAGAGGCTGGCATCCATAGAGTAAGAAGTCTCAAATGCCTTATACATTAACCAGAGAAACCAGCGCTTCATCAAAACTTTACAATCGAGAGCTTTGCTCAACCGTCCCCCCCGTTACAAAAATGGCGAAAACGCCTACATATACTCAAAACAAAAATACAGCGGCGAAAATGAGACAATGTAATCAAAACATTGCGTCTGCATGTCTTCTGACAGCCTGCCCATGCAGACTCAGGATGATCGAGTGCCTATGACAGACTCCATCTTATCTGTGTGTGGCTCTAGTAAGGGGAGTAGCTGATCCATTAAGTGTTGATCTAGTGTGCGCAGACTTCCTTTGGCTAGTCGAGAACTCGGGCATGGCTCTTTCAGAAAAAGGGGATACAAGACCCTCTCGAGCAGACCACCTGCCAGACCCACCATACTTTTCAATTAATGAGTGAGGCGAGGTTTCAACCACCCTCTCTCTTCTTCATTTATTCCCAGCATGTACCAGGATTTAGATCACATCGAATAAACATCTGGAGAACACAGTGCCCCCCCTCTGAAACTCAATGCGGCGCTTTGGAACCTGAGTGGCCAAATGATAAACATTAGCGCCCCTCCTCTAGTCTTGTTCCTTTATTACTAGGTGCCAAAACCACGGGCCTGATTCTGGGCGCTATCGACATTTCGGGGTTCAGGGTTTCGGGAAGTGAAGTGATGAGGAGCGCTTGCCCCTCGAACTCCCGAATGCCGACGAGACACGGATGTGCACCGCGCGTCCTTCAGATGAACGACCCAAATAGTACACTATTATAAATTGGGTTGCCCCCATTTTCAAGCTCTCTTGATGTGACCTGGCGCTAAGACCATGAGCTCGGCTTTGAAGATCGCTTATCGACATTTTGGGGTTCGGGGTTTCGAGATGTGAAATGACGAGGGACTTTTACCCCTCGAACTCCCGAATGCCGATATGCCGATGTGACCAGATCTTGCGCCACGCGTCAATGGATCGGACGACCCAGAATTAGCTTTAAAATATAGGTGCTTTCTCTTATGCTATATATCGGGTAACTTGGTAGCCCCGAAATCCCGATGACCGTTGATCTGCTTCGTGGATAGATCTCGGTTGCCGACAACAAAACCTTGCCAACTCGCTTGACTCATAACTGGAAAAGGGATTCTCTCGTGCTGCACTCGAGCACTTCTCCTGCGACATGCAGACTTGAATACTCTTGTGCCACGGACAAGAAATGTTACTAACACACTATTACAAAATTTACATTTTCCCATGTTCTGGGTTTGGTAATTAAAACCGCCATTTTCTGAAAAACTCCTAAAGTGGACAAACAACCTAGAAACACTTGTCCAACTAAGTTGAAACTTGGTCCATGGGTGTAGGGGGTCTCATTAGTTTTCTTTTGAGTACAAATACACCTATCAAAAATCTCAGGACTTAATTTTTACATTAATTACCTAGAATTAATTAATTAATCAATTAATTAATTCAGAACCTTAAAAAAAACCTAGATATACTTGACGGAATTCCGCGAAATTTTGTGTGCTGTCTTACATGGTCATTTACAACATTCCTAAACACCAGCTACCTAGGAATGACTTCATTATAATGAATTTCACCACTTTGGAGGATTTATTGGGTGAGAGTGAAAAACTCAAGGGAGATTAACCCGACTCATTAGGCCACATTAACCTCTTGAGGATAAAAAGAACTCAGCAACAAGAACTCTCCTAATGAAGAAACCCTAAGGAAACTGACCTAACATGATCCATGTAGACCTATTACATTATAAACCCACGTAGGGGTGCAGTAATCCCTCTTACAAAACTGTGTGTTGGAGCAAAAAATGCCATGTAGAACCAATTAGTCTTCAACATGTTTGCATCTGTTGATGCGTATCTTCATGGTATATGGATTTGACCCCCTAGTTGAAGAGGTGGTCAACATATGGCTCCACATGGGGACGTGTGTTCGATCTTCTCAAATGGGACAGAGAGCATACGAGAATCCAACATCTACACAAAGGTGCTCACCAATATCCAACATAAGCATACATATATAAATGAATAAACAACATCTATATAATGAAATAACTATTGTACAACATCTATAAAAATGAAACTATGATACAAAAATATATCTAAGTACATAATCACATAATAAATGAAAGAATACAAAATTGTAATACAAGAGGAGGGTTAGAGATACGTTACAAATGCCCGTGCACTGGATGGAATGAAGCCACAAGTGTCTGAAATATCCTTGTCCAGGATGACTCACAGAAGATCCCTTCCCAAGTTTTATTAACTTGGAAATTTTCGCGAGAAAGAACCAACCAAGAATCATGCTCTTTCTTTCCTTCAACCAAACACTGGAATATGACAAGCCACGTAAAATTTTGATATTTTGTTTCTCATGACTGCCGAGGTGGAAGGAAAACCAATACTCATAATGATATGACATTGGTAAACTGAAGTTGCCTTCCATTTTCCCGTTGTTCAATACAAAGTCCTCTTTTGGCTGAGAGGTCAGAAACATTCATGTCAATGGAACCGTTATACTATTTTCCTCAAGGTTGTCAAGGTTCTCCTCCAAAGATATTGGTTCCATGGGAGGAGGGTGGGGACTTGAATTATCTAGATACTCAACATTTTTAAACTCAAATTCCTTTACCTCCTCAAAGTAAATGACTGACTCATCCATGTATTCATCAGGAATTTCCCTATGAACTTCCTTATCTTTTTCACTGTCAAACTCAAGTTCATGGGGGTCTGGCTAGTCACCATAATTTTCTATAAAGTCAGCTTCCATGATTTCAATTTGATCTTCTATGGCCATGAGTTGTTCATTCATGGCTTCAAACTATTTTGTATGGGAATACTGCATGTTCAGAATTATTTCTTTAAGCTCCTCAATGGGATCTGGTGGAGAATCAACCCCTATGTCTGAATTAGTTGTTGCAATAGCTAGAAGATTCTTCCTCCTCCATTTTTCCATAAAATCATCAACCAATTGATTGTAAATTTCATCCCGGTCATCCCCAAATATTTCCAAAAAGTCATGAAAAATTTCTCGTATGGTCTTGATCGAATTATCCTCATAAAGAAGAAACCAATGACCAGCATATCCGTCATCCACCAAAAGATTCCAAGAAAACAATCGCATAAGACCATCCTCACAAATGGGTGAATCATCCCAATAATCAATTAATTGCCCAAAGGCCTTGACATAAGCACAAGCATCATCACCATTATGAAATTCAATCACATTGTCAACAACATCTTCAGGTATATAATTAGGGAAACCAACTATCTCTGAAAAATCAAAAGGTTTATGGAGGTCACTCATTGAAAAAGAAAAATCTGGAACCCAAAAGATTACTAAGGATCCGACAAAAAGGGAAACATGCTAACTTCATCCACAAACGTTTTCAAGCCCAAGGATGAAATCCAACAAGTCGTGAGTTCCTTCTTGAAGAATACTTTGTCAAATTATTTTTAAAGCGGAGTCATTAGATGACCAAGTTTATCAAACAAACAAGAGCATCATACAAAGCAAAAACAAGAAGGAAAACAAAAGTTAGATTTTTAAGCTGGAACAAGAATCGGATACCAGTGAGTGCTTCTTCTCCAAGAATTTCAAGCAACCCACAAGGATTTCTCCTTGCAGTATACTTGACAGATTTTTTCAATGGAGTCACCACTTGGAAAGGAAGCAAACAAAAGCAACCAATGCAAGTTCAAAGAATTTAGTGACTAAAGTTTTTTATTAGTTCTAAAAAAAATAAGTTAAGTCATTTTGACCAAGGATAAATGACCTATCCCCGACAATGGTGCCAAAGATGTTTTCGTCCTTATACACACTTGCAAACGTGAGCTAAGTCCTGCTCACTTAGTGTGTCCTCAAAGGCACAATGCCTAGGTTCAAATCCCACGTTGTCACATTGATTTGAACCTCTTTCGTCTAGGCTAACTCCTAGGGAAGCCAAGCTAGGTAGACCCTAGTTACTAGATGAGATTTATGATTAAGTGTTCTAGGAGTTGATTTTAATTAGTTAAAAGGTTAAGGGAAATCTAGCCTATGATGTCAATCAGCAAATGCAAGATGCAACTATCTAAGTATGAGAGTTAGACCTTTTCCTAGGGAAACTAAGACTAGTGCCTAAGTTTGGGCAATGGGGTCAACTATGTTAGGGGGATGTTCGTTACAAGATAAGTAACAAAGTATTACAATAAGATAGATACAACTAGACACAAAGAGTATATCAGATATATAGATTAAGACTAGATACAAGATATACAATATACTAACAAGTTTACTCGCATGTGCAGGAATTAAAGATTCATAAGATAAAGAAATCAACACATGAAGCCAAGCATGCTCACAATAGATAGAGTTCCGTTGGACTGTTTTTCAATGGCCAAGAGATGCAAATCACTCAAGACCCATCAAGAGAATGCCTCCAGGTGGATGCACACTTCTTGAAGGATCACACCATGAGATAAAGGAACAAAAAAAGATGAAAGATTTGAAAGTAAAGTGCTCCAGATGAAGAGATATAACCACTTAAGCAATAATTCTACTACACATAAGTTATAACTTGCGTATGAATGTAAATTGAAAGACAATGAGATCAATGAACTTGCAAGTGTGTAACTGTATTGTTGATGTTGTAGTTTGAAGATTAAATTAAGTGATTAAGTGTGAGATTAATTTTAGCCCTATCTAGGTGTCAACCCAAAAATATCCTTCCCCTATTACCAAGTGGTTTCTAGATGCTCAAGAAGTGAGGCAATAAGGCCTACCCTAGCTTCACAGGTCAACCCTAAGGCCGAGTACTCCGGAAAACTTTCTATGGCTTTCCTCAAAACTCCAGTTTTTAAGTGGCGAAGATGGCGAGTTATGGTGTCCTATTAAGTCTAATTAATAAATTTTAGACCTATGAGCTAAATATTGCGAAGTGTGATTGAGTGCTTGTAGCTTGCTCAACAAAGGATTGCCAAAATACTGAAAATTGAAAGATAAGAAGGCTGAAGCCTTTAGACAATGGATTGCAAGTCAAATTTTAGTTTCTGAAAAAGGCCTTGGGGACCCAAACTGGAATTAATGATTGAGTTCTTAGTTTATTAGATTTCACATGTGAAGTGTGAGAACTGAAAGTAACTTGCAGAATTATAAAAGATGATTACTTTGTGCCTTTATGAAACTAGTGTTAGCATGCGCATGTGTAATATAAAGAGTAGATAAACTAAAACTTGCATGCAATGGAAAATAAATATCTAATCTAAGCCACCATGGGCTCTAAGCTAGTATGTGTTATGAGAAATCATGCATGCATGTAGAAATCACGACTAATCTAGCTAAACTTGCAAGGAAAGACAGAAAAGAAAACTAATCTAAACTTGCAAAGTAAAGACTAAAAGAAAGGAAAGCAAGCCGCTTGGGTACAACTCCTTTGGGCTTGCGTTTACAACATTTTAGAGAGGAAAGAAATATGAGAAACTGTTATCACTGTGAGGGGATTTTTTCTGAGGGTGTATTGTGTATGAAAATTGGACAGCATGCCCTCTTGTCCTGGTAAGAACTTGCAAAAATCAGCAGGCTATTGCCTGCTGATTTGAGCTGCAACACACTCAAAAAGTTACTGAAATTTCTATTTTTAGGCAGAAATTTCATGCATACAAAAACCAGAAAATTATATGATTTTGGGTGACCTATCTGAACACATTAGCTACCAAAATGAAGAATGAGAGAAGGTGAATAATATCAGAAACAATTTTGGAGTGTAAGTGAGAAGTAAGGGCAAATCTGTGCTTGGACTTGTTCCAATGTCCTCTCCTTGAAGTGTCCTGCAAGGCTTTAGCAAAATGTGAGACGAAAATAGATAATGATGGCATATATTAATAATCAAAACTACTTCCAATCATTAGTCAATACAGATCAAATAAGCTAGCAATTATACAATCACTAAACTTAGTTAAGTAAACTACTTTACCCAACAATCTACCTATAATCACACAAATATTCAAAACAAAATGATTTCACCTCATATGCATACAAAGAGCCCAGACAAATATTGATATCTGTGTATCCTCCAAATCATTTCCTTTTATTATCCAAATGGAAGAAGTTGTAGCAACTAATTTCTACAAGTTCTTCAAGAGCCACACCAATGAAGAAAAGTGACAATAATGATGAGAGAGGAAGAGAATGAGATGGTGAGAAAATAGTAGCATAACAGTGCAATAATGAAAGCTGAAGAAAGAGTGAGGGAGAGGTTTCTTAAATAGCAAAAGAAACCAGAGAGACCCCCCTCACATCATTGACAAATTTCAAGATCTAAATTCATGAGGAAACTCAAATCAATGAAAGAGTGAGCTTTTAGGGTGAGGGGAAATGGCAAGAAGAGTTGGATGGGTGAAGAAAGAAAGGCAAGGAAGGGGAGAATTTGGACAGAGGAGGATTTTATTTATTTGATATTACGTTTCCCTCTTCACATGATATGTTTCCATGTCTTTCCAAGAATGAAAGCGTAAGATACCAAGATGAGTGTGAGTTTCAAGAAGAAGGAAAGAGTGAGGCAAAAGAGGAAATGGTGTGAGGGATATGGGAAATGCGTGGGGGTTGAGAGGTGACTTGGAGGGAATGTGGAGTCCACACTCCTTAAAGGTAGGTGATTGGTGGAGGAAGGGAGTAGGGGAGGCCCATGTGTTATTTAAGTGAGAGTTTCCACTTATGAAGAGGGAGTACGTGAGTTAGTGAGTGAGGAATACGTGAGGTAAGGGGGACGTAAGGTATGAGTGTGACATCCACACTCTAATGTGGGACATGGAGGGGAAAGAAGGAAGGGCGCACCTCATGAGGAGGGTCCCTCAACCAAATAAATTAAAACATCACCAAGTAATGCGTGGAGAAGGGGGGACGTACTAAGAGGAACGTACTAAGCAAAGGGGAATTAAATTAAAATTTAATTGATTGAGTTGGTAAAGGGTAGATAAAGGTTTAGGATGGGTAGGTGGGGTCCCCTCAACATTATTTTCATTTTTACTTCAATTAATTTGGTCCACTATTACAAAATTTACATTTTCCCATGTTCTGGGTTTGGCAATTAAAACCGCCATTTTCCGAAAAACTCCTAAAGTGGACAAACAACCTAGCAAAACTTGTCCGACTGAGTTGAAACTTTGTCCATGGGTATAGGGGGTCTCATTAGTTTTATTTTGAGTACAAATACCCCTATCAAAAATCTCAAGACCTAAGTTTTACATTAATTACCCAAAATTAATTAATTAATTAATCAATTAATTAATTAATTAATCAATTAATTAATTCAGAACCTTAAAAAAATCCTAGATATACTTGACGGAATTCCGCGAAATTTCGCGTGCTATCTTACATGGTCATTTACAACATTCCTAAACAACAACTACCTAGTAATGACTTCATTAGAATTCCTTTCACCACTTTGGAGGATTTATTGGGTGGGAGTGAAAAACTCAAGGGAGATTAACCCGGTTGGTTAGGCCACATTACCCTCCTGAGGATAAAAAACGCTCAGAAAAAGGAACTCTCCTAATGAAGAAACCCTAAGGCAACTGACCTAACATGATCCATGTAGACCTATTACATTATAAACCCATGCAGGGATGCGGTAATCCCGCTTACAAAACTATGTGCTGGAGCAAAAAATGCCCTGTAGAACCAATTAGTCTTCGACATGTTTGCATCTGTTGATGCATATATTCATGGTATATGGAGTTTACCCCCTAGTTGAAGAGGTGGTCAACACTCCCAAGATCATAATTTTGATATCCAAAAGATTCCTCCTCTTCTCCATGGAAAGCCCCCATTATATAGGATTTGGAGGCTTAACCTCCATGGAGAATATCACTCATAAGATCCACTAAAAAGAGATCTCCAATATTTTTAAGAAGAAAATATCTCTTTAATGATTTTAGGGAGAAAATATCTCTCAAGGATTTTAAGGAGGAAATATCTCTCAAGGTCCACCAAATTAGGATTTTGGGTTGAGAAAATATCTCAACCATCTAGGAGATTCTCCACCTCTCCTTGAAAATAGGAAAATAAATGTGAGGTGGATTCTCAACTAAATTAATTTCCTTTTTATGAATATTATTAATTAATTCATGTGCACATAGTATTTTGACCTTCATATAATATATTTCTCCTCCACCTTGACTAGGGATTGTGACAACTATTCTTTCATGGTGTCAATGTATGTGACACTTTCATGAAACTTGTGACACTTAGGGTGAGGTACTTAAGTGTGGAATTTTGGTGTGTAACACCTATACCAAGGATCAATGAGATGATAGATGAGCTACATGGAATGATGTATTTTTTGAAGATTGATCTTAGATCCAGATATCAGTAGATCCGAGTTCATGAGGAGGACATTCATAAAACCTCATTTATGTTCCATTATGGGCACTATGAGTTCCTGGTCATGCCTTTGGGATTGACCAATGCACCTTCTACTTTTCAGTTATGCATGAATCTTACATTCATGAAGAAATTGCGGAAGTTCCTATTGGTATTTTTTGGTGATCTCCTGATATATAGTAGGACCTCAGAGGAGAACTTGGTGCACTTGGAGGAGATTCTAAGCATTATGGAGGAGAAATCATTATATTCCAAGGAATCTAAGTGTGAATTTGGTCGGACAGATATTCTCTACTTGGGGAATTTGGTCAACACAGAGGGAGTATAGGTTCATAGAGAGAAGATACATATTATTCTAGAGTGGCCACCACCCAAGAAACTCACACACTTGTGAGGGTTCCTTGGGATTTGCAGTTACTACAGGCAATTGGTTTCAGGATTATCTCAATTGACCTTCCCTCTTATAGATGTCATGAAGAAAGGGGATTTTTGTTGGAAAAAAGAGTCCCAAAAGACATTTGATAAAATGAAGGAAGTGATGAGTTCTTTCCCCATTTTGGCACTTCCTGACTTTACTCTACCATTTGTGTTAGAGTGTGATGCATCTGGTGTGGGAATAGGAGTGGTTTTAATGCAGCAGAAACATCCTATTGCATACAAGAGTAGGAATCTCTCTGCCACAGAGAGACTTTATCCCATCTATGACAAGGAAATTCTCACCATTATGTATGCATTGGAGAAATTTAGACAATACCTTTTCGGTGGGAAGTTTGTGGTCAAGATTCATCACAATAGTTTGAGGCATTTCTTGGGGGAAAAGGATCTTAACAAAAGGTAACATAATGGGTCGGTAAAAAACAGACCTATAAATTCGATATTGAGTATGTCAAAGAAAAGAAGAATGCAATTGTTTATGATCTATCTAGGAGACTAGAGATGTGCGCGTTATTAGATATATCTGCGGATTGGAAATCCGAGCTCTTGGTGGAGTATTCCAAGAGAAAATTTGCTTGTGAGGTGATGGATAATAGTGTGAAGGATGACAGGTACAAGGTGGTAGATGATATCATATACTACAAAGACCACATATACTTGGTTCCAGAGTCCACATTAAAGGAAAAAATTATGAAATCTATGCATGACACACCTTTAGTTGGGCATCCAGAATATTTCAAAACATACTAGTATATCAGAGAGAGGTTCTTGTGGAAGGGCCTCAATTATGATGTATTGATACATATGCAGGAGTGTGTGAATTTTTAGCAGAACAAGTCGGAGTAGACCCACCTTGTAGGATTACTTCATCCACTTCCCATTCTAGAGCATAAATGGGAGAGCATATTGATGGACTTTATCACAGGGTTGCGAAAGACATAGGGAAGAGATTGCATTTATGTGGTGGTCAATAGGCTAACCAATTTGGGTCATTTATTTTCCATATCCCTAGAGTACAAGGTAACACAGGTAGCATATTTATTCTTCATGGAGATATTCAGTCTTCATGGGTTGTCGAAAAATATTGTTTGTGACAGGGATAACCAATTTCTGAGTGATTTTTGGCATAAGATTGATCCAAATTATTTTGAGAATGACATAAAGACATAAATATAACTGAGATATAACAATAAAATACACAAAAATATAAACAGAACAAAGAAATACAGTGAAACCCAACTTCTATTACTGAATAAGATAGAAAAACATCGTAGAACACAAACTGGAAAAATGGGGCAGCTTATCTCTAAAAAGAAAGATATGTTGGCTATGCTTCATTCACAAGAAGTTTTACATCACACTCCATTCCATGCTTAAAGGGCCTCCTTCACCTCAATTATATGTGAGAGGGTGAGAGGAGAACAATTCCCATGATGCATGTGTGATAAATTGGATTAAGTTTATGCCCCCGGGGGGCAGCTCAATTGGCAAGTGCTGTGAAAATGAAGTTCCATGAGGTTTCGAGTTCAACTCCCCCCGACTTACCTTGTGTGCCGCGTAAGGGGCATCATGGGCACACTTGGAGGTTATCGTGGTAGCGGTTGGATAACATGGCCACGTGTAACGTGAGCACGTGCCCAACTAGTTGCTGATTCCTCCAGACACACACAAAAAAAAAAAAAAAATTGGATTAAGTTTATAAAATTCCATAGGCATGTAAAATACTAAGACTTCTCAGGAGGTCACCCATCCCAGTACTACTGTAGCCTGAGCACGCTTAACTTCAGAGTTCTAATGGGATACGATGCATTAATAATATGTTGTAGGCATGTACATAAAACCACTATGAAATCATTACATGATGTCTGTAATTAACAAATGAAGATGACACTACATTCCATTCCCCATCAAAAGGGTGAATATCATGGTTTATCAAAACCACGGGCTCAAGACAGTGATTCATTGAAAAAGGTGGTGTTAGAAAAATAAGACTGTGGAGCAATAAAATAAAACAAATGCATAAACAAAACACAGAAGATACACAATACAATAGAGACACAGATTTACATGGTTCACCTAGTGTGGGCTACGTCCACCAGAGAAATTGCTAGGTCCTTCCTTTATTATTATCTAGCAAATGAAGGGATATGACCAACAACAAAACCCATTGTAACTTCCTCTTCTTTCTCTCACAGTCTCCTCTCTCAGAATACAATACTTGCAATCATGCATAGCCATAATACATTTCCCTCATAACATAGGGTTGCCTTCTAGGGAAAAAACCCTAACATAATTTCTACCATTAGATCTGCGACCTTATAATGAGTGGTCTAGATTTACAATGAAATTATAATATACTTTTTGTTTGCACTCTTTTCGTCGATGTGTGAGCAAAAAGTGAGTGCTTACATGCCTAGTTGGGCTCTGCTAGTCATGACAGCTATAATGTAAAAGGTTAGAAAGAAAACAACTAATCTATTAACAAGAATTAAACAAAAACTAAATAAAAACATGAGCATGGAAATGAAAATAAAAACAAATAACAATGGACCAATATCACCAATGTATTAGCTGGTCTGATAGATGAAATCCAAAGATACACAATGGAGAAAGAGGAC
>ML777653.1:398298-413625 GCA_009831015.1 Picea engelmannii | reverse complement strand
AGCATAAATTAAACAAATCATAGATAACTCATGCATTGGGACGGGAAAAGTATTCTTTTATTATTTTCAAAATGAATCAACTTACAATCAAAGTCGAGACCGACCACCGCTCCTTGATCCTGATCCTGGGCTCCTCCTCTTCTGTCCTCCAACTTCTTTGCGTTAATTCTCCTTTGTCTTGAGGAAAGGCTAAAGGGTTGGGACAATGGATTCGGCAAATGGGTAGAGTTTCTTCGCTATAATTTTCCTCCTCCAAATGGTACCCCTACCCCTTCTTTTATATGCTAGAAGGATCTAGGGTTTTGGACGAACTCTCGGCCATGCATGGCCGGGAGTTTCAGTTAACTGACCCATAGCTTTTTGTCCCGTTGGCAACTTTCCTATTTTTGTGTTTTGTTAGGTACACACGGGTTGTAGTGGGCCTGCCAGCGTGTACACGCGTGCAGTAATGGGTTAGGGCGTGTGGGACTTGACCCAAGAGGATTTCCAAAGAGGTTGTTCAGCAGATGTTTTAGCAATGAAGGGATATGAGTTGGCCTGATGCCAGGTAAGCATGTGTGGTGCAATTTAGGGTTATAACAGATGCCCCCTAATGTGTGAGGTCATAAGAGCATCTGATGGCCGAAATACATTACCAATCTTTTACCAATCTGTACTGATATGCTGAATGAGTGAGCCCAAGAATCAAGAACCAGGAGGTGTCATTTGCAAAATAACAAATATCTCACCGAGGCGGGCATACCCATGCTCGGGATAAAATAGGACCATGGCTACCAATCAAATACACTATAGATCCATGTCAAATAACTATAAAGAGTAGCCGTGAATAATACACAACGGAGCTACATCTCGAAATCAGAAAGATATACATATGGAGTATCCATCTCCCAGAAGTTGATTCAGCCTAATGGCTGTACTTCAGAGCTCGAGAAACAACTTCAAAATATTCTAAAACTTGGGTAGGAATGTAATATGAGTGTACGACTACACTACCCAGAGGTATTCGACAGCTCGTCAGTTATGGACTTGATAATATTGATGATCGGACTGAAGGCTTCAGTGATTTCGAACAAGGACTTGATTGGACATTCAGGATGGCCGGGTATGCGGACAAGAGACATATTGCAGAGGGGTCGACTCAGGCTCAGTGACAAACTTCCCTTGGATAATAGCATGACAAGTGATAAGACTCATGCAACATATCGGTTAATCATAAGTCTACGAAGCAGGATGCAACACAAACTCTCCATATGTTTGGAAGAGTAACCAAACAGTGGAGGACACAACTCTATATAGTGAGAAAAAGCTTCCTAAGGTCGTACTACATCCCATAGTATGCTAATCAAACGAACAGATGTGCTTTATCCAAGGGTGACTCATTATGCTGCCAATAAAGAAAATACTTTTCCCATCCTCTTTTTGGGGTATATTTGATTTTTTTTTTGTTCTTTTTGATAATTTTTGAAAAATAATATTACGTTACAAGGGAGGAACGAGTACTGCAAACATACAAGTTCGAGGTACAAGGACAAGACTGATGTTCTAGTAAAATGATACTTAAAAAAAATCCTCCAGCGGCCAAAGGTGTTAAGACACAGAAGCAAACTGTTACAAGGCTGATGGGTAAGGTATGCAAATGCGGTTGATAGAACACACAATGGTAACGTCCTTCGATGTAAGTTTAACGATCCCAGAGAAGGTAAGCTCGGTGGTTTTTCATATTTAGACAGTCTGAAAAAGCATCAAAGGAGACTCCAATGGGGTACCTTTTGTCGATAATAGTCTAGTCGGTTCGAAAAAGGGATAAACTAGCACCGATTAGACATCAATTCAAAACCATTTTAACTAGTGTGACAAGGACAAGATCACTCGGCTATTTTTTCACTTTTAAGGAGTCTGAAAAAAGATTAACTATGGACTCCGTCAGGAATATTCTTCTGGACCAATTTAACGAGTGTGAAAGAATAAGGTCACTCGACGATCTTTTCAATTTTAGGGAGTCTGAAAAGATCTTAACTATGGACTCTATGGGGGTTTCTTTTTCATAAATTTAGTCCCTCAGGCCTGAAAAAGGAATAAAATTATACCTGAGGATACTCTTCTAAAGAATGGGAATTCAATAGAGTACTCCTTTGTTTTTACAGTTGACCGTCCGGACCGAAAAAGGGGTAAACTACCGCCGGACAGACGTGACTTCAAATTTCAGTTTAACGAGCATGAAAGGTCACAAGATCGCTCGACAATCTTTTCATTTTTAGAGGGTCTGAAAAGGGCTTAAAAGGAGACCCATTATGTTTTGGGAGTCTGGAGGGTAAGACAAAGAGTGAGAAAGACCCATTCAAATGAGGCTCCAACTCATATTCAGGAAAGACTATACGGACTCTCGAGCCTACAGTATTCTTAGAAACGGCATGGACACCATAATGCAACCAGGACCTACCTAGGGCATCCATGTTTTGGTAAGCTCTACCACCAAGTCACGACACTTCTATAATAGATATGACAGTTCCATGTCACAACCGTATGGGATCGATCCTATATCATAAGAAAAAAGGCAACGAGATGCAAAAGTTGGGGTAGTATCCTAACCTATATGCTCAAGTTGATTTTTGAAAAAATATTTTTTTTTTATGGACCGTCAATATTTTTTCGAAACTCAAAAAAAATGTCCCAATACCGGATCAAATCCCTCCCATATAACTCCTGGATCACTCTAAATGGTTTTTGGTATAAAGAAACTGATAAGGGGGGCCAAAAAAGTGACAAAAAGAGGCCAAAAAGTCTATAAATAGAAGCTGGCAGCTCATTATCACCATTGCTGATTTGGAAATTGACTCTGGAGCCAAAAGACCCCCTTTGCCAAAGATCGTGATTCCGGGAGCTACAGTGGACGAAATAGACTTCTGCTTGGACCAAGTAAGTACAAACTCCCTTATCTAGCTATTCAATACTTCCATTTTAGCATTTAATTGATTTTTTGGGTGGGCGTCGACCTCAAAAAGGTCGGCCCTAGGTACATGCGGGCTATCCAGAGACAGCCCGCGTGTACAACCGTGCAGAGAAAATCCTGCACGCGTGTACACGCGACTGTCACCTCTATAGGCCGTGTGTACCCTCCCTTATTGATGGAAAAGAAAATGACAAGAAGTATTGACCCTCCTTTACCTTGTTGTGTTGGCAGGATGTATGTCCAGTGGAGGGAAAGGGAGCACGAGGCCTCCAATGAGTTAGTGGCTGCAGATCCGAATGTTGTGGCCGTGCTGATGCAGTGTGGTTTGCTAAAATTATTTTTATGTCCGTTCATGCATGCGCAAACAAGGCTACTGAACGCCTTGATTGATTACTGGCATCCTAACGCAGAGGCGTTTATGCTAGAGGGGCAATCCTTGGTGCCCACCACCGAGAATATTTACTTTCTGACTGGCCTCTCAAGGAGAGGGGAACCAGTCAACTTTCAGACTTTTCCTGTGGGGCCGAGCAAGCTCTCAGAGCTGATAGCTGAGTTCTGTGAGGCTGGGACCGATCGTAGAGGTTCCTCGGTACCTATTAACAAGATTACCAACCTCACACTACAGACTATTTTATTGCTTATTGGGCGGATTACCGGCTCAGCAGTCGTGCATCAGGCTTCGCGTGCACAGATGAACTGTGATATCCAGTGCATGAATGCACAAATTTTTGATTGGAGTACCACACTATTGGAGTGTATGAAGAGGCAATTGACAGATTTCCGACAACAGACACATAGGAACTTCGGGTTTGGGACCATCCTGTGTTCGTTCTTTTTCGAGAGAGTTTCGTGCTTCAGTCCTCAGGTTATGGTACGGGGACATCTGGCCACGTTCCCTGCAGTGTGTAGATGGGCAGTGTTACTGCCGCGACAGGGTGGTGGAAGGACCGTTGAGTCCTTCGACGATGACTTTTTTGCTTGGCTGTCATGATAGATCCCTTCTATCGAGGACTACCCATATGCGGGGATTGACTTTTCGAGAGATCCAGAGATACCCGTGCCTCCTGGTGAGGAGCGAGGGGAGATGGGTAAGTCTCCACCTGTATAGTTTTTTTTTTTTTTTTTGCATATGTAATTTTTATGTCTTTTTGATATATATCATCTTTTGTATGCCAGAGTATTTGATGGGTGAACGTTTATTGTATGCAGATGTGGAACCCATGCAACCTGCCGACTATGTATGGAACAAGCGTCGCCCATGGCCAGAAGCCACAACTGCCACCGCTGGGGGAGCAGCAGTAGCAGGGAACCTCCCAGCAGGAGAGGCCGAGAGGGTCCTTAGGCAAATTGAGTGGAACTTTACTGTGCTCACTTGCACAGTCCCGATGGTAGAGATAGAGGACCTGCCACCGTCCATGCAAACTCATGTTGTGGGGGCACCTCGGACATGGGTCCGATTGTTTAGGCATTTAGCCCATGCTGTAGATGATTATAATAGGGCTCATAGGCCCTGAGCAGACTTTAGACTTTTTATGTGCCACGAGCACTGATATGTATATATTTTTTGAGGGCATAAGCCCAGTGACTCGTTACTGTTCCCACTTTTGAGGCGCTTGTGCCCATCTATGTACTCTGAGGATTTTATGATGTTTATATATGGTTTTTATCTTTTTTATGTGTCTTATGGATTATGTGTGCAAAAATGTATTTACATGTTTATGTCCATGATCGTTTTATATGTGGGCAAGATGCCAATCTAAAATGTGATTAGCTAGAGTATCTGTGATTTGGTTCAAACTCCTAGGAACATGAAAATATGTAATATAATCAAAGTTGCGTTCTAATAGATGTACCATAAGGAATCATTGGTGTAAAGTTGGATCATGAACCCGGTATACTTTGTTTAGCTGCGACACAACCAGTTGAGCATCTAGATAGACCCGGAGACGAGAGATACCCAATGACAGTGCATCACAAAGAAACTCAATAACTGCACTATACTCGGCAACATTCTTTGTGGTGTCACCTAAGCATATACCTCCGGAAGATAACAACTGACCCTGTGGTGTAAAGATTACCCAAGCTGCGGAGGCAAGCCTCCGCGTGTGTCGACTAGCACCGTCCACATACCCAACGAACACCTCGCACTCACTTGACATCTGCCATATTGACAAAAGATAACATCAATGACATGTCCATAACACTTTTAAAAGAACCGTAAAAAAGTAATAGTACAAAGATTATACATATGTTACAAAAAGTTACCCACAGTGACCTTTCTATGAGTAATACTTCTTGAGGTAGAGCTCATTTCTAGGCTCCACCAAATCATTCCCTTCAAAATTGACCAAACGATAAGTGCCCTTTTTTAATAACTCTTTGATAATGAAGGGTCCGAACCACATGGGTTTAAACTTTCCTTCCCCCAGGGGGTCCTTGTCTTGGTCATAGACCAGGACAATGTCGCCCTCAGAAAATATCTGAGGATGAACGGACCTATCATATTGACACTTGACCTTATGTTTATGAGCCTCGTTGGCCAGGGCCGCATCGTGACGCTGCTCATCAAGCTGCTCAAGGTGCACTAACCGTTCTTCAAGCGGAGAAGTGTCTGGCAATAACTATACTGTCAATTTCAGAGATGGGATTTGACATTCGATGGGAAAGACTGCCTCCAACCCGTAAACGAGTTGGAAAGGTGAGAAACCGGTTGCAATCTTAACAGATGTTCAGTAAGCCCATAATGTCGAGTATAACATCAAATGCCAATTTGACTTGGCTGAGTTGATAGTTCGCTGTAGAATAGTTTTAAGGGTTTTGTTGACATCTTCTACCTACCCATTGGCTTGGGGGTAGTAAGGTGAGGAATGTTCTTGCCGTAACCCAAGCTTTGATGTTAATTTGAACATCATTTGGTTCTGAAAGTGACTGCCATGGTCAGTGACAATCTCTCTCGGGATGTCGAACCGTGCTATAATCTGGTTGAACAAGAAGAGAGATGCAGTCTCTCCATCATCTTTAAATGTTGGCATAGCTTCGACCCACTTAGTGAAGTAGTCGACACCTACGATGATATAGCGGTGCCCCCTTGCTAACGGGGGGTTGCATGTAGTGTAATCAATCCCCCACTTAGTGAAGGGACCAACTATGATGACCGGAAACATAGGAGCTGGATGTGCCCTCATCTTCTGAGAGAAGATTTGGCACAGATGGCACTTCTTGACTGACTCGATACAATCTTTGATAAGTGTGGGCCAGAAGTAACCTGCTCATAAAATATTTTGGGTTGTTGCCAACCCAGATAAATGACCGCCACAAGATCCAGTATGACAATCGTTGAGCACTATGACGACCTCCTCATGAGTGAGACATCGACGCAAGATGCAGTCTACACCTCTCCGATACAACGTATCATCGAGTATGAGATAATTCTTAGCCTGATGGCGTATCCGCCGACGCTCGTCATGAGAAGGAGAGGTGGGGCACTTCAAAGTCTGGATATAGATCAGTATATATCCATACCAGGGGTCTAAATATTCAATCAAATACATATCCCCCCGAATAGGCGATTCCTCAGGCACAACGTCACCTGACTCAACCGGAAGCTCCGAAATAAGTTCTGCGAAGACCAATGACTTCTTAGACTTTGCTGAAATGAAGTATAAGTCAAATTCTTGGAGGATGACCATCCATCTATTGATTTTTCCGTCGATAACTCGTCGTGTCAACATGTACTGGAATGGATTCACGACAGCAATGACGGTGGTCTTGCGAAACAGAACATAGTGACGGAAGCGTTGAACATCATGAACTGCTGCCAACGCGAGTTTTTCGAGATGGGAATAATTAAGTTTCGGTCCTACGAGGCCTCGGCTCAGGTAATAGATCACGTATTCTGAAAACGAATCATCTTCCTGAACTAAAACCATGCCTATGGTTGACTCTGCGGCAGCCAGATATAATAAGAAATATTTGTTATAATTAGGTGGCCGTAGCAGAGGTGCAGTTGTGAGGGCGTGTTTTAATGCGTCAAAAGAGCATTGAGTGGCTTCATCCCAGAAAAAGGGAACATCCTTCTTCAATAAATGCATAAATCCCTTGGTGATTTCTGCATAGTTGGCGATGAAGTGTCGTAAGAAGTTCGCCTTGCCTTGAATACTTTGAAGTTGTAAGATTGTGCGTGGGGGGGGGAAATTGGATTATTGCGTCCACCTTAAGAGGATCCACCATGAGCCCTGTTGTTGATACAATGAAACCTAACAAACGTCCTGACGTGACGCAAAATATGCACTTGTTGGGATTCAAGCGAATCCTGAAGTAGTGATAGCGTTCGAAGATTAGTCTGAGGTGCGTAGGATGATCCTTTCGCTTGCGAGAGCGTGATGCTAAATCATCTAGATAGGCCTCGACTATATGTTTGAGGTCATGAAACGCAAAAGACATGGCCCGCTGGAATGTGGCTTTAGTATTTTTAAGGCCAAAAGGCATCTTACGATAGGTGAATGTACCCCACGGACAAATGAATGTCATTTTGTGTTGGTCTTCAGGTTTGATTTGGATTTGATTATATCCCGAAAAACCATCCATGAACGAAAAGGCTTCACAACCGGCACATTCATCAATGATCTAGTCAATGAATGGGGTTGGAAAATTATCTTTTGGACATGCCTTGTTCAAATCACGGAAATCGGTACATACACAAATCGTGCCTTGTTTTTTATTGACCGGCACGGGGTTTGACACCCATTGAGTCAAATGAATAGGATAAATGAAACCTACCTTGAGGAATTTCTCAACCTCAAGCTTAATGGTTGCTACTTTCTTAGGATTGACTGGACGACATTTTTGTCGAACAAGCTTGGCATCAGGATACGTTGTGATTTCATGTTCAACGATTTTCGGATCGATACCTGGCATTTCCTCATAAGACCAGGAAAAAACGTCGCGAAATTATTTGAAAAGATCCGTGTAAATTTGAATCTCTTCGGGGGAGCAATCTGCTCCGACAAAGACATTCTCCACGACGCCAGGGTTTCAAGAGATGTTGATAGGTATAGTTTCAACACTAGTCGCCATATTGCCCTCAGCATAAATTTCCTGTGTAGCTAAGAGATTAATAGGACATGGCTGATCTCCCGTCATGGTGATAGTGAATTCTCCTGCCTCGATTCGGTTTAACTCTGGGAAGAAATATGATCTGTGATGAAGATCTTCCCAAGGTTTGTCCGGACTAGTCATCGCTTCGATTACAGCTTCGTCAGAAGGCAAGACTAAGTCTAACGAATCGATGGTAGCAAGAGAACCCTGAGCCCAAATAGGCTCTAAAAGTGGATCCAACTCTTGTGCGGGAGTCAGATCTGGGTTAACTGAATCTTGCTGGACTAAAGAGTATGCCCCTTCAGCAACTGACAAGGGCATGGACATGTCGGAGTGCCTTGTCTCATCCATCGTGGCTGATGGGGAAGGAAGAATCCACGGATCTGCAAAGTAAGTCGTGCGGAACGACGAAACTTGAAAAATCTCAGCCTTGTGGTGATTAGACATAATCTTGACATCGTCATGAGGAGGTGGGTAATCGAAGGTACCCATCAAGGATGGGCACAAACCAAATCCTACGTTAACGACACCGGCTTGCGGATTATCAATCATGGGAACCGTGGATGCCCCCAAAGCTGGGTCAGGTCTAGAGAAGGACAATTGATCGATGGTCACTATACGACCCTCGTGTGGAAACAACAAGACTCAGAAAACTGTAGCAACCACAGCTTGCATATCATAAGTCCAACTCCATCCTAACAAGAGATTATAGTCGAGGGGGGCATCAACTACCTCTACTTCGACGCACACGGTCTTCCCTCCTAACTGCACAGGGAAAGAAGGGACGATGCCATGTGGTCGGAAAGAACGACCGTCGAACGTAGTGAGGAGAGTAGGTGACGGAGAGAAAGTGGGCTGGCCAATGGCCTTCCAACATGCTAACGACATAACGCATGTCAAGGTGCCCTCGTCGACCACCGTGCGAAAGATATTGCATGTAAAAATTTTCGTGGGATGAGCCACTACTATCTGAAACGCTACGTGGTAAGGAAGATGAGGTTTTAAGTCAATTGTATCTAGCATGATGGTACCCGGGTTACAAGTCTCAGTAGAGCCTAAAGCAGTTAACAAGGCTTTCCTCTGAGCAGGGCAGCTTTAGAGGACCTCCAAAGCAGACATCGCACAAGGGGTTTGTGATAAATCTTCCACCACAGAGTAATTAAGGGCGGCCCTTACGTTTGTGAGAAGCTTTCTTAAATGCACCCTTTGGAATGCATGTCATTGTTTCGCCCAACGTCTTCTCGATCTGTAGAGGAAGATATGGGAGTTCGACTTCTTTACCCTTCTTAGAGGCACTTGGTTTACTATAGTCGTGTGCTCTAGTTGTTATGAAAGCATCACCCCTAACCATATATACGTTCGCAGATGAGGAATTTTTTGGAGGAGGGCAGGTTTCTTGGCTACCCCCTTCGACACTTGTAGAGGCTTGAGTTAAATTTTGCCCATGCTGAAAGGGATTAGTCAACACGGCTTGTTGTTGCTGTGTGACAAACTTTTGGGCCTCTGCAAGTCGAGGAAAAAGATGGGTCAGGTGGTCCTTCGCACACAAGTTGCACGGATACCTCGCCTTCTATTTTTCCGTGGTGCCCTCGCCAGCATTATCAGTGGGTTTTTTCTCCCCCTTACCCTTTTTCCGTTGTTTTTTCTTCCCTTCAGGCTACTGGGTGGCCTTTGGGTTAGTCGACTGCACAGAGTGTACTTCTGACGTTTGGGTAGGTGGAGCAGCCAAAGCAGTAGTCTGGCTGGCCGCTGAGTGTTGTATAGATAACTGTTGCAATTGTTTTGTCAAGTGCTCAGAGGGCTTGGTTTGGGCTGAACCAACAATACCATCGGCATGTGGTCCAACTCTTTGTCTAGTTTTATCCAGTATCGATCGTGGTGCATCTGACAGGATGTTGTATAATAAACCAGACTGAGAATAGATAAGCTCAAACTGTTGAGCCCTCATGATGGCATCCTCCTCGGAGAAAATCCCAGAAGTTGCGACGTCTTTGGATAATTGTGGGACCAGAGACTTAAGGAACCACTCAAGCAAGAATGCTGGTGGGACTGGTACTTTAATTAGACTCTTTCGACGTCTCTAATCTCGGATATGATCAGAGATATGGTCCGTTGTTGTCTGTTCAAAATTGGCGAGCAACTCTGTGCCAACGTCGTATCTCACAGGTAACTGGAAATGGTTAAGGAAGGCCATCGCCAGTTCACCAAAGGAAGAGTATCTTGAGCAATCGAGCTCGATGTACCATTTCACAACACTCCCGATAAGAGTGCGTTGAAACAATCGCAGTTGTACGGAGTCATCTTTCAATGAGTTAGATGAACACCAAAGATTGAAGGTAGTCACGTGATCACCTGGATCTTCGTTAGGCTTGGCCTCGAACTTTGGAATGTTCGAAGGCAACTTCGTTGGCATAGAAGGCCAACGTGGATCATGACAAATAGGATCATTTAACAACTTTGTCAAATCTGGCAAGTGCAACGTCTCCAGGAATGGTAGTTTGGGTTGTTGCTGAGAGCCTGGGAAAAAGGGTCCTGGAGTTTGACTGGCACCAGGTTGCCAGGAAAAGTTTGGCTGTTGGCCCGGGTTCTGGTAGAAACCATGGCCCTGACCAGCGTAAGGATTTTTCATCTGTGGAGACATCATTGGATGATTCCCTATAAATAACATGGGATGTTGGGCATGCATCGTGTTTGAAGGACTTTGTGAAGGATTACCCCATGTCGGTCTTGATGGGAGAGGCATAGAAGTCTGTCCAGGGTTCCATTGACTGTGGAAAGAATTACTCCAGAATGACATTCCAGAGGAGGGAACGGATCCTTGTCCTGAGTTCCAAGGTCCTGCTGTGTGTGCCCCTGGCGCAAGAATAGTACCCTGCGCCGGAGTAGACTGTCCAAAAATGGGAGTGCCCCCAGACAGGAAAGCGGTGGATGCGAAAGTGTTGTTACTAAATGTCTCGTTCCAAACAAATGGTGACAAACCTACCGGCATAGTTTGCATAGGTGTTCCTTGAATCCTGGCACCAAATGAACTAGTGTGTGCAGGCTGCCCGACGGACTGCTGATGCAGACCACCAAGCGAAGGGGCCGAAGGAGAGATATGACCTCCAGCGTAAGGAAAAGCGTTAAAAGGGACAAGAATGCCCCCAAGTTGACCTTGCAGGGGAGCATTAGAGCTCCCTACCCCCAGACCCAAAGTCTGTAAAGTGGAGTAAGTGAGTGCAGGACTTGTACCCGAACTAGGCATACCGTATGAAAATGGAGGGTCTGTCGCACTAGGTTTGAAGGGAGTTGTGGTCGCCGCGATGGATGGGATCGGTCCACTGTGTGACATAGTTGCGGCCGAGACCATGGTGGCTCAGACCGACGATGGCAAGTTAGGAGATGCTTCTCCTGTGGTAGCAATGGTGGTGGGAATGGAAGAATTCCCAGAGGAAGTAACAACATTTGTTTCCATAGCTGTGTGAGGCACTGACAGGCATTCGTAAAATTGGATTGGTACAATGATCGATGGCCAAGTATCAGTGGTTGGGGTTTCAACCGAGCCAACATTGGCAGTTGATTCCTCCGAGAGTTGTTCGGGCACAATGGTTTGTAACCCGGTTGCTTCGAAAGACCCTTGTTGGTCTAGCTTCCGCCTCAATGGTGGCGGGGGTGGCTCCAGTATAACCGGAGGCAGGCCCAGAAGTCTTCGTGACCGATGGAGCTCGGGATCCTCCACTATGTGAGAAGATCCAAGACACGCTAAGGTATTCTACACGTTCAAACAGTAACACACACTAAAAAATAAGCCCCTAAGAGATAAGACAAGAAAACACTAAACTAGTTGGAAGAACAGTTACAACAACCAACACTAGAGCAAATTACCAGTGCAAGTGCAACTCGAACACGGAAGCACCCTCTAGGTATACTCTACAAAGTGTGGCCTGATGTCTGTCCTAAATACCGCGGTATACCCCCGCAGTCACCTGTGTATGTCCCTAAAAATATTGGCAACTAGTTTGCCAGCACGTGAACAGCCACCAGGCGGGTACAGTCGAAAGTCGGGTAGACCACAATGAGAAAGGTATCAAGCCCGAAACCTATCAAGGGTATCGAGAAAAAATGGTCCGAAATACAACTGAGGACCTCGAACGGATTCGAGACCCACGAAGCCCCATGGCAAATGAAAACGATGGAATCCCAAAACAATCCCTCGATATGTGTTATCCACTACGCTTGGTCCGGCTTTGGAGGGGTTATCTCCACTACCTTTCCTCACGCGACCTCGTGCTTATCCCATGTGTTAGAGGAGGGTCTTGGATAACTTCCACGAAACTGGACTTCTACACTCCCTATCACAAACTCCAATGTTTGGTTTTGAGTGGCCTTGGAGAGTTTCCTCTCCAACCTAATCCAAGGCCCTAGTCTTGAACTAGTGTATGAACCCTACAAACAAAAAGTCTAATAGATTTTAAATTAGCGTTGATTTTATGGGCTTTCTTACATCACGGGGAATGAAGGTGAAAATGATGATGTGTAAAGACTCAAAGCAAAAACAAATGAAAAAAGATGGAAACAAAAGACTTTTACTAAATGCAAAAATCAACAACTTTTCACAAAGAAAGATTTCTTTTTCTTTTCAATTTTTCTAAGATTTCATGCAGCAAACATAAAGGAATTTCGCTCGACTACAAGCTACTTATGCTCTAAATGTACTGCAAAAACTTATGAACAAAAAGACTTCTTCCTAGCTATTGATGCAGAAACACAATCTTCAAACAAAGAAGAAAATGAAAAGATTTTTTTTTCTCTTTTTTTTTATTTACGTGCTAATCAAGCAACAAAGGGAAAATACCGACAAGCCTAACCAAGAAAAAACAAAATTCTGGCTTAAAGCACAGATCGCAAAGAATCAGAGAAAAGACACCCAATGGCAATCAAGAAAGCAAAGACTCTTACGCTTGTCTAAAAACCATAAAACAAAATTTTTCTTTTTATCTTTTCTATCAACTAGAAACTAAGAAAAAACAGGTTAAGGGTAAGAGGCCCTAACCTACTGACTGTTCAACCCTAGATTCAAACACTCGAGAGGAACACTTCTCACCAAAAGAGGGGATGCCTGCCCCACCCTGATTGCAAAGCAGCCTGTCAAGCACGCTACTGTCACTGAAACAGCACGCGTGCGAACGCGTGCTGAGCTAAAACAGTACGCGTGTACACGCGGTCTGACCTTGTACAGGCCACGTGTATGTATAAACTCTAATACAAAAATAAAAATAGGCAGCCCAGACCCAGAAGAGGCCTCTAGTATTGACAACCATTGTCCCTTGAAGGATTGGATGCTTCTTCTAACAGAAAAGAAAAAATATTTGCAAGGAATAACAAAACACAAAAAGACAAATTGAGACAAGACTGTGAACTAGCAAGACTCAGATAGGATCCAAAAAACCCCCTGAGAATGTATAATTCTGACAGGGAAGAGGAGGACTGCCTCTTAAGTTCTCTGAGGTCCTACACGCTACTGAAACCTCTACAGCTAGCGTTCACATGCGGGCTGTAGGAGATTAGGGCACGGGTACACGCGTGCAGGCCTTCTGCAGGCTGCGTGTACCTCTGTGTGTCCCGACAATTTCCGTCAAGCAATAGTCAGGGAAAACTGGTATAAAGAACCAGGCTCCCTGCTAGCTCAAGCTTTACAGAAAAAGACACACAAAGAAACAAAAAATCTAATCTCTTAAACTACCCAAAAAACTCAACTAAATCCGGAAACCCTAAAGAGTATCTTCCCCAGTACGGTCGCCAACTCTGTTGTTGGGAAAAATACCCTACAGACTAGCAAACTAGGGTCAGACTTGCATGCAGATTTTGACCGTAAAGAAATTACTTTTTAACCTACCACCCAAAACTTAAACCCCTCTTTCACGATACATGGATGGAAAGGAACTACTAACCTTTTACCGATGTTTGGTGTAGATCCTCCATTGTGCTTTGCCCGCTTGCTTGCTTTGCTCCTTCCAAAGATAATCCTACAATCAAGACAAACCACTACGCATGCATGCTACTTTTCTACTTGAGGGTTAGAAATTAAGCATAAATTAAACAAATCATAGATAACTTATGCATTGGGACGAGAAAAGTATTCTTTTATTATTTTCAAAATGAATTAACTTACAATCAAAGTCGAGACCGGCCACCGCTCCTTGATCCTGATCCTGGGCTCCTCCTCTTCTGTCCTCCAATTTCTTTGCGTTAATTCTCCTTTGGCTTGAGGAAAGGCTAAAGGGTTGGGACAATGGATTCGGAAAATGGGCAGAGTTTCTTCGCTATAATTTTCCTCCTCCAAATGGTACCCCTACCCCTTCTTTTATAGGCTAGAAGGAGCTAGGGTTTTGGACGAACTCTCGTCTATGCATGGCCGGGAGTTTCAATTAAATGACCCATAGCTTTTTGTCCCATCAACAAATTTCCTATTTTTGTGTTTTGTTAGGTACACGCGGGTTGTAGTGGGCCTGCCAGCGTGTACATGCGTGCAGTAATGGGTTAGGGTGCGTGGGACCTGACCCAAGAGAATTTCCAAAGAGGTTGTTCAACAAATGTTTTGGAAATGAAGGGATATGAGTTGGCATGATGCCAGGTAAGCATGTGTGGTGCAATTTAGGGTTATAACACTTTCTTTTGTGCAAACCCCTTTACAAGAAGTCTAGACTTGTACTGCTTTTCTCCTCCGTCTTCTTCCTTCAACTTGTAAACCCATTTATTCTGCAATGCTCTTTTTCCCGCAGGCAACTAAACCAAGTCCCAAGTCTGGTTATTTTCCAAGGAATCTATTTCCTCTTTCATACCTTTCTCCCACTTGTTTTTGGTGTCTACCTGCATTGCCTCTTCATAACATTCTGGTTCACCAGAATTAGTCAACAATAAATAATACAATGAAGGAGAGTATCATTCAGGGGGTATACTTAACCTGGTAAATATTCTAACAACACTTGCAGGTGTTTGAGGTACCTGCTGCTCCTATTGTTGTACATTTTGATTTTCAGGTTCCTTTGGAATTTCTTTTTCAGTGATCTCATCAAGCACCGTGTATTCTTGTTTTTATTCTTCCTATTTCTTTCCCTGCAACTGATCTTTGTACATGACCTTCTCATTGAATATGGAATCTCTACTCCTAATGATTTTGTTATTTTCATAATCCCATAAGCTATAACCAAAATCATTAACACTGTATCCAATAAAGGTACACTTCTTGGATTTAGACTCAAGCTTTGTTCTATTTTCTTTATCAATATGGACAAATGCTT
>ML777653.1:378924-398113 GCA_009831015.1 Picea engelmannii | reverse complement strand
CCATTATCTGATCTGAGACACTTCAAACTTTTTCCTGTCTCATTCTCAACTAAAGCTTTCCATTTCTTAAAAGTATAAAAAACATCAGATTTTTGTCGAATGCAATAAACCTAAGTTTTTCTAGTTGCATCATTAATAAAAGTGACATAATAACGAGAGACACCAAGAGATGATACCTAAGATGGTCCCCATACATCTGTATGCACAAGATTTAACCTTAAATTCTTCTTTTCTTTTCTGACTTTGAGAAATCTGACTCTCTTTTGTTTTCCATAAACACAATTCTCAGAGAAGTCCAAATCAATTTGTTGAAGATCTGGCAACAAATTTCTTTTGTGAATTATCTACATACCCTTCTCACTCACGTGTCCCAGCCTATGATGCCACAGTGTTGTATCCACTCCTGTAGAAGCTAAAGATATAGAAGACTCATTATTACCAGTACATAAATACAATGTGCCTACCTTCTCTCCTTTTTCTATCAATAATTATCATTTGATGACCTTCCACTTCTTATCTGTAAATATGGATATACAACCTTCACTTGTCAACTGCCCTGAAATTAGATTTTTCCTTAAATCTGGAACATGTCTTACCTCTTTCAACAACCATTGGTTTCCATTGCGTTGCTTTATTTTTACCTTTCCCATTCCAATAATTTTGCATGGTGTATCATCACCCAAATGAACCTGTTCAAAAATTACCTTGAATATAATCTAGAAAAATTTTCCTATGGGGTGTGGCATGAAATGAAGCCTTGAATCTACTACCCAAGACTCAGAAATATTATCTATAGAAAGAATCAAAGCATCTTGTAACACATCACCTGTTACATTTTCTTCCTGATTTCTCTCATGTTGTCCATCTCTTTGTTTCTTTGGAGCTCTGCAGTCTTTCTTCAGATGTCCTTTCTTCCCACAATTCCAGCACTCTATCTTTCCAAGTCTGGATTTGGATCTGCCCTTCCTAGAATTACCACGGTTCCTTGAGCCCTTTCCTCTATCCTTTTGTCATCCTCTGTTCTCCATGTTCAACGCATTACCTGATGTCTCACCTGTGTTTTTCTGTCGCATTTTCTCACTAAGGATAACACCAACAACATCATCAAAGTTTAAAGTATTTGAACCAGAGACAGAGTTACTTATAGCCATGACCAAGCCATTCGAGCTTTCTAGCAATGAGCACAAGATTATAAGAGCCCTAACCTCATCAACAAAGTCCACTTTTATGGAACTTAGTTGATTAGTAACCGTATTAAATTCATTTAAATGATCTACAACAAACCCACCTTCTGACATATTCATATTAAATAATCTCTTCATTAGAAATACCTTATTGGACGCCGAGGGTTTTTCATACAGTTTAGCCAACGCGTCCATCAAATCCTTTGTTGTCTTTTCTTTCGAAATATTGAAAGCCGCTGACGCTGCCAAGATCAGTCGTATCGTTCCTAGAGCCGTTCTATCAAGAATCTCCCATTCTTCGTCCTTCATGGTCGTCGAATTATTTGCTACTCCGCCCAATGGTAGGAATAGATCCCTCTGATATAAATAATCTTCCCTCTGCATCTTCCATAACTGGTATTTTTGGTCGTTAAATTTCTCGACCCTAAACTTTCCATCTTCTGACATTGCTCCCACTCAAACCAGGAACCCTCTTTTCCTGCGAGTTACCTTTCGCTCTGATACCAGTTGTTAGAAAAATAGGACTGCAGAGCAATAAAATAAAACAAATGCGAAAACAAAACATAAAAGATACACAATACAATAAAGACATATATTTATGTGGTTCACCCAATGTTGGCTATGTCCACCAAAGAAATTGCTAGGTCCTTCCTTTATTATTATCCAGCAAATGAAGGGATACAACCTACAACAAAACCCATTGTAACTTCCTCTTCTTTCTCTCACAGTCTCCTCTCTCAGAATACAATACTTGCAATCATGCATAGCCACAATACATTTCCCTCATAACAGAGGGTGCCTTCTAGGACAAAAACCCTAACATAATTTCTACCATTAGATCTGCGACCTTATAATGAACAGTCCAGATTTACAATGAAATTACAATATACTTTTACAAGGAAATTTTTCGTTTGGGGGACGTTGCCCCCGAACCCCCCAGCTGGGGGGATAGGCCCCCCGGACCCCGCAGAGGGGGTACCCCCCCTCTGCACTCCCCCGCATGGAAGAGTGTACATACTTATGGGGTGTAAAGTCTTCATGGGGTATAAACATGGCTGAAAAACACAAGACCTCTGAGTCAGGAAGATAATCAGGCTCCACAACCAATAGGTGGATGGCCATAGAGATCCATATGGATAATTCCTCCCTCCTTAGGAAGAAATGGTCCCCATTGTGTCAATTTCTCTTGGGAGATGGGGAGACTTCCGCTAAATCTGAAGTTTGGTGCGTTACTTTCCTTACTGAAGAAGTTGTCCTTCTTAGCTTGTTGAAGGCTGTCATGAACCTGTTGTTGAAGGGGTTGGATTCATTCAACCAATGTAGTTGCATGATATACCTAAGTGTGGGAGGAATTTATCGATGAAGATGCACCATGAAGAGTATGAAGGGTTCTGTTATAAAATTGCTTGACTGGGCAGTGTGGAGGCACCCCCGTAGGCACAACAAGAACATTTTGGTACTCTTCTACAATCTTGTCGATCTGCTTCTGTTGGATAGAAAGGTCTTGGACTGAGGCTGTAGTGGTTGTAGCGTCCTTTTGTTCACCTTCTAATTGGATTGTGAAGAGGCTAAACTTGGTAGTATGAGAGATTACTTTGTGGCATTATTTTAGTGGGACAATAGTAGGAACTACCTCTGGTATCCGATATAGTTGACCCCCCAGAGTAACAATGATGCTATGAAGTCGAGACTCATAAATGACATGATGCCTCCACATATATGGATGGCCTAATAGAACATCAAAGACTTCCATTGGGGAAACATCACAGAATACCTCATCCTTGAAGGGCTTGATGTCGTAGGACATGCGACACTGTTGGTTGACACAAATATCTTGACCCCGACGAGGCCACCCGATGTTGTATGGTTGCGGGTGTGATTTTGTTGGAAAATCCAATTGCTTGACAAACTCTATTGAGATGATGTTCTTTTGTCTTCCACTATCAACAATAAAATGTAGTGGGGTCCCCTTCACCCACATCTGTGAATGGAAGAGTCACTCCCCCTCCTCAGGATCCTCTTCTGGTTGGATTGTTGCAGTTGCGACAGTAGAAGTGGGTTCTGCATCAATGATCTGTCTCCTTTTATTATTTTATTAATTAGGGTCTAAGTCAGGGTTCGACTCTTTGTCTTTGAGCTTGGCCCCCAATGACTATATTGAGAAACATTCATTAGTGCTGTGCAAAGGGCTATTGTGGAACTCACACCACTTTCTAGTGTCTTTCTTAGACTTCTCTTTACCCTTCTTTACATTCATCTGGGACTGGCTCTCTTGAGGTTTTCCTTCCTTTCTCTGTCCATGCTTCTCCCACTTACTCTGCTGCTTGAATTTCTGCTCAATTTTGAATGCATATCGATAAGCAACTCCCAGTGAAGATATGTCCAAGAAATCCATCTCTGTTTGGATGTACCTGTGTAGACCACTGCGGTACTTCAAAACTAGGTTACACTCAGAGTATTTGATACCCAAATTTGAGTGAAAGGTATGAAATATGTTGGTGTACTCCGCCATCGTCTGGTCTCTTTTCTGACGTAGAGTTGTCCATCTCATGTATTGATCATCATAGTTTCCGATAGGGTAGAACTCCTCCTTTAGGGAAGATATAAAGACCGCCCAAGTGGGTTCTCTCCCAAATAGTGTAGGTTCATTCGCGGTGTACCTCTTCCAATAATATTCCCACAAATATTTGAGATGGGGAAGGGATTTAAGGAGCGCAAAGGTGATATTTTCATTGTAGGAAAATTTTTGGACAGAGTAACAACTTTCTAGCAGATTAAACCATTTTTCTAGAGCATCTACATCTATCTAGCCTTCAAATAAAGGGATATCAAAATTGACTTGTACCTTGAAGGGCATCACACTTGCAAAATTGTTTCTTGTTGAATATGCCTCGACTGTCACCATCGATAGTCTTGGAAGGATATGAGCAAAGTTGTCCATCATCTTATTTATTTGTCGCACGAGGGCTTCCTCGAGCAATGTCTTGAAAGGATCGCCTTCTCTGTCATCTCTCTTTTCTTCCACCATGGGAGGTCGCTTGGGCTACTGAGAGTGGTTGTCCTCAAGCGAAACTAGCTCGAGACCCAAATCTCTATACCATGACCTCATCGGGGACCTTCTCTGAGAAACGAAAAGGATAATATTGCTCTGATACCACTGATCCAGATGATTTTGAGAATGACATGAAGGCAAAAATATAACTGAGATATAACAATGAAATACAAAAAAATATAGAAGAGAACACAGAAATACAGTGAAACCCAACTTCTATTACTAAATAAGATAGAAAAACATTGTAGAACACAAACTGGAAAAATGGGGTAGCTTATCTCTAAAAAGAAAGAGATGTTGGCTACACTTCATTCACAAGAAGTTTTACATCACACTCCAATGCATCCTTAAAGGGCCTCCTTCACCTCAATTATATATGAGAGAGTGAGAGGAGAAAAATTCCCATGATGCATGTGGGATAAATTGGATTCAGTTTATAAAATTCCATAGGCATGTAAAATAATAGGACTTCCTGGGAAGCCACCCATCCAAATACTACTCTAGCATGAGCGTGCTTAACTATGGAGTTCTAATGGTATCCGGTGCATCAATGCTATGCTATAGGAATTTACATAAAACCACTAGAAAATCATTACATGATGTCTGTAATTAACAAATGAATATGACATTACATTCCATTCCCCATCAAAAGGGTGAATATCATGGTTTATCAAAACCATGGGCTCAAGATGGTGATTTAGTGAGAAAGGTGGATGGCCACCGATATCTATATGGATCGGATATGTTCAATATAGAAGGCACAAAGTTGACTCCTAGTACGAGTTACCACTCACATACAGATGGCCAACAAACATAGTGAAAAAATGGTTAGAGGGATATTTGCGTAGCTACGTGACTGGGAAGTAGAAGGAATGGGTTAATTGGTTACACTTGGGCGAGCATTTTTATAACACCACTTATCACATGTCCATTGTGATGTCACCATTTAGAGCATTAAATGGAATGATGATCCATATTTTGTAGACTTGGCGTTTGTGGATAGCAAGGCTACCATGGCCAAAGATTGGATTAAGGAGACACAATAAATTCTTAAGGCTCTTAGGGATAACTTGCAGACAACCCATAACTAATAGAATATATATGCATACATAAATAGGGTCAAGCACACCTTCGAGGTAGGGGACTTGGTGTTTCTCAGGCTGCATCCATATAGACAATCTTCTTTGAAGAAGAGTGGTGCAGAGAAACTCAATCCATGGTTTTACGGGCCTTACAGGGTGACCAAGAGAGTTGGTAAAGTGGCTTATGAGATGGAGATTTCATAAGGGAGTGAGATCCATAATGTCTTTCATCTCTCATGTATCAAAAAGGCATTGGGACAACACATCACTTCTTCGACATAACTTCCTCCATTCGATGAGGAGGGGAAGCTAGTACTAGTTCCTGAGGAATTATTGGAGGTTTGAGAGAGGAAGCTTTGGAACAGGGTAATCAGAGAATATCTGGTTAGATGGAGAGAGTTTCCTAAATAAGATGTCACTTGGGAGAGTGAAAAAAATTTACAACACCCGGATTTTCAATTTCTTGGGGACAAGCAATATCAGGAAGGGAGGACTGTCATGTCCCATTTCGAGTGATCATGGGACATGGATGAAGTAGCCTAAGTGATTCATGTAGGCTATAGTCATTAAAAAATGAAATTAATTAATTATTTAATTTCCTAAGGGGAAAAGTGCCTAACAAAAATGGCATTAGATAATTAAAAGGGGAAAAAGGGAAAAAGTGTCAAAAGTGACTTAGGAGGAATATGAAAAGTCACTTAAAATGATTAAAAGGTAAAAAGGTCACAAAAGAGTCAACAAATTAATAAAAAGGGAAAAAAGAGGGTGCCCTCTCTCATTCTTGCATTGGTAATTTCTAATTTCTCATTGTGAGAGCTCAATGTGGTTTTGGAACTCTTCGGACGGAAACATTAGAAGGATTTTCGGAGATTGGATTCAGTGGTGAGACCATCCACTCTAGTTGGTCATTATGAGGAGATATCAATCAAATTTATTTAGTGGGATTCAATTGTGGTGGATTTTGGTACATGGTAGTTGAGATTTTATTACAAAGTTGATTTTTATCAAAGAGGGGCGATTTTTAGGTAAGAGGCTCAGTATTGGGCATTGGGGCTGCATTTTAGTTGAGTGAGGGTCACTTTTACTCCTTGGTGAACGAGTTAGAGACTGTTGGGGTTTATTTTCTTACTACTGGACGAGTCTCTTCCTTGGTTGGCTGAAATTTCTAGTGGTGGAGGTGCCATTCCTGGAGCATGAGTCATCTCACTCCATAGGGGAAAAATTTCTTGTTGTATAGGCTAGATATACTAAGTGAGGGTTGAGTTACCTATAGATGAGGATGCCTTTCCTTATTCCCTTTGCTGCTAGGTCAAATATTGTGTTATTGGGGCAATTTACCTCTTACTGGTTGAGTTTTTGAGTATGGGGAAGTCATATTATTTGTGATTTCTATTGGAGTATTTTTAGGAGGCGAGTTACTTTTTCTAGAGGGGATGTTTACATAGTGCCATCATCTAAATCATGTCCCTTAAATTTATGTAGTTGTTAACATTTTCTTGAGCCTATATTTCCTTGTTACAAACTTGTATCTAAGGAAGAAAATACACTGGACTCGTGGAGGCAAGAGTCAAAAGTGTATACAACTGAGTGGGGGTCGATTTAGTTCAAAATCAAGCTACATCAACCAACAATGACTTAGAACAACCATTTCTTCTCACCAAACCAAATCTGATAATAACACTGTGTATGAGTTTAGATCCATAATTTTATATCAGTTTTCAAATGGATTTGCTATGCATTTATTACATTTTGATTTAAATAAAGGGGATCATATTTGGTAGTAAAATATTACTATTGAAATATCACAATATTTCTGCTATGTCATAGTCATTTATTTATGCAAAGGAAAAATATTTGTATGCAAACTATTTGTATAAATACCTCTGTGGAAAACCAAGTAAAAATAATAATAATAAATGTAGCTAGAATATTACATGTTCCTTCTACAAATGGAAACAAATATATCATGACTTTGATTGAAGATTACACCAGAATGTGTTGGGTGTACTTGTTGAAAGATAAATCACAAGATTTGAAACTTTTAAAATTTTTCATGCATGGATTCAAAATGAAGCTTAGTCACATATTGTCTCTCTTCGCACCAATAATGGAAGAGAATATACATCTAATGAATTCAAAATCTATCTTCACCAACATGGGATCAAAAATCAAACCACAGTTCCATACAATCCACAATAGAATGGTGTGGTTGAATGAATGAACATGACACTTCTAAATATGGTTTGTTCCATGATGTTTTTCAAGAATGTTAAATTGATGTTTTGGGATGATGTAGTTATATGTGCAGTTTATGTCAAAACTAGGTGGCCATCTCATGCTCATAAAAAAAATTATCCTTATGAAATTAGGTATGGCCACATTCCTTCGGTGAGGAATCTCAGGGTCTTTGGTTCCACTTTCTATGCCTTGATTCCTAAGGAGAAAAGAAGCAATCTTGATGCAAGGAGTCAGAAGTGCATCTTCTTGGAGTACTCAAATACCACCAAGGTATATCGTCTTTATGATGAGACAAACAAAAAATTCTTCCTTTCCAGAGATGTGATATTTCTTGAATTATCCAAGAAATACAAAACTATTGAGAGGCAACTTGATCAATTGGACATGTTTTCTCATGTAAATACATATTATGAATTTGATGATGAGATTCCACATCTTGAAGGGGGGATCCCTATATTGGGTCAATCCTTGGAATCTCCTTTTGAAGCACCATATTCCCCTCATGAATAATTTCCTTCCACTTCATTAGAACTTGAAGTTTAGTTGGATGATGTGATTGAGAGGATTGAAAAACTGAGGATTGATGAGAACTCAACACCATCTCAATCAACTGAGAAACCTGGACCATCTTAGAAAGATCCACCAAAATGGCTCACAAAATCATTTGAAAGTGTTTATCCTGATGAGGTCAGAAAGACAGGAACCATAATGTCCTCAAGACAAGATGGAGGTAATGTAGATAATTCAAAATCATGTGTTGTAGATGACGTGGATGTTTCATATGACTATGAGTTGAATTTATATACTAACCATGAACCAACTTCCTTTAAAGAAGACACTTCTCATGATGAATGGAGAGAAGCCATGCAAAAGGAATATGATGCTCTCATCAAGAATGAGACATGGAAGTTGGTGGACCCTCCATTTGGAACCAAACCAAAAGACTACAAGTGGGTATTAAAGAACAAGTGCAGATAAGATGGCTCACTTGACAAGCACAAAGAAAGGCTCGTTGAAAATGTATTTACACAGAAATAAGGTGTTGATTATGAGGAGACTTTTCCCCCATAAAAAAATGGGATACCATCTATACTCTATTTTCCATGGAAGCACAAAATGGATGGAAAATTCATCAAATGGATGTGAGGAATGCTTTCTTGAATGGAGACTTGAAAGAGAATGTTTTCATGTCTCAACCAGAATGATTTTTTGTGAAGAGAGAAGAACATAAGGTATACAATTGCATCAAATCCTTATATGGCTTGAAACAAGCACCATGAGCATGGTATGAAAAATTAACTAAGCATCTTCCGAAATTGAATTTCAATCATTTCAATCTTGACGATGCAAGTTTGTTTTTCAAGAAAGTTGGAAAAACTATTGTATATCTCATAGTATATGTAGATAATTTGTTGATAACATGGAACAATCAGAGCTACATTGCATCCATAAAGAAAGAGTTGAAGAAAGGATTCAAGATGACAGATTTTGGATATCTTCACTACTATTTGGGCATTAAGGAGATTCAAAATCCAAGATTCATATTCATGTCATAGAAGAAGTACATTGGAGAATTGTTGAACAAGTTATGCATGGCTGAGTGCAATATTGTTTCTACTCTAATGGAAAAAAAATTGAAACTCACATCAAAAGAAGCGAATGAATTTGAGGATTCAACCAAGTATAAACAACTTGTGGGAAATATTTTCTATATTACTACCACGAGACCGAAAATTTCATTTGTTGTTGGGATTCTTTCCAGGTTCATGCAAAAGCCTTGTGAAGGACATTGGTCTACTGCAAAAAGCGTACTAAAATACTTGAAAGGAATTGTTGATCAATATGTTTGGTCAGTTTAATGTTTTCCATTTTAGTTATTCTTAGGATTTTTACACTTCTTCTCGCTTATTTCCTTTACTTATATTTTCTCGTACTAGAAAATCCAAGCACTTAGTCATTTTTTGAATAATGTGGAGTGGGCCAACAAGAGTCTAAAATCTGTATGTCTGCAAACCCTTAGCACCTCATATTTGACCCCCGACTACCTTTTGTTTCATTTACATATGTTATACTTAGTCATTTTTTTGAAAATGTGATGCGGATCAACATAATAACCGTTGAGTATTTTTTTTTTTATAACCTAGGCCTACAACCCCGCACTCACCAATTTTTTTTTATCTTTTTCATTTAATTTGTATACTTAGTCAATTTCAAGCAATGGGGATGCAGATCTACTTACCATCCCTCAATGCTTTCCTAAGTTTCCACCTTCGCAAGTCCGCAAGTCCGCATTCACTTTCCACTTTTTACTTTTTTTCATACTTAGCCATATTTCTCATTACAAAGCATATTTCCTTACCCCCCCTCACTTTTCCATTGTTCGTAGGTATGCACTTCCACAAGTTTGTCTTTCTCTCAACTCTTAACCATATTCACAATCTTAATGAAGGCATTGTCACCCTTTCCCGGATATTATTTTTCAATCATTTATGTCTGCAACCCCGCAACTCTGCATTTCCGTGTTATAAACTTAACATTTCACATACATCATTTTACACCTCCATACTTAATACTTTTCATCCATCATACCATCACATCACCATTTCCCATCAAATTAATTACCCCCTCCACATCATCCGCCACTCCTAAAAACATAATGTTGTTACTAATGCACAATATATCGATTAAGGGTCACAATAAATCCATATCCCATGTCAATTGATGACATTTAAAGCATGGTATATGGTTTATTGAGTTACCAAGGAAGTACGTAGTGGAATTTAATAAAATAAAAAATTCCATACAAAAAAGAGTTGATATAATTCAAGAAATTTGGGAGCTTGCCCAAAGTATTGCTAGATTTTCCTCCAAAATTGAAAATTTCAAAGACTATTTGCAAAAATATTTGGAAAATGATGAAGGATTTTTTAAGGAAGCTGTGAACACATTTTTAGCTAGAGTCTCAAGTATAAATGAAGCACGGAGGAAAGAACAAAAACTTCCTTCTCCCTACCATATGAAGCAAATTAATGCGTGTTGGTTGAGGAGAATTAAAGAGTTCAAAGAAATGATAATGAATATGAGGCCCCAAGGAATAGAAAGAGTGATCCATTTATTAAAATTGTTAGTCTTAATAAGGATTTAGATGGTCCTACTTTATTGATGGATACCATGATCTTAACCAAAGAATCTTTATTGGGACAACTTAAAGCACTAAAAGTTGATTGGACTAAAGAATTTACTGAAAGCATCGAATTTTATGAAGATGAAGTTGAAAGATGGTTAGTTCGATAGATCAACATAAATGATGAGGTGGATGACACATTGCATCAATCAAAGCTATATCTGATGGAATTTGTAAGTCATTTATTTGAGATTAAAACTAAACATGAAATTACTGTGGTACCTTTAAGAGAGTACATTGAGGAATGGTTGAAAAAGGAATTAATTGAAATCAATGAACCAAAAAATCAAGAAACAATTAGACTAGTTATGCCACCTCAACCACACCATGTACCTATAAAGGATCCAACTGCAAGAAAGTGAAGGTTATGATATTTGTCCATCACAAAGAGTCAAACAAAAACTCTACCCTTTCAATTTTTCTTTAGTGCATTTTATGCTACAATAATTTGTCATCTTGCCTTTGTCTTCTCGGTATTCTATGGGATTTAGGATGATTCTTGGTTGTCCTTCTTTCATCTTCCATGTCTTTTCATTTTATGGTCCACGGGAGCCAATCTGAGTCCTCTTTGAAGGGCGAATACATTTTATTTTCTTTAAAGACATTTACTTTTGTATTTAAAGACTCGTTATTATTTTTGATACCCCAAGAGAGCTATTTGGGATATTACATTATTGTATTCTCTAAGACTTCAATCGGAAGCTTGAGTTACCAAATGTTTTATCTATCATAATCTTTTTGGTGCTTTATTGAATGATAATTTAAAAATCTCGTTTATTTGTGGTCCATTCCCTATTCTCTCTATTTGTGGTATTGTTAAATGTTTTGATAAATGTTGTGATGGATATATTAGTCCTTTATTTTTTGTATACATATGATCTATTCACATAGTAAATATTGTACATATGAGTTTCTTTTAAAAACACCTCGTCCCAAAATCTCAGGTGTTGTTTTCCTTGAATGTGAATGCAAATATTAAGCCTGGTCCTTCTCAGACTTTGTTTTGTTTCATTTTATTTTCTTGGAGTCATAAGAACAAGAGGAGTACCACCTATTTGAAAACACAAGGGGAATTTATATCCTCGTAAGGTTGACCTCAAGACCATAAAATAGTCTTTTAGATCAACATTTTTGGAAACCATATTGGGGAGAGAAAAATGATGGTCTTCACAGACCAGAATTTATGACCCAACCTAACCTGAATCAACCAATTTTGCAAATTGGTCTTTGAAATCAATATATTATATTGAACCAATTGTATAATATGGAAATAAAAAAAACTAGGACTAGAGAAAAGTATAAAATTCTTGGGAAAACCTTGCTCGTAAAGAAGAAAGAGAGATCTCACAAAGACAAAGAAAGAGTGTTGGAAGCTGAGAAAACGACTGGAAATGTATATAGAAAAAATAACAAGAAGTAGAAGCAAACAACTTCAAAACCTTGAAGTTGGAGAAAATTCTGAAATTGAAGTAATAGAAATTCACGAGATGGGAGACAGAGAAGAAAGAAGAAATGAAATTCCTAAAAATCAAGAAGAAAGAAGAAATGAAATTCTTGAACATCAAGAAAGATAAATAATCCCACGAAGAAGGATAAGGAATACCCCCCTTAACATTTTTGGGGGACAACATTAGTTACCCACTCTTCCACAAGGAGCCTTACCAGTGTTTTCAGGAGATGAAATAATGGACCTGAAAAGACACGTGGATCAATTTTTATCTATGTGTGAATTGCATCTAATAGAATACATGGACGTAATGGTGAGATTATTCTTGCAAACATTGATAGGCCCAAATCATGAATGGTATATTTCCCTTCCAGCCCAGTCAATTGCGTCTTTAGATGACATAGAAACTATGTTTATGAACATGTATGGCCCCCAATCGCATACCACATGTTATTAATTCAACTCACCCAAATCCACTTGAAGAAAGGAGAAAGGATAAGAGATTTCAATTCACATTTTTACAATGCAATAAATCAAATCCCTGAAGATCAAAGACCAAACGACCTAGTTATACTTGGTTGTTATAAGAATTCTATGCCAGCAAATGTAAAATATGCTATTAGGGATGATCTAATAAACAATTTTTATAAAGATATGAGAAAGGAGACCGAGATGGAAGAAATTATGATAGAAACAAATGTCGATCCTTATATTATCCTTGGAAAATTCCAAAGAGAAATGAATAATATTACGATGATAAATCAAGGAGTTTCAAACTCAAACAATGTTGAAAAATGAGGAATTGGCGAAATGTTTCAAGGAGTTATCCCAAATGTAAGAAATGATCCAGTCATAGCTCAAGAAACCAAGCAAAGAATTGAGATAGCTCAAATGAATAGGACAATTTGACCAATGCAAAACGAACTAACAAGGTTAAGAAGAGCTGGAAACCTATTTCCTCCAGAAGACCAAGACATCAAAATTAGTGTACATGAATAAAGAAGGACTTCTACTCAAGATTAGAGAGCAAGAAATGATAGGAGGAATGAAGAACAGAGACCAATAGCACCTCGGGCCCTAAACCCAAATGATATTGAGTTAGATGAAATTGTTGTTGAAGAAAACTTTGAAGACCTTGACCTAGAGTCAAGTACTATGCAAAACAATGGTCTAGAATTAGTACAGACTGATGAATTGGAACCACTTTACATTTTCAATGAACAAGATGAAAACAATATTTTTCTAGAGAATGTTGTCTAGACAAGGGCACAAATAAACAAGCTCAAAGAAAAATAAGTTCAAGAAAAATAAAATACTAAGTCCGGTCAAGTAGAAATAACGAAGCAACTTGTTGCTAAACAGACCAAGACTACACAAAACATGACATATAATATAATGGATTATCTTACAAAACTCATAATTACTTTTCCCTTTATGCAAGTTGTCAATATTCCACAACAAAGAGAAAGATTGTTGAAAATGTTGGATAGTACAGATACAAGAATGTAAATTGCAGTTATAAACTTGAAGCAACAAAAAATTTATTCTTCAGCTAAACCTAGAGCAAAAGTTCCACCATTTTACATCACCATAGAGAAACATGAAGTCGTTTTGCACAATTGTTTGATTGATAGGGGGGATACTAATAAAATTATGTCTTTATCTGTGATGCAAGCACTCGAAATGGAATATACTAGACATTATGAAACTGATGAAATAATTTATGCTATTGACTCAAGAAAATTCCTAGCTTATGGAGATATTAGAGACTTATGTTCCTGGATAAGTAGAACTCCCCATATCACCACTATATTCACTATTGTAGTAGTATACCTACCTACAAGATATGGAGTAGTATACCTAGGGAGAAGAATAAAAAAGGTGAATCATTATCAATTACTACATCCTTGTTTAAAATTGAAGATTTGCAACAAGAAGGCTCTTGTCATATGAAGACTATCTTTCAACCATCAGTCCCAGATAATCAAGAACACTTACAAGTTTTTGAAAATGTTGAACACGTGGTAAATGTTTTCACAAATGATGATACCATAATTGAAGAAGATTAAGAAAGTCATAATTTGCAAGAATAAATTCAAGAGAAAAGAGGAAAACCTTCTCCAAAGAAATATGTCAATTTGGAATCCCTCTTTATGAGAGATGACCAAACAAAAAATTCAAAACCACTTGAATATTCTTTTGTTAGAAAAGTTCAAGAAACATATAAGATAAACATTGGTAAGATTGAATCACCAAAGTATATAAACTTGGGTACCGATTGCACTAAAGAAGAAAGAGACAAGTATACTCGACTTTTCAAAGAATTTCAATATGTGTTTTCATGGAGTTATGATGATTTAAAGGAATATGATAAATCAATATTCCAACATATCATACCTTTGAAAGAAGGGGAAAAGTCTTTCAAACAAAAGTTAAGAATAATAAACCCCAAGATAAAGCCTTTGGTAAAAATAGAAATTGAGAAATTAGAAAAGGTAGGCATAATTCCTCCCATCAGACATTTAGATTGGCTTTCAAATCCAGTAGTGGTTAGGAAGAAAACTGGTGAGATATGCTTATGCGTTGATTTTATAGATCTTAACAAATTCAATATAAAGGATAGTTAACCACTACCAAATATGGAAATGCTTCTTCATCAAGTCACAGGGTCTGCATTAATGTCAATATTAGATGAGTTTTCAGGATACAACCAGGTTATTGTAGCAAAGGATGACAAGCCAAAAACAAATTGTAACACCTTGGGGAACATATGCCTATATCAAAATTCCATTCAGATTAAAAAATATAGGTGCTACTTTCCATAGAGCCGTGAATCATGCTTTTAAAGATTTTATATGAAAATTCAAGGGTTGATTATAAACATGACTTAACTGTCTACTCAAAATCAAGGGAGATACACTTCATACATCTTAGACAAATATTCGAGAAGTGTATAATATATGGAGTATCATTGAATCCAAAGAAATGCTTATTTTCTGTAACAAAAGGAAACCTGCTAGGCCATGTTATGAGAAAGGAATGGGTATACATCGATCTTGAAATAATCAAAGAAATAAATGATCTAAACCCCCCGACCTTAAAAAAGGGAGTGCAATCCTTCTTTGGAAAGATCAATTTTGTAAGAATATTTGTCCCTGACTATTCTTCCATTGTTAAACCCCTTAACAAGCTACTAAATAAAGATTAAGAATTTGAGTGGACATTAGAAATTGAAAGAGCATTCATAGAAATTATACTTTCCATTACTACCACCCCACTCCTCGTAAGTCCTGATTTTGATAAAGAATTCATATTGTATTCATTTTCCTCAAATGAAAGATTTTCTTTGATTCTTACCCAGAAAATACAAAAGCAAGAAGAGTTATTGATTGCTTTTATGAGTAAAACATTACATGATTATGAATTGAATTATTCACCTGTTGAAAAACTGTTGTTTGTCTTCATATGAGATATGATCGATATATTATTACAATGAAGAGTGTTCCATATATAGAGAACATATGGTGACCATCCATGAAAGGATATGTCCCTTGGATAATCGATAACTATTTATTATTATCATTTACTTATTATATATAGTATTTAATAATCAATAATTATATTATTAATTATTAATTTAAGAGAATGTCTTTCCAATGTTGTCCAAACATCAACACTCCCTCTCAATGGGGGAGACATTCTGCGTCATGCCAAGCTTGTCTCTGAAGTATACAAAGTTCACCTTAGACTCATGATACTTGTATGTCAGTCTTGGGAGACATCTCTCTCCCAACCGAACCTAGGGGAAACTCCTTCTGCGGCTCTCCCTCTAAGCCAATTGACTCTCTCTGAGATTAGGCTCACTTTGGGTCTGCATGTGATAGCATATACAATCTTGAGTCTTTATCATTCCTTGTCAAATCACCATGACTAGGAAAAAAACCACATCAAGATTGTTCACCACAGGTACACACCTGTGAGTGAAATTCATCTTGATGCTAAATGATATGTGGAAATCACCTCGAGTCCATATTATTCCTTGTTATGATCAAGGAAGGACTACACCTAGGCCCATTTACCACAAGTGCAACTTTATGATAAATGTGTCCTATCTCCCTTGGTCTGCAGCCCAATCTAGGAGAATGTCTTCCCGATGTTGAAACATCAACACTCCCTCTTATTTAGTGATGTATCTTTCCATTATGTCTTCATATAGTAGTCCATTGAATACTCTATAATCAACTAGTAGCACACAACTACTATTCAGAGACACACAATCGCCACCAGTGGTACACAACCACCATAGTATCAAAAGGTATGTCACACATAACACTCCCATGTGGAATTGTAGAGGTTACTCATTAATTTCTTCTCATTTGGATAGGTGGGAGTGGCTTTTGGAACTTTATAGCCATTGACAACTGAGAGCCAAACATCCACTCCTAAATATGTCAAGTAAGTTTGTGTTATATTACTCCAATATGCAAAATTGTTTCCATCAAATGTTGGAATCCCATTTGGAATGTGGCCTTGACCTTCCATTGTTGTTCAAAATCTTCCTTCTAGTGATTAACTGTGCTGAAGGTAACCTTCTCTGATACCAATTGTTTATACTAAGAGGGGGGGTGGGTGAATAAGTATAAAGTAAAATTGATCACTTTTTACAACTTTACTTTCCAATCAAATAATATATCCAATAAATAGAAGAAGAAGATATACACAATCACTAATACATTGGGCCCATTTTCCGATGATTTATTGACGAATTTGCGTCACAAAAACATAGAGATTCCAACAAATGCTTCAATTTGTTTTCTTCATTAGAAAGGTGTCACAACAACGATGAACAAAGGTTCATTGGAAGATCAACAAATATTTTATCTAAAGATCAATAAAAAAATTCGTTGAAAGATTGACAAACAATTTTGTCAAAAAATCGACAAACATTTCATCTAAAGATCGACATAAACTTTTGTCTAAATATCGACACAATTTTTTTCTAAAGATAAACAAAAGTTTCTTCTAAAGATTGACAACAAATTTGTCTAAAGATCGATAGAAGTTTCGTCTAAAGATCGACAACAAATTCATCTAAAGATAATAAAAAGTTTCATCTAAAGATCGACAAATAGTTCATCTAAAGATCGACAAAAGTGCGTCGGAAGATCGACAAAAGTTCATCGCAATATAGACATACGTTCATCGCAAGTCTGACGCAAGCCAATGTGTTTGTTGAACTTCTGACAAATATTTCACGAAATAAAAAAATATATATATTATAGAATGTCTTACCCCTTATGGAAACTAAACCTCGGTCAATGGTTCACTAATCCTCACTCTAAAGATTTGATGGACTTCTCTTTTGAATCTCAAGGAAAATCTAAGACCTTAGATGTAATTTATCTTATCTCATCTATAGCAATGTCAATGGAATGGGTAACAAGTTAAATATTTCTCATCGGTAACCACAAATTCATCTTCAACTACCCTGTGTTTCTGCTCCAATTCTGCTTCAAACTCAATGATGATTGCTTCAAGCATAGCCTTGTGTTCATCACTAAGCATTTGAATCTCTTCCTAGAATTAACATAAGAAAACATATAAGTTCCATTAAACTCCACAAAGGAAAACATCCCCTGGCAATGCAGTTAAAATCTAATTCAACAACATTGATTACATTTTGTAGTTATAGTGTGAAATGATTGTTTTCTTTATTTGTAAGTTTTCCTAGTGTAATAGAAAGATCACAACAATTTAAGAAAATATCAAAAAAGCATTGCAATAAAAAAATAACCACATTCACTTCAAAATTTTGATTTTTCTTTATCTTGCAAATTATTTATCACTTTGCACCTATTTGTATATTTGCAATAAAACTAGATTCAAGCACGGGTAAATATTTTCAATAAAAATAGATTCAAATGAGTAAGCAGCTTGAAGCCTCAAAGAAAAATAGTAATCTGCTAGTGGTATGTCCTATCTTCAAATATTGATCTCCAATAAACTTGATGCAAATGAGCAACAAAGGATTCCAGCTTGCTGACTTGATGCAAGTGAGCAACAAAGGATTCCAGCTTGCTGTTTGACAACAAAGGATTCCAGCTTGCTGTTTGACCGCATGCAGAGATCATGCTTGAAGAATTTTGAACCACCAATGCAATGACACTTATTTTTCAGAGTTTCTCTTGCACCTATCAAATCTTTCAAGCTTTTAAAATACATTTTAACCATAAAACAAAATTGGTAGTTTTTTCTGTTTTACTACTTTTTACTACTCTTGCAGAGATGCCTTTGGCACACCCATTACTCTGCACTTTCTTTTTCGATAATCTCATCACCATCTTTTCTGCACTTTCTATTTCGATAATCTCATCTACCATTTGTGTAATCATTGCTGAATATTAATAGATATTTCATTTCACTTCATCTTCATCGATAATGTTACCAATATTATTCATTAGGAAAAAAAGGTTGAAGCATAGCCATGGATGCAACTTAGGATAGATAAGTAAAACCAGAGGTGACCATGCCCCAAAATATTAAACCAATAGCGTCTTTAATTCAGTTACAATTAGAAAAATCTCATCCTTGAACATAGCCTAGTTGGGCATTTTCCATTGGACTTTAGAATTTTACAAACTGTTGTTGTGAGTACTCGAGTGGTTCCATGATACCTGTTGTGCTTCCATTGTCTCATTCTAATATCTAGAATTGGTAGAAGGTAGCATGGATTTTTCGGTGCCTCTTTATTGTCTTCATTGAATGCAATAAAGGGCAATGATACTAGATTAAGTTTAGAATATTTGATTATGAGAATCTAAATATATGCTGTGGGAGGAACTCACGCAGAACTAACATGGATAGACCATACATTGCACACTAAATTTGGAAGACTCCAGCAACAAAAGCAAGGATTTGTAATAGATACATGAATTTTTGCCTTTAGCATAGCACAAAATTAAGATTGAATTTTATTAAACTTCCTCTTTCAACAAAGGAGCA
>ML777653.1:362395-378501 GCA_009831015.1 Picea engelmannii | reverse complement strand
TACTTCATGGATCAGTCTTTTCTCTCAAAAATTGTCAACTGATCAATGGGTTGTGCAATTACATCAGATTTATACCCAACTCAATCCAGTCTGGTGAAATAACTAGCATTCAACTTCCGGATGGAGAAAAACAAAGATAAAAAATTGTAGAGCACATATAGATCTAAAATGTTTTCTAAGATAATAAATACACACATAAAAGTTGGAAGAATAGGCTAGAACATTTCAATACACAGAAACCCCGCTAAAAATGGATCACCAAATACCTGGAAAGAAATCAGTGTGCTGCTAAAAATGTATCACCAAATACCTGGAAAGAAATCAGTGTGCCAATCCTGGCATCGAAGAGCGATGTGGATTACCTTTAATAGTGTGTTGGCAGCCAATTCAATTTTTTCTATTGACCTATAAGCTGCCTACACCTATGTCTGCTGAACTTCAAATTGTCGTCGCATTTTTCAAATAGACGATATTTTCATTTCTTGCGACACTTGCAAATTGGTCTCCATTTTAGTTTTCACGACTGTAAGCATGAAAACTCCTTCATTGTTATTTGAACTGTCATGATCTTTTTATTGATATTTTGAATGGCACTTACCTTTGGTTTATCATTATGTGGCTGAAAGGATTTTTGAACTATGTCTATTCGGACATTCTTATATTGGTTGCGTAACTTGATTTTATTAAACTGGTAAGGCATTGAGCATTTGGGATTTGCCTAGTCATTGAATTGCATAGGGGTCATGGTTTATTTTATTTTTAATATATGATGTGATCCTTATTGTTATTCTTTTATAGCTCTTGGCTTGTCAATTTTATGAATTCGATTGGCACAATGTTTTAAAACTTTGATTACACACTTATACGATGGCACATATTTAACTTTTGGGTTTGATTTTACATTGAATGTCATGGTTTAAAAACTATAGTTGTTCTAGTGCGTTGGCAACACTCACCATTTGATTTATGGTTTTGAGCTATGTTATGATTGTTTGAACAGAGGATTAATTCGCCGGTTGTACTTTGCCATAACTATTATGCATGGCGATGAATAACTCCACCACCCTCGCATGCGCACATTAATGCTTCCCCTTTGATTGTTCATTGTTGTTACACCGAATGACTCTGCTCCTGTGTATTGGGGAATTCAACCCAAACCCTTACCATGTGCTCGCACCATGGCCCCTGTCGTCCGAGCTGAACCCAATGGCAGCCAGGCTCTGTTGATGTTTGACAGTGCCCACAGTGACCTCGAGGACAATGGGTGGCTCCCGTTTATTCAAAAATTTGATGGTTTTAACCTCTGCGTAGCCCGACAATTTGCTCTGACCTTTGATGGCTGTCGAGCCAAGGTTGACGATGTTCAATTGCAAATTGACGAGCAGTTTATCAGTCTTGCTACGGGTTTGCCTGCCACTGGACAACGATGGTCCAAGAGTTGCAAAGTAGAAGAGGTCCCTTGGACACTGCTCTTCCAATCGCGTAAGGTTATCTCCTGTGATAAAGGTTTGCCCGTGACCATGATGAAACAACGTTGGCATGATTTATTGATGATAATCAAACAGTTTATCACCTGCAAAGGTCGGTACGGGTTTTTTTTCTTACACCACCTTCGCTTGCTTATGGTTTTTATGGGTTATCAGCTCAATATGCCCTATTACTTGCATAGAAGCCTGTTTAAAATGTCAAAGAAGTACAAAAGGAACCAGGCTGATAGTAGCCTTTTTCATTATGGGCTGGTGAAGATTATTGTTGTCTGTCATTTGGGTTTACACGGAGATTGCTGGAACGATTTCCTGGCTCGGAATCATTTTGAGGTTTCGAACCCTCCACAGGTTGACAAACCCGTGGTGAGCGAAGACAAGTCTGTACCCCCAGTACCCTACAACATCCTGCTACCTAAACCCTTGCCCGACTCACCTATCGACCTATCCCACACTGTGACTAAGAATGTTGAGGCTATGAGCAAGAAGTCCAAAGCCAAACCTACTTTAAACGCCAAAGGCAAAAAGAGTGCCCATTTAATTTCTCAAATGGCAAGGAACAAGCCAAAACCTCCTGTCGAACCAAACCCTATCGTATTGAGTGAGGACTCTGATTCAGAGGTAGAGCCTTTCTTGGCTAGCGAATACCCCTATTCGCAAGGTCTGTGTCCCGTACCTTCGTATGACTTTGTATCAAACTTACCCTCTTGCCTACAGGATGACCCTAACTACCCAGACATTAAGCTGCCTTGTGAAACCCCCGGCCATTCACTCAAACCCTCTCCTGCTCTGTCGAAATCTACAATGCCACCCTGTGATCAATGCAACTCGTGGTTAGAGAGATATTATCTTGATGTGCCAATGCTCCAGTCGAAGATTCACTCTTTGGAGGACTAGGTTGCACGACTTACCAGTCAAAAGGCTAAGTTACAAGCCATTGATAAGAAACAAAGGACGACAGGCTCCATTTTGTTTAAAAATGTGGAATCAACTACAGTGGTCGTGAATTCTAAGTTGGCATGATTCGAGCAGCATCACACATGTATGTTTTGATATCGCTTGTTTATATAATGAATTCGAATTTAGTTTTGAATAGCTCTGATTACAACGTGGATTTGTTATGTCACATTATATGCATTCTGTACATAGTTTTGTTTTGATTAATTGAAGTTCGTTTTCCCAGTTTAGCTTCGATTGGATTTTCATCGATTTGTTGAATCTTGGTGTGGATTTGATTGGTTTAATTTAGCTAAAATGAATGCTCTGTTGTCAATAGAAGTCATTTGTATCTATTATAGACACAAGTTGTTTCTCATATTTCGATTCTGAACACAATCACATTTCGTTTTGATTTCGTTATAATGTATATGCTATGACTGGTAACAATTGTGATATGGTTAACTGTTACGGTTTTATGTTCCATATGATTTTTGACCAACAGGAATATCATTCGGATTATTTTCAATGTGATTCTGTACACATTCACCCAAATCGTGAATAGATATGATTCATAACAGTTATACCCAGCCGGTTAATTCGCATTGGTTAACTCGACTATGTTATCAGTTGGATTCGTATTGCAATGAATATGCTATTTGAATTTGATTCCATGAACGAAATTGACTGTATCCAGGTTCACGATTTGTTTCTATGATTAAAGTCAGGCGTGATTTGTTTTGATTATTTGCCCAGCTGATAATTATAACCTCTGTTGATTCTATTAAGATTGCGATCATGATTTATCAATCCTGTCTGTTGACTGTGCAAGGATCAATCACGAAATTGGTTAGGTTGATGCTGATACGTATGATTTCGTGTACACATAATCGAAACAGTCTTTCTATCTTTACATTTGATTGAACGATATGAATTTGTTGTTATATCACTAAAGCTATGAAAAGTGGGAGATGGTTGTGTTGGATTAGATCGTATCACATACGTTATGACTCACTATTGATTTCATTTGGATATGAAACAATATTGTTATTGTTTGACCCGATTTTATGGTAAAAGAAAAACAGAGTATTCTTACCCCTGTTTTCGTTTGAATCACTTTAGATTATGTTTAATATTGAAAGATAAAATCATTTGAATCATTAGTGATTCGTTTTAAATGTTTATTGGAAGGAAATTGGTTTTAATTATTTTAAAAGATTTGATTTGATTTCTATTCTGATCCGGTATGTTAGTTTAGACTAGCTACAGAATCAGATGATTCTGTAGCTAAGTCTGTAAGATTAGATTTTTATTGTTTTGCTAATAAAATATCTTTCTAACTTGATATTTTTGGTCTATTGCAAATGAATTCGAAATTGTAGTGGATTTGATGAGTAGTTAGGGGATATTTGAAATATTTCACTTGCATTTTAGTTTCCTAGTTTAGTTGATTTTGGGAATATCTTCCCAGATTATGTAAAGAGTTTGATATTATCCACAGGGAGGTTTTACCCTGTGGAAAGACTTATATATACTTATTATTTTTGTAATAAGGTTCATCCTCATTCGTGGGAGAACAAGGATATGAAATTTTAATACAGACTGAGACAGAATTTGATATTCTGCTACAGCTTTAGCTTTTCATTATATCAATGTTTTGTTTCATGTTTTTGTATATCTATTTGCATTTGGTTCATGACTACTTTAGCTATCTTAATCTTCTGCAAATGATATAATTTTATCACTGTAATCCATATCTGATTTCTTCTAATATTTAAAAAACATAACAGTTGCTTGATTCAGTTTGTGAACGACAGATTTCTCTTCTTCATAAGTTGAATTATCAAATATAAGTTTTTGCATAACAGGTTTCCCTTATTGCAGAGATTTATAAATCTTATAATTGCTATGATTTTTTATGTCTTGTTTGTCCTGTAAACAACTCAAAGAGCAGTGCAACCTATCGTTTACGAGAAGCTTTTGGATTATCCGGTGCGAGTTTCCTTCCTCCGACCAGCTTCGAAGTCATCATACACAGGACAAATTGGGAGCGTTTCCAGGTCAGTTTGTCATTTGTTTGTTTAGTATATTTATTAGTAGTTTAGTTTAGATATAATTTTAGTTAGATATATATGTGTAGTTAGTATATTAGATTGTTTAATTTCAGTAAGTTTTATTTCTTGTTTATAAAATTATCAAAAAAAAAAAATACCTTTCTCTGTCTTAGGGCAGATTGCAAATGAGTTTTGCAGGTTTTATCTAAATATGTATTTTTGTGAATATTGTATATTTTGTAGATAAGTTATATTACAGTTAGTAGTTAGTAAATAGTAGATTAGTTAGTTTGTTTAGTAGTTAGTTTTAATTAGATTAGTGTATTAGTTTGTTTTAGAGTTAGTATTAGTTCATTTTAGTTATTGTCAGTTAGTTTAGTTTGTTTTTAGTTTAGTTTGTTTTATTTAGTTAGTTTAGTTTGTTTTATTTGTTTTAGTTAGATTAGTTATTTTAGATTAGTTTTCTCTTTGATTTTCTTAGAACCTTAGAATGGCCAACGGAGCCGTTAAACCCGTCAGGGTGGTCCATTCCAAACGGCTTGGGTATTAGACAACCCCGGACCGGTTCCACTCTCTCAGTTGACAGACGATCAATTTCACCCGTCAACAAATGGAGCTAGAAGGAGGGCCTGAACTTAATTAATGGCACGAGGCAGTCGCAAGACTCCTCCCCCCCCTAACCGATCACCCATAGTGACCAGAAGCCATTCACAAGATAATATTTCCCTTCAAACAGCAACTACTTCAACCGAAGATCCGCAGATCACAGTTGAGCCAGCAACCCCTAATCCTACAGGTGGTGATACACAAGAGATTATCCGTCAATCTCTTATTAAAAAACATAGTGCCTTAGCTTGTCTTACGCAACCAAACCGTCTGTGGGGTCAACCTTTAGACTTCTCTAATATCAGAGAACAGTTAGGTGATACCTCACTGTGAATCCTACAGATCCAATCACAAATCCTGCTGCAGGAGGATCTGGGATACCTCCTTCACCACCTCCCTCATCTCCTTCCTCTTCTGGAGGAGATTCCTCTTCTGACGAAGGCAACTCACCTTCTCAGCCTTCCACACCCATTACCCCAATATAAAATCAGAACAACCCTGCTAGACCCTGGTTGGACCAGGATGTTGTAGCTGTACCTGGAGGCCAGCACCCTTTACCTAAGCACCCAGAGAAATGGCTTCCCAAGTTTGATCCCGATTCAAAACAGATAGCTGAAGATCATATCAAAAAATTTATGTTATCCATTAGACTCCGCAATGTTGAACATGAAGATGTTGTCTATAGGTTGTTCCCTTATACTTTTGAGGGTAATGCATCCACTTGGTACTTTGCCCAACAACCCCATACAATAGTGTCTTGGGAAAAGTTTGAGTCATGCTTTTTGGAAAAATTCGGAGATGGTAAACCTCTGGAGGTCTTAGTCATGGATATTTCAAGCTTAAAAATAAACCCAAAAGAAAAAGTTAAAGATTTTAATCGAAGATTCCTAACGCTTAAAAATCGAATCCCTGCAGATTCTATGCCTGCTGAGAGTCTTGTAATAGCTTACTACACTAAAGCTTTACATCAAAGTATAGCTATTTGGGTTAAACGATCTAAAAATGCCACGTTGTTAGAAGCCTTCGAGGAGGCTACCCAGATTGAAAAAGACATAATTAGTCTTAAGGACTCTTCTAGCAACGAAACTAAGACTACTTTTTCTTCCAAAAAGAAGATTGAAATTCTCCCCAGACCTATTCAAAGAAAAACACAACCTGAAAACTCTGATTTGGAAAATTTAACTAAAGTTGTACAAAAATTGTCTAATCAAGTTATAGATTTAAAGAGGTCAACTGAAGAATCTTCCTCGAGTAAAGGACCCTATAAACCTCCTTTTCAAAAGCCTTTTCCTACCAACAGACCTAACCCAAACCCCGAAGGCTTAAATCTAGAAAGTTTGCAATATGCTCTTCAGACAATTCTAGAAGCCCAAGATAACTTGATGCCCCCTGATGTTCCTCAGGAAGAAGTCGAGCAAGAAACAGTTCAAGAAGAAGAGTCTTCTCCAAACATCTTTGGACACTTCTCAGATAACATCTTTCAAGCTAACTTCGAGACTGTTCATCCTTATAACACTAGGAGTAAGACAACAAACAAACCTCCTGTCGACAACACTACAACTTCACCTCCAAAGCCATCTAAATCAGTAGAAAATAAACAGAGTAATGTCAGCCCTAAATTAGATTATGATGTTGTTGAAGATCTTAAAAAATTAAGGGCTAATATTTCTATTTATGAGTTATTGAAGTTTCCATTTTTGTTACAGAAGATGTTGCAAAATATTTCAGAGAACGACAAGAATGGTAATTCAAATGGTAACAAGGTTGTGCAAAGCAAAGTTCTGCAGAAGACTTCCACTAAAAATAATCCTGATCTTCAAGATAAAGGAAGCCTTCCTGTAGCCCATGTAAATAATGTAAATAATGTAGATAAAGTAGCGGTAGAAATTGCGAGTAAGAAACCACAAGTTATTACTCCTAGCACTCGCAAGAATGTACCTCATTTTCTTTTAACTTTCGAAATCTTCAACAGAAATGTGCATAATTGTATGGTTGACTTAGGAGCATCATCAAATGTGATGCTTTGGTCTGTCTGCCAAAAGATTAATGCTGAAGTAGAACCATCTTCTTTGAAAATCATACAACTTGATCGAACAGATGTTAAAGTTATAGGCAAACTAAAAAATGTATTGATTAGATTATCGTCTAACCCAAAGGTTCATCAGGTTATTGATATAATTGTGGTGGATATTCCCGAAGTGTATGGTCTGTTTTTTAGCAGGGACTGGTCGGAGAAGCTACATGGTTACTTCGCAACAGACTGGTCTCACTTATGGCTTCCAGAGAACGGTAAGCCCAACAAGATCAGGGTGAATTGTGAGTGTTACCTTAAGTTCACGGTCACGGATTTGAATGACCCTAATGAACCATACACACCTCCTGCTGATTCACCTGAAGTCCAATGGATGGACACCTTCTTCGAAAATTTCATGGCTGAAGTTTCACCTATCAACAATCCTGAACAGCAGTCTGAGATCATAGCATACGTGCAACCAACAGCTTCTATGCAACAGTCCCATGAACCCGATGGAAATCAAATTTGGTCTCTATATTTCGACGGTTTCAAGTCTAAAGAAGGAGCTGATGCAGGCTGCATCATTATCGATCCGGCAGGTAACAAGACTTTATTGGCTTGTAGACTAGAATTTGAATGTACTAACAATACTGCAGAATATGAGGCTTTACTGCAAGGTCTCAGAAAAGCCTTGGACATGAACATTCAAAATATGGTTGTATTTGGCGACTCTGAAATAGTGGTTAGACAGGTAAGAGACTCTATACACTGTCTTTCCCGGCATCTCAAAAGTTACCAGTCTGAGGTATGGAGTTTAATGAACAAATTTTCTGCTTTTAATATAAATTCCATTCCTAGATTAAATAATGCTGAAGAAGATCTACTAGCTAATGTAGCCTCTAAACTTCTTCCTGCAGAAGGCTTATCCCCAAATGAATTCTCCGTCGAGCTATTGTTTCGACCATCTGTTCCTGACAATATCACAAACTGGGGAATATTTGATGATGATCAGCAGATCATTAACTTTCTGCACATGGAAGAAACCTTTCAAGGTGCAGTGATAGATGAATGCACACACGACGACAATTTGCACGACTTTACGATAATACCTAATCCGAAATCTGCTGAAGCTCTATCGGACATGGTAAATTACATACCCAAATTTGTTGTTAGATTAGAAAAGTTTTATGATTTTGAAGATAAATTTAAAAATACGGTCAATTGTAAAACTAATAGTTCCTCATTGTCTTATGAAAAAGTCAATTTAGGGACTAGTGAAAATCCTTAGTGTATCAACTTAGGCTTGGGATGTTCTAGACAAGAAAAAGATGCTTTTGTTAAATTATTTAAAGAATTTAAGAATGTCTTTGCATGGACATACGATGATCTCAAAACATTCGATCCTAATATCATACAGCATGTCATCCCGATGAAACCCCAAACCTTACCCTTCCAACAGAAACTGAGGAAAATGCACCCTAAACTAAAACCGACCATTCAAAAAGAATTGAATAAAATCCTAAGTGCTAAAATAATTTTTCCTGTTAGACACACTCAATGGGTGTCCAACCTTGTCCCAGTGCGGAAGAAAAATGGGGAAATCCGACTTTGTGTCGATTTTCGAAACCTCAACAAAGCGTCTGACAAAGATAATTATCCTGTCCCGCCTATGGAACAGATCCTTCAACAAGTATCTGGTTCCGAGAGGCTATCCTTATTGGATGGTTTCTCTAGATATAACCAATTCTTGATGTCTCCGCCAGACCAACTAAAAATTACCTTCCGTACCTCGTGGGGCACTTACGCTTATCGCAAAATGCCCTTTGGATTGATTAATGTTGGTGCTAGCTTTCAGAGAGCAATGGAGATTACTTTTCGAGGCTTAATCAATCACTCCGTAGTAGTTTACTTAGATGATGTGACCGTTTATTCTAAGAACAAAGACGATCATCTAGCTCATTTACGAGTTTTTCTGCTACGATGTCGTAAATACGCATCTCCTTGAACCCCAAGAAGTCCATCTTTGCAGTAGAACAGGGTAAATTACTAGGATTCATTGTGTCTAGTGATGGAATGATTATTGACCCCGAGAGGACTCAAATCATTGCTAAACTTCCCCCACCTACATCCAAAAAATCCATGCAGTCTTTCCTAGGCCAGATTAATTTCGTGAGAAGATTTGTCCCCAGCTTCTCCGAAATGGTCAGGCCTCTACAGAACCTGATTAAGAAAGACACCCAATATCACTGGGGACCCACAGAAAATCAAGATTTTAATGCCATAAAGAAGGCCATAATAGACGCTCCGTCTCTCATGAGCCCTGACTTCTCTCAAGATTTTACACTCTATACTTTTGCCTCTGATCGCTCCTATGCCGCAGTCCTAACTCAGAAGAATCCAGAGAACAATGAAGTACCCATCGCCTTTATGAGCTCCGCTTTCAAAGGTGTTGAACTTAACTACCCAGCGGTTGATCAGCAAGCCTACGCTATTTTCAAACCAGTTAAGCATTTTCGATCCTATCTTTTGAAGTCAAGGACGAAATTCATTGTCCCCTACCCTGCCGTAAGGAACTTGTTAGTGCAGAAGGAGTTAGGAGAGAAGAGAGCCAACTGGGTCACCTCCTTACAGGAGTATGACTTAGAGATCACCCCAGCACAGATCATGAGAGGCCAAGGGTTGTGTAAGCTGGTTGTTGATTCGGAAATAGGACATCAAGAAGATAGTGATACGTCGAACCTAGGACAACGCGATCAAAGTTTGATTTTTTGCGCAAAAAACCTCGTAAGTCCTTGGTACGACAATATTAGATACTGTCTTGAACATGGATCAGCACCCCGTCACCTTGACCCCGCCAAGAGAAGAGCGTTGAGACTAAAGTCCGCCTCCTTTCATCTAGTTAACGACATACTGTTTCGTCAGAACTCTGACAGCATACTGATGCGCTGCCTCGAAAAAGACGAAGCAAAGAAAATATTTCTTGAGTTGCATGCAGGAGAAGCCGGTGGTCACTTCGGTGGCGACACTACTGCTCATAAAGTTTTAAGAGCCGATTACTACTGGCCCACGCTTTTTAGGGACGCCCATGCCTTGTGTCGTAAATGCATCATTTGTCAGAAAGCATCAGGGCGGTTGCAAAAACCAGCCTTCCCCTTGCAACCCGTTTTAGTAGATTCTCCTTTCCAGCAATGGGGCCTTGATATCATAGGTCCTATTAACCCTCCATCCTCACAACAGCACAAGTATATTGTGACAGCCACAGATTACTTTACTCGATGGTCCGAAGCCACCGCGCTAAAAACTGTTAACACCAGTCAAGTTATCGCTTTCCTAAACTCGAATATCATCACTCGTTTCGGTATCCCTGATTGTCTATTCTTTGATAACGCTTCATACTTTTCTTCTCTTGAGATGAGTGAGTTCGCTTTGGAGAAAGGAATAAAGTTGAAGTATTCTGCTAGTTACTACCCCCGGGGCAATGGCTTAGCAGAATCAAGAAACAAGAACTTGATCAAAATTATCAAGAGAACCGTGGCTAAAAATCATAAGAACTGGCACAATGCACTGCTGAACGCACTGTGGGATGATAGGGTAACACCCAAAGCCGCTGTAGGTAACTCCCCCTTTTTTCTCGTTTATGGCAGAGAAGCCATTTTGCCACCTCACATTCTTCTTCTTTCACTTCAGTTGTCACAAAAAGTCCAAGAAGAAGATTGTCCCCCTTTAGAAAGCCGCATTAATGCTTTGATGAAGTTGGAAGAAGTAAGAACCCAAGCTAAGCATAAATTAGATCAACATCAACAATTGATTAAAAGTTGGTTCGATTCTAATTCTGCTTCTGATAGGAATTTTGAAGTAGGCGATCTCGTCTTGAAGTGGGACAAACCACACGAAGGAAAGGGTGAGCACACCAAGTTTCAAAACTTATGGCTTGGGCCATTTTTGATTGCTGAAAATTTGGGTCCTAGTTCCTTTCGATTACAGAATCTTGAAGGGTAGCTTGACACCTATCCGGTGAATGGCCAAGCCCTGAAAAGATACTTTGCTTGATAATTACCCTTGTATTATTATGTAAATATTTCTTTTTGTTTGCATTTTTTGTTTTCTGTTTTGGTTTTGATTTGAATTGATCAGTTTTTGTGTTTTTTGAAAAATACGCATACCTGTGCACTGAGCCATTCAGACAAAGACCATAGAAAATTTTCTTCGCTGAAATAACTTCTGAAAGTTTGTACAAACATCAGTGATGTATTATTGATATCTACTTTGGAAAAATTTTGTTGTTTGAAAGAAGTTTACTAATTTCAATCTCTGAGCAAAGTTTGTCATGATCATGTACTATCTTTTTACGCTGTCCCTTTTCCGTAAAGGAATGACTCAAAAAAGATGTCTCCCTGTCATAGGAAGTTGTTTTTATAAAACATCTCTGGAACTGAATAAAGGACAGTGTTTAAAAAAAATTCTGATGAGGTCTAAAAAAATATGTTGAAATATCAAGAATTTTCAGCGTCACCCCGCTCAGCTATATATCTACAAAAGAAAAACAAAATAAAATATTAATAAGAGTTGTGGGAAGTGTTTGTAAACCCGCCGGGATACTGAACAGGTCTGTTGGCAGTGGGTAAATGCAAGCATGACGCCAAGAAAACTTCGTCGGGGTACTGAACAGGCCTGCTGGCAGTAAAGCAATGTCAGGTACATGAAAATCTGTTAAAAAAATATGAGAAACCTCTTTAATGTCCTTTATTCTGATCTAGAACTTCTTAACATGATACGGATGTAAGAGTGGGTTAAATGGAAACCCTGTCGAGGCTATGGACGCCTGCTGGCAGCAGTGGCCATGCCAACAGTATCGAAGATTTTATCTTTAATATCGTGACTTGCTGATCTTAAGACTGTTATTAGTTTTCATCTTTTAAAACACTGCTCGAAAAGATGGTAAATGATGATGTTTGTACGATTTTCTGGTTGTTGTTTTTGAGTTGAAATTTTCTTTGCTATCCTAATCTAAATTTATTTCTTTTGACAGAGATAACTGCTTCTACCAGTGTGTCGCCATTGTTGGCAGCCAATTCAATTTTTTCTATTGACCTATAAGCTGCCTACACCTATGTCTGTTGAACTTCAAATTGTCGTTGCATTTTTCAAATAGACGATATTTTCATTTCTTGCGACACTTGCAAATTGGTCTCCATTTTAGTTTTCACGACTGTAAGCGTGAAAAATCCTTCATCGTTATTTGAACTGTCATGATCTTTTTATTGATATTTTGAATGACACTTACCTTTGGTTTATCATTATGTGGCTGAAAGGATTTTTGAACTATGCCTATTCGGACATTCTTATATTGGTTGCGTAACTTGATTTTATTAAACTGGTAAGGCATTGAGCATTTGGGATTTGCCTAGTCATTGAATTGCATAGGGGTCATGGTTTATTTTATTTTTAATATATGATGTGATCCTTATTGTTATTCTTTTATAGCTCTTGGCTTGTCAATTTTATGAATTCGATTGGCACAATGTTTTAAAACTTTGATTACACACTTATACGATGGCGCATATTTAACTTTTGGGTTTGATTTTACATTGAATGTCATGGTTTAAAAACTATAGTTGTTCTAGCGCGTTGGCAACACTCACCATTTGATTTATGGTTTTGATCTATGTTATGATTGTTTGAACAGAGGATTAATTCGCCGGTTGTACTTTGCCATAACTATTATGCATGGCGGTGAATAACTCCACCACCCTCGCATGCGCACATTAATGCTTCCCCTTTGATCGTTCATTGTTGTTACACCGAATGACTCTGCTCCTGTGTATTGGGGAATTCAACCCAAACCCTTACCATGTGCTCGCACCATGGCCCCTGTCGTCCGAGCTGAACCCAATGGCAGCCAGGCTCTGTTGATGTTTGACAGTGCCTACAGTGACCTCGAGGACAATGGGTGGCTCCTGTTTATTCAAAAATTTGATGGTTTTAACCTCTGCATAGCCCAACAATTTTCTCTGACCTTTGATGGATGTCGAGTCAAGGTCGGCGATGTTCAATTGCAAATTGACAAGTAGTTTATCAGTCTTGCTACGGGTTTGCCTGCCACTGGACAACGATGGTCCAAGAATTGCAAAGTAGAAGAGGTCCCTTGGACACTGCTCTTCCAGTCGCGTAAGGTTATCTCCTGTGATAAAGGTTTTCCCGTGACCATGATGAAACAGCGTTGGCGTGATTTATTGATGATAATCAAACAGTTTATCACCTGCGAAAGTTGGTACAAGTTTGTTTTCTTACACCACCTTCGCTTGCTTATGGTTTTTATGGGTTATCAGCTCAATATGCCCTATTACTTGCATAGAAGCCTGTTTAAAACATCAAAGAAGTACAAAAGGAACCAGGCTGATAGTAGCATTTTTCATTATGGGCTGGTGAATATTATTGTTGTCTGTCTTTTGGGTTTACACGGAGATTGTTGGAACGATTTCCTGGCTCAGAATGATTTTGAGGTTTCGAACCCTCCACAGGTTGACAAACCCGTGGTGAGCGAAGACAAATCTGTACCCCCGGTACCCTACAGCATCCTACTACCTAAACCCTTGCCCGAATCACCTATCGACCTATCCCACACTGTGACTAAGAACGCTGAGGCTATGAGCAAGAAGTCCAAAGCCAAACCTACTGTAAATGCCAAAGGCAAAAAGAGTGCCCGTTTAATTTCTCGAATGGCAAGGAACAAGCCGAAACCTCCTGTCGAACCAAACCCTATCGTATTGAGTGAGGACTCTGATTCAGAGGTAGAACGTTTCTTGGCTAGCGAATACCCCTATTCGCAAGGTCTGTGTCCCGAACCTTCGTATGACTTTGTTTCAAACTTACCCTCTTGCCTACAGGACGAACCTAACTACCCAGGCATTAAGTTGCCTTGTGAAACCCCCGGTCATTCACTCAAACCCTCTCCTGCTCTGTCGAAATCTACAATGCCACCCTGTGATCAATGCAGCTCGTGGTTAGAGAGATATTATCTTGATGTGCCGATGCTCCAGTCGAAGATTCACTCTTTGGAGGACCAGGTTGCACGGCTTACCAGTCAAAAGGCTAAGTTACAAGCCACTGATAAGAAACAAAGGACGACAGGCTCCATTTTGTTTAAAAATGTGGAATCAGCTACAGCGGTCGTGAATTCTAAGTTGGCATGATTTGAGCAGCATCACACAGGTATGTTTTGATATCGCTTGTTTATATAATGAATTCGAATTTGGTTTTGAATAGCTATGATTACAACGTGGATTTGTTCTGTCACATTATATGCATTCTGTACATAGTTTTGTTTTGATTAATTGAAGTTTGTTTTCCCAGTTTAGCTTCGATTGGATTTTCATCGATTTGTTGAATCTTGGTGTGGATTTGATTGGTTTAATTTAGCTAAAATGGATGCTCTGTTGTCAATAGAAGTCGTTTGTATCTATTATAGACACAAGTTGTTTCTCATATTTCGATTCTGAACACAATCACATTTCGTTTTGATTTCGTTATAATGTATATGCTATGATTGGTAACAATTGTGATATTGTTAACTGTTACGGTTTTATGTTCCATATGATTTTTGACCAACAGGAATACCATTCGGATTATTTTCAATGTGATTATGTACACATTCACCCAAATCGTGAATAGATACGATTCATAACAGTTATACCCAGCCGGTTAATTCGCATTGGTTTACTCGACTATGTTATCAGTTGGATTCGTATTGCAATGAATATGCTGTTTGAATTTGATTCCATGAACGAAATTGACTGTATCCAGGTTCACGATTTGTTTCTATGATTAAAGTCAGTCGTGATTTGTTTCGATTATTTGCCCAGCTGATAATTATAACCTCTGTTGATTCTATTAAGATTGCGATGATGATTTATCGATCCTGTCAGTTGATTGTGCAAGGATCAATCACGAAATTGGTTAGGTCGATGCTGATACGTATGATTTCGTTTACACATAATCGAAACAGTCTTTCTATCTTTACATTTGATTGAATGATATGAATCTGTTGTTATATCACTATAGCTATGACAAGTGGGAGATGGTTGTGTTGGATTAGATCATATCACATACGTTATGACTCACTATTGATTTCATTTGGATATGAAACAATCTTGTTACTGTTTGACCCGATTTTATGGTAAAAAAAAAACAGAGTATTCTTACCCCTGTTTTCGTTTGAATCACTTTAGATTATGTTTAATATTGAAAGATAAAATCATTTGAATCATTAGTGATTCGTTTTAAATGTTTATTGGAAGGAAATTCGTTTTAATTATTTTAAAAGATTTGATTTGATTTCTATTCTGATCCTGTATGTTATTTTAGACCAGCTACAGAATCAGATGATTCTGTAGCTAAGTCTGTAAGATTAGATTTTTATTGTTTTGCTAATAAAATATCTTTCTAACTTGATATTTTTGGTCTATTGCAGATGAATTCGAAATTGCAGTGGATTTGATGAGCAGTTAGGGGATATTTGAAATATTTCACTTGCATTTTAGTTTCCTAGTTTAGTTGATTTTGGGAATATCTTCCCAGATTATGTAAACAGTTTGATATTATCTATAGGGAGGTTTTACCCTGTGGAAAGACTTCTATATACTTATTATTTTTGTAATAAGGTTCATCCTCATTCGTGGGAGAACAAGGATATGGAATTTTAATACAGGCTGAGACAAAATTTGATATTCTGCTACAGCTTTAGCTTTTCATTATATCAATGTTTTGTTTCATGTTTTTGTATATCTATTTGCATTTGGTTCATGACTACTTTAGCTATCTTAATCTTATGCAAATGATATAATTTTATCACTGTAATCCATATCTGATTTCTTTTAATATTTAAAAAACATAACAGTTGCTTGATTCAGTTTGTGAACGACAGATTTCTCTTCTTCATAAGTTGAATTATCAAATATAAGTTTTTGCATAACAGGTTTCCCTTATTGCAGAGATTTATAAATCTTATAATTG
>ML777653.1:315257-361391 GCA_009831015.1 Picea engelmannii | reverse complement strand
AATCTAAATCCTGACAACCCCGGGGCAGTAAGAGTTCCTAAGAGGTGTGTTAGTTACACTAGGACAATCTTCAAGGACTCTCAGTAGCTAGTTTTTTCTCCTTAATAAGGAAAAACAATTCTAAGGAATTTCCATAGAAAGGAGAACTAAACTTTAGGTACCAGGCACTACTGGATATAGCACTCTGAAAGACGAGAAATTCAATGGAGCATCCTTAATCTGGCAAAGAATGGAGAAGGAGTGACTAAGGATGAGAGGGGTGGTCTAATTCTTTTCTATGGTTTAGAAATTCATTAGGCAAGAAGTAATGAAACTATACTTATAATTTTTGTTTGAGGCCTTACTTTGGGCAGAAACTTGAGAAAACATAATCACGCAGTTTTGGGGTATTCATTGTTAACTTTAATGGCTAGGAACAAACGGTGAAATTTTGGGAACTTCACGATGTGATGAGAAAAGTGAGTGAGTTTTCATTCTCCACAGACCACAAGTACATTCATTTCCGTATGAGGATGAACAAGTTGGAAATCTGCAGACAAGATCACTAATTATGAGGTAAGATTCTACCAAATAGAGCTCAACAGTAAACTTAATGGCTTTTGGGGATGTGACTAAAAATCCAGGTTGGATTTTTATGAGTGCACAATAGCATTGACGATTTGTGGTGCATTTTTGGAAGGGATAAACACAATAAACTCCAGTGTCACTGCATGATTGCAATTTGGGAGGAGGTTGATGGGAACTCACGTTTGTCCAATAACCACTATTTTGTGCAATGTAGAATGGGGAAGACTATGATAAATGCTTTGAGATTAAGGGAATGAGGCAGTGAAGGAATTCTATCAGTGATACGCGCATTCCATGATGTCTATGGTGCTCTTGTGTATTTCCTCCCAGTGCCCAAAATACAATGAAGCTAGGAGGATGACATCACTGATTTTAAAAGTGTGGCTGCAATGGAGGAATGTAGTTGTAGGTTTATAAGGAGAAGGACATATAATTGGATAAACATTTGGCAATGACAGATAATTTTGAGGAAAAAATTATCACCTTGATGCATCAGGATTAGAACCATGTGAGACAATCAAAGAGGTATGCATAGAAATTTTACAAGTTGTTGGAGAGGATCCCCTATCCAGAAAACAAGGGAAAAACCAGTTGAGAGGTGGGACCAGCTTAACTAGACAAACTGGATCATGAACATTGCAGTAGGAAGTTTGGGAGTGAAGAGGAATGATATCGGTAAGATAGAGGGGATAAATTGTTTCAGAAGTGGAATATGAGAGGAGGCTATGGGAAGTAGATTTTGGGAAATGGTTTTGGGAAGTAGTTTTGGATTGAAATTTTGGAAGAGATATTTTGGCCTCCGAAAATGGTAGATTATTTGAACCAATAGACCCATCTATTGAGCACTTGGAATTTATATTAAAATAAATTCTCTTAAAAAAACATTTTAAATATATTTAAAGTGAATATCCTTGTGGAGCATAATTCTTCACTAAATTCTCCTACCAATTACTCCATAAGGAGAAAAGGTGAATAATAGTCGGGTGCCCAAGCTATGCAAGATGGAAAAGAATACCATCAACTATCAATCAAAGTGAAATCAACTTGATTCGGCTTCATCAAAATTGGTTCAAGTTGTGCTCATCAAATGGAGTAAAATATTTTGATACGTAAATCTGGATAAATTGTGACTTAAGCTTTGATGATCCCTAAAATAGACAGTCTAACTAAAAACATTGTAGGCAAGTTCCTTACAATCCATGGTTGAGAGTATCTTCTGCTTCTGCGAATGAACAACAGTAAAAATGAATCTACAACCACTGCAAAAATTCAAAGACTAAAGGAGTTTCACACATAATAAGCAATATGAAAACTTTATTGGAGCACAGGATAAGAGAAATTGCAATCATTAAGATTGGAAATTCTTCAAGGGCTCCACATCAAAGTGATAGGCTTAAATCTAACAAAACGTATTTTCTCATAAAAATTCAAAAACAATGAGATGATAATCATACCGGACAAGGAAAGTCCAGTCCAGGAAGAGGTGACAGAATACTCCCTTGTCTGCAACCCCCTAACTTAGAGACTGGTAAGAAATACTTTGATATGATGCAACCTACCATATATGATTAACCTGAACTAAAAATCAAATGATCTTCAAAGAGTTGGATCCAAAACAAAAGAACTAGCAAACTGGAAGGTTATTTTAAGATGCTTTGCTTTAGTAGTTGATTAGCTTGAGTTGTGTCCAATTTGTGGCATTTAGGAGTGTGGAAATCAATAAATACCAAAAAATATCACAGATGTCTAAATGATATGGATGCCAATGGAGTAAGAAATTTTATAAAAATCCAGCTTTGCTCCCACATGCCAGATAGGCAAAGGGAAGCATCAATGGACACAAAGGAATTTGCACAAGAACAGATTTACAAAGAAAACAAGAAACCAAGTTCGTGAAATACAAGCCTCGAGGAATTTTTTTTTAATGCATAATGCTTGCACCTAGTAAATGTATGTGTAAAAATAAAATCACAATTTACAACATTGCTTCATTACAGTGCAACTAAAACAATTGCTTGGGTAAAAATACAGATAACCATCCATAAATGATTGTAAAGACCAAAAGTAAAAATCCTCATCTCAGATTCTCAAACTAAAAATAATGCATGGGTGGAAGATATTTCGTAAACACAAATGTGGGAGTTTCTGGGAATTATCAGAAGACACACAAATAAAACTTAAAGGGGACGATAATATTTGCAAGCAGAAGGTACCATAAGCACAAGAACAAATTATTTTGTGAAGCAATATGGCCTTATAAAGTATGAAAATTTACCTCTTTCATAAATTACCAATAGGACTATGAAATTCTGATCCAGTCTTCGTTATATAAGCACTAATGGTGTAAATTCAGAGCACATGGACATGCCCACAAACTGAACTCCCACTTTTTAACAATCCATAAACAATAAAGTGTAAGGGATAGAATTGACAGAACATATCAACCTATTAACATATTCAAACACTAAAATTTAAGATTGCTTGATAATGCTAAATAATATTGTCAGCAGTGTACCCAAAAGTCTCTACACAGGGCACGCCTTGAAGAAAATAAAAATTCAAAAATCCAACGAAACCTAAAAGAAAACAAAATTTTTCAAATGGGTTGTAGCAGGTAGTAAATCAAGCGAGCTTTCTTCACAGAGACTCGGGTTCAATCCCTTTAGGACATGGTGCCATTTTAATATAGCCCAGCCCATCCCATTGCCCATTGTTGTGCTATCTTGTGATATCTCATAAGGCCTAGGAGGTTTGTTGCAGTGATTTTGATGAAATAAATATCCTCATCATGAACTAGATATCCCTTGGTCATGGCATCTAAGAGGAAGATAAGGATTATTCATTAATGAAGGGCCGTATACATAAATAAATATAAATAAAGAGAATATGACTTATTTTCACGAGGTTTGTTGAATTCGACATAAATTCTTTCATCCCATCGTTTATCATTTCCACTTTGTAGTCACCCATCATACTATACAATTCACAAATTTTCCCAATTCAAATTCATTATAACGAATAACCACTCCCCATCAAATATGAAAAAGGGAAATATATACAGATACATATATACTCATAGTTATAGTTTCCTTGATGAATACTTGTTTTATTTCATGTGCCTTATAAGTGTCTTTGACACGACTTCTTTTCTTCGCAAAAGCAATGAATAAATAATTGTTATCCGGATTTATGAGCGAAACAAAATGAAATCATAGATTTATAATATTAAAACAGAGACACAGTGAACAATAACATGTATATAGTAAAACTTGACTTCTATTAAATAAGAAATACATTGAAAACTGTAAAATGCAGACTGAAAACAAGCTTGTTAGAATGGTGGTTGCTTATCTCTGAGAAGAGATGTGACAGCTACGCTCATTCGCAAGAAGATGAGTACAATGGGGCTCTAAAGAATTTTTTTCAATAAACATGAATTCAAAAACCCTAGACATCCAAAAACCTAGCCTTAAGAGATGAAGCACCAAAAGTCATGTGGGCTCCCTTGGGGTAAGTTAGTACATCAAATTTTTAGGGTCGTAACTTTTTCATATGATCCCCGTTTAGGGCGCACGATAGCTCGTTGGAAAGGTATTGACGAGGAGTTTCATTTCGGGGGATCAATGAGATACTTTGACTATTATTGAGGTGCCCGGTCGCAAAAAAATGTCATTTAGACCCTCAAATGGCCTCGGAAGTTCAGGAATGAAAAACTGCTAAAAATAGTAAGTTTCCAAAAAAATTGTTTTGAGCTAGTTGGAAAATGTGGGTGGCCACTGAGATCCTCATCGATCAATCCTCCCCCACAAGGAAGCGATGGTCTCCATTTCGTTGAGTGCCCCCATCAAATGAGGATTTTTCTGTTGAATTTGGCCCCGGGTGAGCCACTTTCCTTGGTACAGGAGTTGCCCTGCTTTGACAACCCGATAAAGATGGATCCTTTGTTGGTGAGTGTGTTTGACCTGTGTGTCCATAATATGATCAGTGGATGTTGTTCCATGCATTCAGGTTGAGATCTATTAGTGTTAATTGTTCTTCTATCTTCGAGGTGTCCAATAATGGTGGAAAATAAGGCCGAATGAGGTCCACATTGAACATTGGGTGCAAGTAAGGAAGGGGGGAAGGTTGAGCTCAAAAAAATTGTCACCCACAACCTTGGTGATGTTGTAGGGTCCATAACGAAGTGAATGAAGCTTTTGATGAGGCCCTGTAAGGTGTTATTTTTGCAAGTGTAACCAAACTTTGTCTCTCACTTGAAACTGGTGTGGCACCCGATGTTGATTATGGCACTACTTGTACTTGGTATTGGACTTCTGTAAAATATCTTGAACTTGTTGGTGGATGCTCTGGATCTGCTCAATGAAATGGGTGGCTTTGTCAACTCTAGTTGGAGCATGCGACGAATCTTCCTAGGTGGCCACAAGGGGTAGTGCAACATCCATGGAACCCAATGGTTGAAATCACAACCCCACCTGAAAGGGCTTGTGTTTAGTTGAGCTATGTATGGCTTTGTTGTAGTTGTGATGAACATAGAGAAGACTCTCATCCTAGGTATGAGGGTGCTTGGAATTGTACATGTGCATGATGTGTACGATCATCTAGTTGATGACCTCAGTTTGGCCATCCGTCTAGAGGTGGAAGGAAGTGGACTTGGTGAGCTTGGTTTTCAGCAGTGAGCAGAGGTTCGACTAGAATGTGATGAGAAACCGACTATCCTGATATCAGATAATGGTTTTTTGGATCCCAAAGTGTACCCACACTCATTCGAAGAAGTGTTGGGCAATGGCCTCCGTTGTGATTCTCTTCTTGTAGGTGGCCATAATCGCCATCTTGGAAAAGTGATCAACAACCACAAAAACACAGTCATTTCCCTGCTTGGTGGACAGAAGGCCTGACATGTAGTCAATTGAGATGGATTCCCAAGACCTGTCAAGAGTAGGAATAAGAGTGTACAAACCTTGTTTCTTAGTGGCTAGTTTGGAAATAACGCAGGTAGTGTAGGACCAGATATACTTGTTGACATCTTGTTGAAGTTTCGGCCAATAGAAATGTCGTTGCAGCGCTACCACTGTCTTTTCCATGCCAAAGTGTCATTCCACCCAAATGTAGTGGGCTTCCCAAATAATCTTCGCTCACTTGCTTGATGGAACGCAAAGATGGCCCAGATGGCACAACAATCCATCTTGAAGATGGAAATTAGTGACAGTTGTGTTTGCACCCAACATCTGGTAGGTGTTAGCGAAGCTAGGATCTGTCTCATAGAGGTGGGGCCATCTGGATGTCTCGTGGATGCAATAATCGAGCACTATGGTGAGTGTTGCGACTGTAGGTCGGCTGAGGCAATCAGTGACTCGGTTGGTAATTCATTTTTTATACTTGATGTTGAGATGGAACTGCTGCAAATATGTGGACCACTTCTAATGGCGGTCATTCTGCAATTTTCCTTATGTCTGCATGAACTACAATGGCTTATGATTAGTGTAGATGCCTATCTCCTTCTCGAAAATGTAATACCTCCACTGACAGTAGGCTTGCACAATGGAGTACACTTCTTTGTCATAAGTAGGGTGCTTACAAATGACATATGATAGTGTCTCACTATGATAGGCCAGGGGGTGGCCGTTTTGAGTGATGATTGTGCCCACAACACAGTTTGAAGCATCTGTATCGATCTCAAAGGGATGTTGTAGGTCAGGCAATGAAAGCATTGGGGAGAAGCACAAGCATTGCTTTAAATCATCGAGCAATTTCTTTTAGGACAGGCCCCACACACTTTTTTCCTTATCACCACCCCTCGTTATTTGGATGAGGGTCCATGCAATATGGGAGAATCCCAACATGAACCTGCAATAGAAATCGACAAGGGATAAGAAGATCTGAAGCTCAATGATCGTGGTTGGGGCTAGCCAGTAACGAATGACTTGGATATTGGCTTGATCAAAATGCACACCATGCGCATCAACAATGTATCCTAGGTACTGGACCTTGTCCATGCCAAAGGACCATTTTTCCAAGTTGGCATATAGCTTGTGTTGTCATAGAGTGTGTAGAACTTATTGAATATGCTGCAAGTGTTCTACCCAAGTATTGTTGTAGACGAGGATTCCATCCAGATACACCACCACTATATAATTAGTGAAACACTCTGTCCACAATACAGATACACCACCACAAGGAGTACTAAAACGCTCTACCCACAATCCTAATGCTAGAGTTGCCCATAATTATTCGATTGTCGAAGATATGGTTCAAACCCCTTATGCGATGTCAGCTTTGGAGGTGCTCTAGACCCATCCTTCATAGGGAAATGCCTTGCCATATGATTTAGGATCTCTAGACCCGTGTGGCTCGAAGGTTATTAAGTTTGACATCACAGATGTTAAGCCTTGCTTTCCTTACCATGTAGCCTTTCAAATCCATGTGGAGTACACTAAATTTACCGTCAAACGCATTGTAATCGATGAAGGTGTTGCAACGTGCATGATGTTCCTAATATGTTGGAAAACCATTGGATCTCCGACTCTATCCCAATCTATGACTATGTTGACCACATTTGATAGTTGTTCATTTTGATCCCACGAAATTCTTCCTTCTTTTCCAGTCTAGGTAGGTGGAAAGATAGTGGAGGTTGATGTCGAGGTGGTTGATGCACCCCTTGACTATAATTTACTACTAGGGCGTAATTGGACTTATGCCATGACCACGGTCATGTCATCTATTTTCCGCACTTTATGTTTTCCTCACAAAGGGAAAATAGTGATGATTGATCAATTTTCCTTTGCGCATACTAGTCCTAATGCATCAATTGGACCTTCGATCACCTTCGATCCTAATGTTCGACAATTATTGACAGGAAATCAAGGATGTTGGTGTCAGAATATATTCCTCTCTCATGGGTAGCTTTGATTTCATGGCACCAATTCATCACATTCATGCCATTTTCAGTGAGTCTTCATCATCGATGAGGTCTGTTCCTTTCTGTACTTCGTATTTTGATGACCCTTGGACCCTACCTTCCCCAACTATGTCAAGTGAAGGTCAGTCACACATTGGGATGACAATGCCACTGTCTACAGTAGAGATTGTGTATCAGGCTATTCTTAACACTATGGCTGACTCAGATCCTTTCTCCTCGCATACGCACGTGGAGGATCCCGTTCTAGAGCCTATATGGGCCACCCAATAGTCTTGTTCGCATGATTTCCTCGACAATACTTTACCTTCATATGAAGCCATCTTAGAGGCCATGAATGGTCTTGATAGGCCTTGGGATGATATGCATCATCATTCGTATTCCTCCCAGATCTTGTTAGGATCGAACATGATGACTTTAGATCTACCTTGAGTGAGATGGTAGGTCATGTTGTGATTCTACTAGATATGCATGGAATTTATGCCGAAGGAAACATGGCTAATATTTCTCCTACCGTCACGATCGACATCTCTCGAATTTATGGAAAAATTGAAAATGTATATATCGATGCAGATTGTTCACCTAAAGAAATTCAGATCTACACCGATCTCTTCAAATAATTTTGTGACGTATTTTCTTGGTCGTACAAAGAGATGTCAGGGATCGACCCCAGCGTTGTCGAACATGAGATCAAGACTTATCCCGATGCTAGACCTGTTCGATAAATTCTTAGAGATCTTAATCCTAGGAAGGCCCCTACTATTAAGGTAGAGGTAGAGAAGCTACTTAATGCTAGTTTCATCTACCTGGTTCCCTTGATCGAATGGGTGTCCAACCCCGTTCCCGTGAATAAGAAACAAGGAACCATCTGCGTATGTATGGATTTTCGAGACCTGAACAAGGCTTGTCCTAAAGAAAACTTCCTGACTCCTTTCATTGACCATATTATCGATGAGTGTGCAGGAAGCGAGGTTTTTTCTTTTATGGACGGATTTTCAGGATATAATCAAATTCAAATCAAACCCAAGGATCAACACAAGACGAAGTTTAATTTTCCTTGGGGTACTTTTGCATACCAAAAAATTCCTTTCAGCCTTAAAAATGTCGAAGCAACATTCCAACATGCCATGACCTTTACTTTTCATGATCTCAAACATATTGTTGAAGCTTACCTCGATGATCTCGCTACTCACTCTCGCAAGAGAGTAGATCACTCCACTCACCTTCGATTCGTATTTAAGAGATGTCATTACTATCACATCCATTTGAACCCTCACAAGTGAATTTTTTGCGTTAGGTATGGTTGTCTCTTAGGATTCTTAGTCTCTAAGCATGGGATGATGGTGAATCCTATGAAGGTTGAGGCAATACTTCGATTTCCTCCCCCATGCAACATTCGACAACTTCAGGGTTTACAGGGGAAGGATAACTTCTTGCGTCGATTTATAGTGAACTATGTCAATTTAACTAAGGGTTTCATGCATCTTTTAAAGAAGGATACTCCAGTTATATGGGATGAGCGAGCCTAGGAATCCTTCAATTCTCTTAAGAAAGCCTTGCTATCGACGCCTCTGGTGAAGCCTCTGAGCTACAATAGGGACTATTTTCTTTATATCACTATGTTCGAAGGAATAGTTGGTATGGTTCTAGTTTAGGAGGACGATGAGCTCCATTAGAACATTGTCTACTATCTCAGTCGAAATTTAGTTGGTCCTGAACTTACATACTCTCACGTAGAGAAGCTAGCCTTGGCCGCCATACATGCAGTTCAAATATTACGACATTATATATTTCTTTGAAAAACTACCATCATTGCATATATCAATCCATTTCAATACGTCCTTACCAGGCGTATCATAGGGGGGAAAAACAACAAGTGGATTGTTGTTTTGCAAGAATTTGAACTCTATTTTGCTTCGGAGAAGTCTAAGAAATCGCCAGTTTCTGCCGAGTTGATATTTGACTTCCCTTGAATAGATCAGGACATTATTCATGATGATTCATTCGTATATGAGCATATCTTCCTTATCTCGTCTTCAGAACCCTCGTATGGAGACATTCTAATTTATCTTCAAACCTTGAAGCTATCCCAACCAACCTGGTATGATCGACGACGTATACATCATCAAGAAAAAAACTACCTTATCATTGAGGAGTAGATAATATTTTGCATCATTGCTTGACTCACGAGGAGGCTGAGTTGGTTCTCAATGAATGTCACAGTGGGGCTTTTGGTGGTCATCTATCTAGGCTTGCGACAACCCAAAAAAATTTGCAAGCCAGTTATTTTTGGCCATCAATTTTTAAAGATTGTGTTGAAGCGGTCAAAAAGTGTCACCCTTGCTAGGTGTTTGCTCGGAAAATGCGCTCGCATCCAACCCCTCTTCACCTAGTCATTACCGTCAGTCCCTTCACCAAGTGGGGGGCATATTTTATGGACTGTAACCCAGCTTCGAATGGGGGCATCGACATATTATTGTGGTCGTGGATTACTTCACTAAATGGCCAGATACCATGCCTACCATTAAATACAATGGTAGGGCGACAACATTCTTCGTATTAACGAAATTGTAGCCCGGTTTAAAATCCCAAAGGAGATTGTCACTGATCATGGTAGTCACTTTCAGAATGAAATGATGAAGGATTTAGCATCAAAATTGGGGTTTAAGCATGGTCATTCTTCCCCTTATTGTCCCTAGGAAAATGGACAAATAGAGGCGGTGAATAAATCTCTCAAGACCATCTTGCAAAAAACTGTCAGCCAGAGTAAATATGACTGTCATATAATTCTTTACCCTGCGCTTTGGGAATATCAAACCTCAGTAAATACTTCCACCGGCTTTTCTCCTTTTCAGTTAGTACATGGCTTGGAGTCAATCCTTCCGATTGAATGTGAAATCTCTTCCCTTAAACTAAAAATTGAGCTTATACCTGACACATCCGATCTTGAAGAATGCCTTATGCACCTAGAGAATCTAGATTAGAAATGATGATCCAGGTGGATATCAGTGGCCACCCACCTATTCCACAGGCTCGAAAAATATTTTTCCATCTTGGCAGTTTTTCGACAGTTTTTTCGGGTTCTAAACTTCCTGGGCTATTTTGAAGCCCTAAACGATGTTTTTTGGGGATTTGTGGCCTAGGTGATAGCTAAAGGTGCTTACTTGGGCTAGTCAAAAATTGTTCTTCTTAGTTATACCTTTCCAATGGTGTATCGAGCGCCCCAAACGAATACCGTATGAAAAAGTTACGCCCTCGGGAAGTTGACGTATCAACTACCCCCATCGGGGCCCGCAAACCTTTTGGATTTTCATCTTCTGGGGTTAGGGTTTTGGATTTTACTTATGTTAAAAAGGCCTTTGGAGCCTCATTGTAATGATAATCTTATTTAGAATGTGATTATCCACCACATCTCTTCTTAGAGATAAGCTACCACCATTCTAGCGAGTCTTTCACTCTGTATTTTTACAGTCTTTGTACATTTTCGCTCATTAATAGAAAATTGTGTATTAATGTATATCTGGGTTTATGGTTTCTTCTTTGATACATTTCTATTATAATATTGGATATTTAAGATATCTCTCTACATTTATTTATTATATCTCCGCTCTCATTTCCTGTTGAAAATAATCTGGATCAATGGTATCAGAGTAGGCTTCTCTTGATCGTTTTTTAGTGCATGTCCCCAACGAGGTCTGAGTATATAAATTTGGGTCTTTAGCTTGTCTCTCTTGAGGAAAATATCTCTCGCACACCCAAGAAAATATCCATGGCGGAAGAAAATAAAAATGACAGAGCAGATGATTCTATCAATCTGTTGCTCGAACAAGCTCTCACATGACATAGGGACGAAATGATGGAGAATTTTTCCCACATCCTTCAATGTTTGCCGATAGCAGTAGGTGCATATTCATCAAGCATCCACTTTTGAGGCACCTTGCCTTTCAAGGTACATGTCAATTTTGATATTCCGATATTTGAAGGTCAGATAGATGGGCACTCCCTAGACAAATGGTTAAATCTGTTAGAAGGTTATTTCTTTGTTCACAATTTTTCTGACAAAGAAAAGATCACCTTCGCGCTCCTTAAGGATATCCCCCATGTCAAGCATTGGTGGGAAAATTACTGGGAGAAAAGTTCCACAGAGGAGTATGGAATATATGGGGCCGAGCCCACTTGGGATTTTTTTGTGGATGCAGTCAAGGAACAATATTACCCTGTTGGATTCTATGAAGATCAGTACATGAGATGGACGATGCTGCATCAAGAAAGAGGCCAATAAGTTCCAGAGTTCACCAGTACATTCCATACCTTGCGCACTAAGATGGGTATCAAGGAATCTGAATGACATTTGGTTCTAAATAACCGCGGGTCTCTACACAGATACATCCAAACTGAAATGCATTTTCTTGACATCTCATCACTTGATTCTTCTTATCGATATGTTATTAAAATCGAGAAGTAGTTTAAGCACCATAATAAACAGAAGTTCAAGTCTGCAAATACGCAACAACCAAAGTATGATAAATATGGCCCAAACAAACAACCTCCTGAAAACTGGTCCAAGCCACAAGTAAAGAAGGGTCACGAGAAGACGAAGGACACCGGAAAATGGTGTGATTTCCATAAAATTCCCTGGCACAACACTGATGAATGTCTCTCAAAAGAGTCATTGGTGGTCGAGATCAAATAAAAGGATCTGAACCCTCATTTAGAATCTAATTCAGAAAATACTGACAAAAAATAGATCATTGACGCAGATCCCACTGATATTGTCGCGACCGCAACAATTCAACTAGAAGAAACAATAGATATTGAAGAGGGGGGGCACCTTTTTCATTCACATATGTGGGTGAAGGGGACTCCTATTGGCATAGGGGCAGACCCAGGGTTCAATGCTTCAACAACGCACCAACAAACCCTAACTATCGGCCCTTTCGGCGACACCTGCGAAGTAGATGAAGTCTCACTCAAGGTAGAGTGATCCAGGTGGATATCGATGGCCACCCACCTTTTCCAAGTGGCTCAAAATAGTTTTCTGGCAATTTTGGTAATTTACTATTTTTAGCAGTTTTTTGGGTCCTGAACTTTTGGAGTCGTTTTGAGGCCCTAAACGATGTTTTTTGGGAAAATGGGGAGAAACATGGGACAAATTTTAGAATTTCTCACACAAAAGTTATATTCCTCAAATAGATCTTTCTAACGGTGTATCAAGCGCCCTAAACGGAGATCGTATGAAAAAGTTACGCCCCTGGGAAGTTGACGTATCAACTACCCCCGTCGGGGCCTACAAACCTTTTGGATTTTCATCTTCCAGGGTTAGGGTTTTGGATTTTCCTTCTGTTAAAAAGGCCCTTAGAGCCTCATTGTAATAATGATCTTCTTGCGAATGCAAGTAGCCATCACATCTCTTCTCAGAGATAAGTTTCCACCATTCTAGCGAGTCTTTGACTCTGTATTTTTACAGTCTCTATACATTTATTTCATTAATAGAAATCGTGTATTACTGTATATCTATGTTTATGGTTGCATCTCTAATACATTAAAGTTATATTATTGAATATTTGTGATATCTCTGTGCATTTATTTATTATATCTTCGCTCTCATTTCATGCCAAAAATAATCCAGATCAGTGGTATCAGAGCAGGCTGCTCTTGATCGTTTTCAGTTCATATCCTCGACGAGGTCCAAGTATAGAAAGTTGGGTCTCGAGCTTGTCTCTCTACAGGACAATCTCTCTCACACACCCAAGAAACCATCAATGGTGGAAGAAAAGAAAAATGATGGAGTAGACGATCCTATAAATATGTTGCTTGAGCAAGCTCTCACGCAACAGAGGGACGAAATGATGGATAATTTTGCCCACATCCTTCAACGCCTGCCGATAGAAACATGTGGATATTCATCAAACAATGAATTTGGAAGAACCTCTCCTTTAAAGGTACAATTTAATTTTGATATTCCCATATTTGAAGGTCAGATAGATGCGGATTCCCTAGACAAATGGTTAAATCTGCTAGACGGTTATTTTGTTGTTCACCATTTTTTCGACAAGGAAAAGATCACCTTCACACTCCTTAAATATCTCCCCCATGTCAAACATTGGTCGGAAACTTACTGGGAGCAAAGTTCCACAGAGGATTCTAGAATATATGGGGTCGATCCCACTTGGGGATTTTTTGTGGACGCGGTAAAGGAATAATATTACCCTGTTGGCAACTATGAGGACCAATACATGAGATGGACCACACTACGACAAGAGAGGGGCCAAGTAGTTCCAGAGTTCACCAATACCTTCCATAACTTGCGCACCAAGTTGGGCATCAAAGACTCTGAATGACATTTGGTTATGAAATACCATGGGGCTCTACACAGATACATCCAAACTAAAATGAATTTTTTGGATATCTCATCACTCGGTGTTGCTTATCGATATGTTGTTAAAATTGAGTAGAAATTTAAGCACGAGAACAAACGAGAGTTTGGGTTTACAAATCCGCAACACCTAAAGTATGAGAAAGACGGCCCTAACAAATAGTCTCCCGAAAACTAGTCCAAGCCACAAGAAAAGAAGGGTAATGGAAAGACGAAGGACACTGGAAAATGGTGCGATTTCCACAAAATCCCCTGGCACAACACTGATGAATGTCGCTCAAAATAGTCATTGGTGGCTGAGATCAAATACAAGGAGTCAAACCCTGATTTAGAATCTGATTTTGAAAATACTGGTAAAAGAAAGATCATTGACACAGACCCCAATGCTATTTTCGCGATCGCAACAATTCAACCAGAAGAACCAACAGATCCTGAAGAGGGGGAGCGCCTTTTTCATTCACAGAAGTGGGTGAAGGGGACCTCGCTGCATTTTATTGTTGATACCAAAAGACAGAAGAACCTCATCTCAACAAAGGTTGTCAAAACGTTGGGATTGTCGAAAACACCACACCTGCAGCCATACAACATCGGGTGGCTTCGCCAAGGACGAGATCTTCGTGTCAACCAAGAGTGCCAGTTTTCATATGTCATCCAGCCTTTCAGGGATGAGGTATTATGTGATGTTTCCCCACTGTATGTCTGTGATGTTCTCTTGGGCTAGCCATATATCTGGAAGTGCCATGATATTGATGAGTCTCAACCCCGTAGTGTCATTGTTACTTTGGGGGGTCATCTCTACAGAATACCAGAGGTAATTCTGACTATTGTCCCACCTAAAAAGTATTGCAAGGTAGTATCTCATACTAAAAAATTTATCTTTTTCACAATCTGTTCAAAAGGTGAACAAAAGGATACTGCAACCACTACAGCCTCAGCCCAAGAGCCTTCTATCCAACAGAAGCAGGTCGACAATATTGCAGCAAAACACAAAGATTCCTTATTCACACAGTCATATCATGTATCAAGACTGGTTAAAAAGGTCCAACCCTTCCAGCCATAGGTTTGTGACAACCTTCAACAAACCAAGCAGCGTGATGTCTCCAGCAAGGCAAGCAGCTCACCAAGATTCAAATTCAACAATCTCTTTCCCCTCTCCCCCGAGAAATGAACGCAATGGAGACCATTGCTTCCTAATGAGGGAGGATTGATCCAGGTGGATATCGGTGGCCACCCACCTTTTCCAACTGGATCAAAACAATTTTCTGGTAATTTTGGTAATTTACTATTTTTAGCAGTTTTTCAGGTCCTGAACTTCTGAAGCCGTTTTGAGGCCCTAAACGATGTTTTTTGGGAAAATGGGTAGCAACATGGAACAAAGTTTGATGTTTCTCACAGAAAAGTTGTATTCCTCGGATAGATATTTCTAACGATGTATCGAGTGCACCAAACGGAGATCATATGCAAAAGTTACGCCCCTGGGAAGTTGACGTATCAACTACCCCCATCGGGGCCCACAAACCTTTCGGTTTTTCATCTTTTGGGGTTAGGGTTTTGGATTTTCCTTATGTTAAAAAGGCCCTTAGAGCCTCATTGTAATATTGATCTTCTTTCGAATGTGAGTAGCCGTCACATCTCTTTTTAGAGATAAGCTTCCACCATTCTAGCAAGTCTTTCACTCTGTATTTTTATAGTCTCTGTACATTTATTTCATTAATAGAAATCGCGTATTACTGTATATCTGTGTTTATGGTTGCATCTCTGATACATTAAATTTATATTATTGAATATATGCGATATCTCTATGCATTTCTTTATTATATCTCCGCTCTCATTTCATGTCAAAAATAATCCAGATCATAGAGGCAGGGGGGGTTGTAGGACTTAGGTGTCTACAACCAAGTTGGGACACAGATCTGTGATTACAATACTTAACATAGCACTTATCCAACAATATGCATTAGTTCATGAGTCTTATTCACATCGCGGATCAAACCCTAAGTACAAAACAATGCACTAATAATCAAGATCAAGCCCTTAAAATCTCTTAACACATAACATTGACTCAAATATAGCATTCATTCATCTTTAACATTATTAAGCACTAAAATACAACATTAGATGCATTCATACTAATCATAAATCACATAACAAACATCGCACAATTCACATCACGAAACAGGATATACGTGGTTCACCCCAGTGTGGGGCTACGTCCACCAACTTCTTCTTCTTCTTCTTTATTAGTCTTTGATCTTCTTACATTCATTTTCTCCTGTGCACAAAGCCACAGAGACTAACTCTGCAATGGATAGGTGATCTGCGAACAACACACTAGATCCACCTTCCCAAAACCAGGTCAAGACACAGAGCCAACTCCTTAATAGCACAAAGCCTTACTTTACACAGCCAAATCGCACAAAGCAACTTCTAATCTCTTTCACTAAGCCAAACATAATGTGCACATAGCTAACACTACATATCGATCTACTTATTTCATCTCTTAGCTACTTATTTATACATTTACAAAGAGGCCTAAACATGGGTAAACCCATGGGCTGACATCCCTTAACCCATTACATAAACCCTAAAACCCTTTGCTGGGTCCACAAGCCCACAAAATACGTGAGATTCCACGATCTCAGCTCCACCTGGGCGCTCCATCTTCGACTAGCCTGTCAGAGTCCCAAAAGTGGTAAAAAACTACCAATGTTTCCTCAAAACTTGGTCAAGGTCCAACAGGCCCCCAACACTCACATGTGACTCATCCCGAGTCACTCAGATCTAGGCAATGCTCCTTCAAAGGCCTCAAGCATAGCTCGAGCTTCCTCGACTTGTTGTTTCGCCAAAGCCTCCTGCTTGGTGAACTCCTGAATCACTTGCTCTGTAGCAAGCCCTTCCATGTGTTTCTCCATTTTTGTAACCATTTGATCCAACTGCGAGCCTTTTCCTTCAATCTCTTCAAAAATCTGTTGTAGGAAAATCTCCCTGCGAATAGATAGATTTCCTCTTGAGAGATAGACCCTTAACTCTAAGACAGAAAGTGCTTAACGTGGACATTGATGTCATTTTAGATCTAATCAAGCTGATGAATGAGAGAGAATGAAGAAGGTATGTACCTTATGAACGTCATTTGTCCCTGCAAGGTCCAAGATGAGCTTTGATCTTGAGCTCCTTGGTAGGTCCTGCAAGACAAACAAAAGTACAAAAGACTTCCTACTCTACTGCGATTAGCTCAAACATAGATCCATCTACTACAAACAAACTTATATGGAACACGTATAAGTTTGAAAGAAACAAGCCAAGCATGTTATATTAATGAGAACAACGATGAAGAATACTTACAACCATAGATGTGAGTGCAACAGCTTCATCAAGCTCTCTTCGTCCAAACCCTTGCTTAAACAGTCCACACATGGAATGCTGATTTTCCAAATGACATCTTCCTCATGAGATCATAAGTTATATGCTTCACAATACTTTCCATCCCCTTTCACCATGAGAAGGCCTCCTTATATAGGCTTGGAGAGGCCAACCACTTGAGATATCTTTGGGGTAAGTTGAGGATTCTCCTCATTTAGTTATGGATATTCCCTAAGATCATGGCTTGACCAAGGATTCGAATCCAAATGCCTTCAGAGATTGAAGGGATCTCTTCTTGATTTTCCTCACAAGTCAAAACTCGCTCTGAAAAGGCAGCGCTCCCCTAAAAGGGGCACCAAAGGGTTATAGCGCTCCTCTAAAAGGGTGCACAAAGTGCCAACGCTCCCTGTTAGTGTATAGGGGAGCGCTCCTCTCCAAAAATGTCTTTTGAGTGGATTTTCCAGTGGAAAAAGGTTTATAAACTTTGCTAACCCATTCCTCTTCTTCCAAATCAGTTGTTTGAGGTGTTTCAAGTGTCCTTCCGATGTCGTTATAGGCACGACATAGACAGTATGGAAGTATGCTTTGTCTGACACTTGCGACACTTGTGACCAAAATGTGACACTTGTAATATTGATAACTACGACACTAGGCCATTGTTGTAATGAGTAATTTTTATGTGTAACAGATTGCCCCCCAAAGTATGAAGTTAGAAGACAGGAATTGATAACTGAAATGCTTTGCAGAATTTCAAGCAAGGGTATAGACTCAGAGAACTTGACAGAAGTTGCACATGACCATCAAACAAATGTTAAGATATGTTTCAAACCCAAGGCAGGCATACCTATGCTTGAGTGATAGAGACTTTCAAGGTATGGCCGCCATCAATACAATGTGGATCCATAATTATATTGACAAAGAGATATAGCCACCGAAGATACAATGTGGATCCATAATTATATTGACAAAGAGATATAGCCACCGAAGATACAATGTGGATCTATATTCGCATGACCTGGATTGGTCGCAGCTATGAAGAATTCATAGTGGAGGTACAATATGTCAAGACATAGCCATGACATATACAAAGTGGATCTATGTAACAATATATGTGTCAATGTTCAAATAAACCTCTGTCGCAACCTGGGCAAAGTACATACAAGAGTGACGACTCAACCCAGGGTCTTCTTACCGATCCCGATGTAGTACGAATCTAACCATGTGAATAGATTTTTTGATGTCGAACATGGCAGAAACCACTTAATTACCGGTCAATGAGGTGAACCGTTAACAAGCGCGAGGGAGATCACCATTGATGTCAATGATTCCCAAGGTACTTTGTACATTCCAACGAACGTGAATAGATGAGATGAAGTCAAACATCCGTGCAATCATCCGATCAGAGGTCAATGATGTTAACCCACTATCGGACATGAGGAGGCCTGCCATTAAGGCATGCAGGTCCCAAGGTACTAACTAGTTTCTAGGTCTAATCCTTGGATAATGTGTTGAGGTCAACAGGAAAAGACTTGTCGCAAGAGGGCCTTGATGTATCCCCCATCAACAACATGAAACTGACACAGAGATGTAATTTGGGATTGAAACATGATATTTGGGATGGCTAACTCTCGAGGCAGATACTTCCCTTGAACACTGAGGCACCATAGCATAAACGTGACATGGACCAAAACATGATGATGCAATGGATACTGTGACTTTCGTCGAGTGACCCAAAGGAGTAAAGAAACTCAGAGGATTGGCTCAGTATAGAGGTTCAACAGATTACAATGTATGCAAAGACAAAGTGTCGTGTTCAAGGGAGACTCTAAGAGTGACTGGTAATGTTCTCAAAAACTGCTTGGCTTTCTTCCTTCAATTTTTCCCCCATCCAGATAGACGAGTACCTCTTTTTAATTTAACGAGCTCAAGGAGGGTAACACATGCTCGATATAACTCACCTTCGGTAAGTTCCTCTTCCTTTGTTTAACAAACTAGAAGAAGTAAGAGTTCGGTCCCATATGGGCCCTTCAATGTATGATGGTTTAATGAGTCCAGAGAAGGTAAACTCGGTGGTTTTTCATATTTAGAGAGTCTGAAAATGACTTAAAGACGACTCCAATGTGGTCCTTTTTCGTAATGTTAGTCTCACGAGGCCGAAAAAAATATAAACTACTATTCAAAAGACGCCCTTTCAAACCTTTTAACGAGTGTGAAAGGAAGCAAGATCACTTGACAATCTTTTCATGTTTAGAGAGTCTGAAAAGAGATTAAAGACGACTCTGGGGGTTCCTTTTTTGTGTATCCATACAGGTTCGAAAAAGAGATAAAAGTTTACCCAGATGCATTCTCATGTATTTACGAGCACGAGAAAGAACAAAGACTAAGCTCGGTATGCCCCCAGCTTGAAATCTAGTGGCTTAACTCCAGAATGATCATCAAAGGCTGGAGACATGCCCTCCAAGCTTCAATTCATTCACCGACTTTGAGGTTGTCACCAATTTCTCTACTAGATGAGAAAAAGGAGAAGGGTGGATGAAAAGAAGGTTCAAGAGAGGTGACTATTTCATTTTTTAACGAGATTTACATAGAAAAATAACTATGCTCAGGGTTCCAGGTTCGATCCCTAGATTGTTGTTTCATTTTTTAATGAGCTTTCTACAGAGAGGAAAACTATGCTGAAAGCCTCTGTTTCATTTTTTAACAAGCTTGCTACAGAGAAGAGAAACTATGCTCGTAGATTCTCCTTGATCATGGCTTCCAAGAGAATAGCGCTCTGGAAGGACACCATGTCAAGGGACAAGTCTCAGTCACGGCTTCCAAGAGATCTTCACTGGATGGAAGAACATTAATCTGGAAGGAGCACATGTCGAGGGTCATGACAGGGGTAAGGAGATCAGGCTCCAACAACCCTACCGAATATATCACCATGTCCACTACCAGATCCAAATCATCAGAAGTTGAAATCATGGGAGATGATGGAAAATCAACATCAGGAGGGGAGATAGAGTGTATATCTTCCTAAATTTTTTCACGAGGGGGAAGAAAAGAGGATCGGTGATAGTTATTATCCCAAGGTAACTTGTCAATGCGAAGAATTTCCATAATAGATTCATCAGAAGGAAAAATTGGGGAAATGTAGTCGATTGCAGAGGACAAGGAACTTAACTGTGGTGGCATCGAGCGACTGTCGGGTGCCAATAGATGTTGGTCATCTGAAGAAGGAGAAGCGGATTGGATAGAAATGTATGATGCTTTGGTTAAACTAAGTGGCACGGTGTCACCTAGTGCATCGAATTCCAATGGACTAGGTACAATCCAAGGGTCAGATGATTCCAAAGGTTGATAAGCTGTGGTCGAAATCATATCAACAGTGGAAATATGATGTGTATTCGGTGGAAGTGGTGTAGGGAAGGTACCCATGAGGCTAGAATCTTTTAGTAAGCCAACACCAATGCTTTCATATGGGATCTTGTGGTCTCCCAAGAAAGGAATATTGTTGGAAGCAGGAGTGCAAGCATCGGTTGTGCAGAAATCCAACTGATCAACAGTGACAATTTTTCCCTGATGAGGAAATTGTACATATCTAAAGACCGACGAGGCAACGACAGTCATAGCATAAAACCAACTTCTTCCAAGTAACAAGTTGTAATCAATGGGAGCATCGACCACCTCGACATCAACAGTAACAGTTTTGCCACCCAATTAGATGGGCAGGGACTGTAAAATACCATGGGGATGAAAATGTCACCCATCAAAGGTGCGTAACATCGTTGGGGATTTGTTAAGGGCGGCTGATTTCAATCCTTTCCAACAAGCCAAAGACATGACACAAGTAGAGGCTCCCTCATCCAAGATAGTTCAGTGGATTTGTTGATTGTGAACAACAACATCAACTTGGAAAGAAAGTTGGTGGGAGAGTCGAGATGCATAATTGTCTAGGTTAAACATGATATGGTTGGATGACTCAAGATCAACAGTGCCAATAGTGGCCAAGAGCATTCTACATTGACTGGGGCAGTGATGTAGAACTTCGAACACAGACATAGCACACGGTGCTTGAGCCAAATCTTCAACAGTGTTGTAGTTCTGGGCAGCATGTGAACTAGGATTAAAGGTAGCTTTACGTATAGTGCTCTTAGGAGGGCATAAGATAGAGTCAAACGTGGGTTTCTCAATTTGAAGTGGTCCAGACGGAGGATTAACCGATGCAGGACTAATAGAGGATGGTGATAGATCCGGTAAAGTACCAGTACCGTTAGTGTCTTTTCCTTTGTCAGGGTTACATGGTGTGTCGTATGTCTTAGAGTGAGTGGTAAAATTAATCCCATTAAACATATAAATGTGTGCACTCGACGAGGCCTCATCATGAGGATGGCTAGAACTGCCCCCAGGAGAGGGGGTTTGAGCAACCATGGATTGTTGTTGTGGAAGAGGCTGAGTAAGCACAACGGGTTGTGAATTTCCTTGGAAACTTTTGGCCACTTCATTGCGATGTGGACAGTCTCGAGTGTAGTGATCGTCACCACAAATGATACATGGGAATTTCAGTTTCTGTTGTGGTTTCTTTTCGGTAGCAGGTGTTTGAGCTTGATTTTTTAGTTGTTCATTGTTATTGGTATTTTTTGATTTATTCTTTGTGTTCTTCTTACCTTCGGATTTTTATGAAGGGGCAGATTGACCTGCATTCACCTCAAATATCTGAGTTTGGGGGGAGGTAGAGGAGAGTGTGGTCAATTGGGAAGTAGATTGAGTTTTGACGAAATCGATAATGCCATCCGCATGAGATGAGGATGATGACTTGGATGGATCAGTATTAGCTCGAGAATTATTTGGGAGCAACTCATACAGAGTACCAAATTGTGAATAAACCAAATCTAAGTACTGAGCCTGAGCAATAGATTCTTCCTCGGTGACTGCGCCACCCATAGCGACATCACGAGTGATCGGGGGTAAAATTGATTTAGTAAACCACTCTACCAATAATATGTCAAGAATGATTGCTTTGATCAACCTTCTTCATTGTCTCCACTCATGAATATGGTTAGAGATATGCACGAAGTTAGTTTGACGAAGGGAGGTTAGGAGTTCAGTACTCCTCTCATAGAGAATAGGTACTTGAAAGTGCATGAGGAAAGACATGGCAAGGGAGTTGAAATCATGAAAAGAAGCACGTGGTAGTTCAATATACCACTTTACTACAGAACCCATAAGTGTTCGTTGGAAAAGACACAAACATATAGAATCATCCATGAGGGAGTTTGATGGACACCACAAATGGAAATTCATCACATGGTTATTTGGATATTCTCCATATTTTCCGTCAAATTTTGGAATATCAGAAGGAAGTTTAGCTGGAATAATTGGCCAAACTGGAGAATGGAAAATAGGATCATTCGTTAATCGAGACAAGTCTGGGAGATCCAGATTCGCAAGGAAAGGTAGCTGTCGGTTAATCTACAGATGATACTGGTGTGGCATAGGAACACCAGTAGGACCATACACTGGGTTAGGTGGATAAGTATAGCTAGTGGGTCCTCCTGCATAAGGTTGATGCTGACCAGAGTACATAGGATTCGAGGGGCTTTGAGAATCATGTGCAAGCGAAGGATAACCAGATGGGTTTTGAGGATTATAAGTCAGATTTGGTGTTTTCCTATAAGGGGGGTAAACACTTTGTCCATAAGGAGGATATAGATGAGTTCCTTGAGGAAGAAGAGTTCCTCCCGAGAACTGTGAGTTTCCTGGGAAAGGAATGTTTCATGGATTGGGCGTTGTAGATGCATTTTGTCCATACGGTTGATGATGGGCTCCAGTTTGAGACTGCCCCCAGCATGAGGTTGCCCTCCAAATGGAGGTTGTCCTCTGGAAGGAGGATGCCCCCCAAAAGGAGGTTTCCCTCCAAAAAGAGGTTGCCCTCCGAAAGGAGGTTGGCCCCCAAATGGAGATTTTCCTTCGAAAGGAGGTTGCCCCCCAGCATGAGGTGGAGTTCCTGGAATGTGGGAACCATACGTAAATGACTGACCAGTGCCACTTAATGGATTAGAGCCACCAAGACCGGTCCCTCTAGGTTGTTGTATAGTTATAGAACTTCTAGGTATAACTTGTATAGTGGTGACAACAAAAGAATTCAGTGCTCTGTACCTAGAAGGAAGTGATGATGAAGGCCTAGATGCTAGTGGTGTGCCAATCGTATCTTGGCTATCCACCACATTACTGGTGGGAATAGTCGAAATGTGAGGGACCATTGTAAAATGGGCCATCTGGAGAGAAATAGTGGAACTTGGGCCGATAGATGGCATGTTTGGATCAACGGATGGTGTAGTTGAAAAAATGGTTGTACCAGTAAAATGATCTAAGGGTATAGTGTAGGTAATAGGTATATCGACACCTATTCCCGGTCCGTAAATATCGCACATCGTGTGTTGTGGGCTTCGAACAATGTCATCAGTCCAAAGGGGGTCTCCTACTGGAGGGTTTGAATGAGACCCAGTCGGAATGTCATAAGGATTAATAACAACAAGTTCTCTGGCTGAATTCAGTCGAATAAAATGCCTCTCATATCCCGTAGGAATGTGGAAAGCCTCTGGAGACTCCGAAATAATTTGAAAATCCTCTAAAGAGGTGGGAACTTCCTCCTGTGAGGCTATAATGTCATGAACCTCGCTCTGTTGAGGAGATCCCTCCGTAGAATGAGGGGGTAAGGGGGTAGTATCTTCCATATTTTCTGGAGGAAGTCTCTGTATCCTATGCGAATGGCGTGGAGGGTCGATGTTGGCGGAGAAAAATCTACGAAAAAATTTTATGGCCAACTAACGAAAAAGAAACAACATACACTAATAAAATCTAGGAATCAAAACCAAGCAAACAAAACCTTTTCTTGATGACCGTACTAGTTGGTGATGAAATCCAACGTCACGTGATCAAATCAAGAAGGGGCTAGGATATGGTGGAATAGTTACAATGGTGACCTGCTTAACGGACGTTCACCTTGGTGCAAGCTTCCACACAGTAATTGTGGATTTACCCTCCAAGGAGCCCGAGTGAGTTTGACCAATGTTTGTTCTAGGTACAGTGAGACTTCCCTTCACCGTCACCTTATGTAAGTACCTAAATATTATGGCAACTAAAGACACCAATTCCCAGTTAGTCCCTGGGAGGGTACAGTCGACAGTCCGATCCGAACGTATGGGCAAGATAATAAGTCCAAATTCAACCCGAGAGGCTCCCACACATAATCGTGGGTATACCTTCAAGTGACCCCCAATATATGATTCGACCACTACAAACAGTTGAACCACAGAGGGATAATCTTCGTAATTTTCCCGAATGCGACCCCGTGTGTAACCCCTGTGTGAGAGGGGGATCCCAAAAAACCTATACGACAATTGGATTTGACTCTCCCTAGCTCAGGATGCTAATGTTTGTTTTGAAAAATTTGGAGATTTGCACTCATAGCCTAATCCAAAGTGCTAATCCTAATCTATTGTTGGTGGAAGATCCTAAAAATAAAAAATGTTCTAGATAATTTTTTAATTAGCGTTCGTTTTACAACTGTTCTTTACTCAAAGGGTGTATGAAATTGAAACTGATGGAACGATGACTCAATTCCAAAAAAATGCATAAAAGATGATAAGAAATCGTTTCTTTTCAATGAATGCCTATTTAAGGGAAAGAGAAAGAGTTGTTTTCACTATCAAATAGTAATATGGAATGTCCGCAATCAATTTGTTCTCAATCAAATCCAATGTAATGCTAAATTTTTTTAGAAAGCCTTTCTAATATGCAAACCAATCACTAAGATGTATCTTTGTTGTTTGTATGCGAATGATGATTAATTCAATGCAAAACTTCTCCTGCCAACTAACCTTTTATATCAAGGAGATTCAGACAAGCATAAGGAGATTTTGCACAAACAACACACCCTCTTGCTATGATTTAAACAAGAAGCAAAAAGAAAATAAAATATAACAAAGAAAATAAAAAATTTCACACAAAAGGAAAATGCTATGAAAAATGACCTCAAAGAACCAAATGAGATGATTCACAGATTTCTAATGTTCTTCACCACAGTTTTCACTCAGTCAGATAAGAGAGAAGAAAGTAGTGGATTGATTCCAAGTTCTCAACAGAAGAAAAAACTCAAAATAAGGAAGAAGGTCACAAAATCTGAACAACAAATCGCTTATTTCTCAGAAAGCAGAGTGTCAAAGGTCAATAGGAAGATATATTGAAGCACAAAGAAGCTGAGCAAGGGTAAAAGAAGAGATTGGATTTTAGAAAACACAACCCTAGAAGTTTTTTTGTAGAGAAAAAGGTAGCGCTTTTGTGTAAGGGGCACCAGAGCATTATAACGCTCTGTGCAAAGCCAACAACGAGCGCCAGCGCTCTAATAACATAGGCAGGGGAGCACAAGAAAAACCAAAACTCAGTCAAACTTTGTTAATCACAATGGATGTGATGGAATAAGGATCCAATCAGCATATTCAATCAGACATACGGGATGAACAAGTTCTAAAAAGAATGAAGGGTAAGACAAGGTCTGTGAGGAAAACCAAAACCGAAAGCTTTGATTAATCCCCAATGGATTCGCCAATTTCTGTTGTAGGAAAATCTCCCTGTGGACAGGTAGATTTCCTCTTGAGAGTTAGACCCTTAACTCTAAGACATAAAGTGTTTAACATGGACACTGACTTCCTTTTAGATTTAATCAAGCTGATGAATGAGAGAGAAGGAAGAAGGTACATACCTTATGAACATCATTTGTCCCTGCAAGGTCCAGGATGAGCTTTGATCTTGAGCTCCTTGGTAGGTCCTGCAAGACAAACAAAAGTACAAAAGACTTCCTACTCTACTGAGATTAGCTCAAACATAGATCCATCTACTGCAGACAAACTTATATGGAACAAGTACAAGTTTGAAATAAATAGGACAAACATGTTATATTAATGAGAACAACGATGAAGAATACTTACAACCATAGATGTGAGTGCAGGAGATTCATCAAGCTCTCTTCATCCAAACCCTTGCTTAAACAGTCCACACACAAAATGTTGATGTTCCAAATGACATCTTCCTCATGAGATCATAAGTTAGATGCTTCACAATACTTTCCATCCCCTTTCACCATGAGAAGGCCTTCTTATATAGGCTTGGAGAGGCCCAACCACTTGAGATATATTTGGGGTAAGTTGAGAATTATCCTCCTTCAGTTATGGATCTTCCCTAAGATCATGGCTTGACCAAGGATTCGAATCCAACTACCTTTAGAGATTGAAGGGATCTCTTCCTTATTTTCCTCAACAAGTCAAAACTCACTTAGAAAAGGAATCGCTCCCCCAAAAGGGGCACCAAAGCATTATAGCGCTCCTATAAAAGGGTGCACAGAGCGCCAACGCTCCCTGTTAGTGTATAGGGGAGCGTTGCTCTCCAAAAATTTATTTTGAGTGGATTTTCCAGTGGAAAAAGGTTTATAAACTTTGTTAATCCACTCCTCTTCTTCCAAATCAGTTGTTTGAGGTGTTTCAAGTGTCGTTCCGATGTCATTATATGCACGCCATAGACAGTATGGTAGTATGTTTTTTTCTAACACTTGCGACACTTGTGACCAAAATACGAAATTTGTAATATTGATAACGGTGACACTAGGACATTGTCGTAATGAGTAATTTTGATGTGTAACAAAATCGTGCAGGCTTCATCCTGCACTGGCTGTATTCATTGTGTCACCTCCATGACTCTACTCTGGATGGAAGTAATATGTTGCTAGACTGTGCATTGTTCTTGTGATCTCTTCATTTTCTCAACTACAGTGAGCGTCTTCATCTATGCTTGAACAATGGAGGTTTCTTGCTTCACCTCTTGTAGTTGTGCTTCCAGTTTCCCAAGCTCCGGATCTTCTGCAAGGCATTTGTAGGTCTGCGCACTATGATAACTCAATTTCTTACATTATGAGACGAGTGACCTAATCCTTCCAATTGTTCTCTTGGTGATTTATTCCCTATGATCGCGCACTGCTTACAGAGTGCTTGGTACTGCTTGAAGTTATAACTCTGTTACTCTTGCTTGAAGCTACTAAATGGCCTCGGCAAGATTCCCTACTTGTATCTCAGTTGAGTCTTCCTCCTCCTATGCCAAGCCTGACACAGAGTGAAGTGCTTTAGTCACTGCTTCTTTAACCATAGTCTTTTTTTAGAGCAGTTGGTCTTTTTCTTTCTGGATCTTCTCTTTGTCCTCCTCAAACATTGCCCTAATTTCATATTTCTCCTTCTGCGCAACTCGAAGTTTCTCTAAGACCTCCTCCTTTGCTTGCTTCAAGGCCTCTGTGGCCTGCTCCTTTTCTTCTTGGAATCGATGAATTCGAGCCTATGTTGCATCTTCTAGCCTTCGTAATTGGGTGGGCTCATCCCCCAATTCTACACTTTCCGATGAAGAAGGCGCAGTAGGTACTACACGACTCGAATGGATGGGTTGTTGTATCTCTTTCAACTCTTTCTCTATTCTTTCATACAGTGTTTCTTGCTTCGCTTCATGTCTCTACAAGATATATTCTGAAGCATCCTCCAAGGCTGCGATGATGAGATCAACATCATCCATTGTGAGCACATTCTTCGATGGAGGCTTATTGGCTCAGGTATTCTTTCTTACTAAAGGTTTCTGTGAGGAAACCTTCCTTTCCTTCAATGTTTCAACCTCAGTATGGGGATCCTTCAACAATGTAACTTTGCCTTTTCCTTGCTTATCTCCTTCTTCCCCTTCTTCTTCTGGATTCACTTCATCTCCTCCTCCTCCAACGGGTGAATGTAACTTTGTTATGAGGTGTTGTCTTCCTCGTCAGTTTCTATGTTCTGCACTTCCTCCTTTTTCTTCTTTTTCTTCGCGCTAGTCTATCCATCATGTTCGACTTGGGTGAACAAGGGACTTCCAATGATGTCAGGGTCGAAAAGTTTTGCGTCTTCCACCAATAAAAGGAACTTTGCTGGCCATTCTTTGGTGATCTCTGCCATATCTTCATCGATCAGCTTATAATAGGACTGCAGTTCCTCTTTACTCTCATCCTTCCACATGGTGATGTAGATAAAGTGTCGATTTGTGTGGAACTTTGCTAGCAGTCTTTACTGATGCAATGTCTTCAAGGTCACTCATGGAAATGCTTCAATGGTGCTATTCAGCTACTGGTAATAAGCATGGAAGACATTGTTTGACTGCCACTGCTTCGACATGTCATTCGTATACCACAAGGTAGAGAACCTCGTGGTCAATGGCTCTGATGGCTCAACTTATGGAAATGTCTCTCCTTTCGGCATATTCCAAGAGAAAAATGCGATTAGTATCAGTAACCAACTGAAATGGAATTCGTAGCCTTGATCCTGTGCTTTGCGACAGTCCTTCTCCAGCCCGTTGACGAGGTAGCTCACCCAGTTCATTTTCATTTCTTCTACGCACTTCCCTGCGAGGTCTACTATGAATCCAATGACCTGTGTTGGACGGTTCTTTCTAACGATATTACTAGCTATAAGATGACAAGCTAAGCGCACTGTTCCATCCTAGATGGAGGCGAACTTGTAGCCTCGATTTCCCTTCTCTACATCGCCATAGTCCTCCTTTATGCGTTATGCTAGGGAGCGATCTGAAGTATTTCCTGGGTAGAACTGTTGAGGGTTTGGTCCCTGCATGCCTAGTCCTGTGATGAGGTGGATCAACATTGGATCCATAGTGATGCTCCTGTCGAGACATAGATATCCTCCATGATAGCACGAAAGGAGGAGTTTAATGAAAGTGTTAAACTCTTGGTGTTGCCCAAAGTGAGGGATCTTCATCACGTTCAAGATCATTGATTGCGCGAGCTCCTTTATCCACAGCTGGGAGACTATGTGCGTCTTCTTCCCAATCATCCTCATCAAATACCAATGCAGTGTGAGCATAAAATAGTTCTTCCTGTCTTCGAGGTTGAAGTCATTGTTCTTCAAAGTTGGGATGTGTCCTAACTGTGGTCCAACTACGCGTATCCCCTTCGGGAGGTAAGTGCTCAAGGTATATTCAAATTCGCGTGGGATATTGTCATAGCTAATTGTATCAGCCAAAGGTGGTATGTATTCAGGTAAGACCAATGGGATCTGCTTCACGTTAGCCAGATCATCGTGGTGCTTTCTTCGCTTCTCAGTAGCATTTCGGCTAGAGCCACGTACAATCAAAGGGTATGCTTGCAATCCTCTAGTCGACAACTCCTGTATTCATATAGACATAACTTTCTCAGCCATGAGCTCCACAAGAATCTCCTCCATAGACTTCTCTAACATGCTATGTTCTCCCAACATTCACACTTGTAATCAAATAGATCGGGTAGGTGAACAAACAAGCGAGGTAATCAAACGAATGGCGAGGTCTAAAACACAACTCAATACAATGGATTCGTTGTTAGCTTGGATACTCACTGGTGGAAAATAGTGGTCTCGGTGCAACGTCCGATGGGTTAAATAAGAAAGTGTCATAACGGATTCCTCCAACGGGTAGGAATGCATCAATCAATAAAAATATGTCTGTTATGGCACGGTCTCAACGGTCCAACGACAGTCTTTAATAACTTCATTTCTAGCCATTCTGGAGCAAGGATGATTTTAAGGATGGAAATTTATTTTAAAATGTAGAAACCTTGGCGAATATTACTAATCCTTCATATGTCAACTATAAATGTTTGGCGATATTGTTTTAAAAATATTCAAATTTATAAGTATTTTATATAGTTTTTATAAAACTTTGGCGATTTTTAAGGTAAAATAATTTTATCCTATAGAATTTGGGCGAATCATTTTTAAAATAGCGAATCTCGTTTTTGGAAAAAACATGAAAAATTAGCCCATGAGCGAAATTTATCCCCTAAAATCATCCCTGTGAATCCGGAGTGTTATTCTAACAGTCGGGGTGCCTCCAACAGTAATATAGCTTTGTCACGGTGAAGTCCCATTTTGCTTGGTTCTGCTATTCTGACGAGGTTCAACTTTTGCAGATCTGCCTCCTGCGAAGTCTTCTATGGAAATTTCTATAGTTTTTCTAACTTTGATTTCTTCTTACTGAGCCTCCTTGCCTTCTTTCATGTGGTATGAGTCTTTGGATTCCTCTTTCCATTCTTATTCTTATCATCTCTTAGTAAAGTGACTTCGCACTGCTGATGTTTTTTCAAAGGGGTCATAGGTAATACCTCTTTGCTTACTAGGTCCTGGGTGGACATACTTCCTTCTTGCATGGATAGGTTCTTTAAACCTTCTTGCACTCTTTCAACTTTGATAGATACTTTTGTTTCATTCTTCTACTTCGACTCAACTTCTCATTCTTCTAACGGTTGATCTATTCTTCTAGCTATGAGATTCCTTAGTTCTTGCTTTTTCTGTTATGTAGCTTCCTCCTTTGCTTTCCTTCTAATTTGATATTTCTCAATCCAAGTCTTTCCTAATAAAAGTGGAAAAGGGGCATTGTTCTCAACAAATTTAATTAATTCAAATTCTTCTTCAGTCGATGTTTCATGAGCAATCATAGGTATATTAGTAACTCTTCCACATAGGGTTATCATATTTCCTTTAAACAAGCCTATCCTTCCCAATGAAGGTATCATAACAGGCTTTCCCAAAATTTCCCAAGTTCTTTCTAGCATAATATTCACATATGTTTCTTCATCCAATACACAGTCTATGTCAAAGTCTTTTATTCTTGTGACCTATGCGTTGTTTTTCTTTCAGGATCTCTGGTAAACTGATGTCTCTGTGATCATCCATTTCTTCTTTTAACTGTATTAACATAGCCCGAGCTTTCTCTGATTCTTTCTCTTTCTAATTTACCTACAGATCCTTAGTTTCTTGACCTTCTTTATAGTTTTCTTGTCTCATGTTCATCTTTTCAACTTTAGCAATCATTCTTGGGCAATCCTCAACCTCATGACCAATAACTTTACAACAAAGACAAATAGGACCTATACTGATCCGGATTTTATGAGAAGAACGAAATGAATACAGATTATTAATAGGTGCTTAACACAAAATAACAGAGATACAGTAAAACTGGTTTTCTATTCAATAACGAAATAAGCTAAAACTGTAAAATGCAACGAAAACAAGCTTGCTGGAATGGTGGCAGCTTATCTCTGAGAAGAGATGTGACGACAACGTGCATTCATAAGAAGTAGGTTACAATGAGGATCTAAAGGCATTTTTACAATAAGAAAGAATGCCAAAAACCCTAGAAATCCAAAAACCTAACCCTAGGAGATGAAACACCAAAAGTCATGTGGGCCCCGTTTGGGTAAGCTAGCACATCAACTTCCTGGGGTCGTAACTTTTGCATACGATATCCGTTTTAGGCGTGTGATAGCCCATTAGAAAGGTATCACCGAGGAGATTCATTTTGGGGGCTCAATCATGCCTTTGGCTATCATTGAGGAGCTCGATACCAAAAAACTTTCATTTAGGTTCTCAAAATTGCCCCGAAAGTAAAAACTGCTAAAAATAGTAAATTGCCAAAAATGTCAGAAAATTGTTTTGAGCCAGTTGGAAAATGTGGGTGGCCACCGATATCCATATGGATCAATCCTCAATCCTTAGGAAGCAATGGTCTCCATTGCGTTGAGGTCCCCCATTAGATGAGGAAATTTCTGCTGAATTTGGCCCCAGGTGAGCCACTTGCCTTGGTGCAAGCGTTGCCCTGCTTTGATGACTCGATAAAGATAGATCCTTTTTTGTCGAGTGCCCTTGATCTGTCTGTCCACAATTTTATCATTGGATGCCTGTTGTATGCAATCAGGGTTGAGCTCTGTTGGTGTCAGTTGTTCTGTTACTTCTGAGGTGTCCAATAATGGTGGGAAATAAGGGCGAAGGAGATCCACGTTGAACACTGGGTGTAGGCCAAGGAAAGGAGGAATGTTGAGCTCAAAAGCATTATCCCCCATAGCCTTGGTGATAGTGTACGGTCCATAACAGAGTGGGCGAAGCTTCCGATGGGGTCCTGTAAGGCGTTCTTTCTGCAAGTGCAACCAAACTTTGTCGCCCACCTGAAACTTATGCGGCACTCGATGTTGATCATGGCGTTGTTTGTACTTGTCATTAGACTTCTGTAGGATATCCTGAACCTGTTGGCGGATGTGATGGATCTTCTCAATGAACCGGGTGGCTTTGTCAGCTTCAGTTGGAGCAGGAGATGAATCAATTGATGTGACCGCAAGGGGAAGTGCAACATCTATGGGACCCAATGGTTGGAATCCCAACCCCACTTGAAAGGGGCTGTGGCCAGTTGAGCTATGAAAGGATTAGTTGTAGCTATGCTGGACATAAGGAAGGATCTCATCCCATGTGCGAGGGTTCTTTGAATTATACATGTGAAGGATATGCACAATCATTCGATTTACAACCTCGGTTTGGCCATCTGTCTGGGGGTGGAAGGCCGTGGATTTGGTGAACTTGGTGTCCAGCAGTGACCAGAGGCTCGACCAGAATGTGCTAAGAAATCGACTATCCCGATCTGAGACAATGGTTTGTGGGATTCCAAAATGTACCTAGACTCGTTCAAAGAAGAGCTTGGCAATGGCCTCTGCTGTGATGCTCTTCTTGTAAGCAACCAAAATCGCCATCGTAGAAAAGCGATCAACAACCAAAAAAACACAGTCACTTCCCCTCTTGGTGGATGGGAGGCCCGACATGTAGTCCATTGAGATGGATTCTGTTAGCACTCTGTAATTTGCCTAAGGCTGCTGAGGCAATCACAGAGGTAACCTCAAACCGCTTCGAGTCTTGGATCTAGCCCTCCAAGACTCGGAGAGGGATCTCTCTTTTAGATTTAACTTTGTTTGTAATAGGACTGATGTTAGGCTAGCTATAAAAGAAAGGAAAATATAGAGTTTTTTATTTTGAGATGGTTACTTTGGGATAGCAAGGAGGGCCATTGGGCAAATGGGGTCTGCGATTAAAAAGTGATTAACATCTCAGATATGGACAAGACTTTTACACAGGGCAAGGTAGCAAAAACCTTGGATCGATTTAAGTTTTAATGGCGTGGATTAGAGGAAGAAATAGGTGAGGAATAAACCAGGCACAGGAGCAGCTAAGAATTCCTGAACTAAGCTTTTAGGAGATAAACATAAAGATTACCACAAGCTGAGAGGTAGAGTATCTGCTGACAAATTCTTCCTCTATTACTTTCCTTCTGGTAATAAGAACTGAAAACAAATTGAAAGATAACAAGAAAAACATTAAACAGAGGGAAAACACCACCAATATTTCCACACAGGAATCCTGTAGAAAAACTAGTCCATCACTGATCATTCATTAAAAAAAATACAGAGACATTCTCTGGCTAAAACACAGCCCTCAGCTCCAGCAAATAAAAATAAATAAAAGCTACAGATTAAGACCTCTCACACAGGTCGAGCCTCTCCTATTCAGCCCAGTCGAACCCCCATTCTATCTTTTACAAGCGTATAAATACAAAATCCCCTCAGTATTGAGAAAATTCGAGCTCTAACTCTGCTTGCTAAGAATAGACAAATAGTTACAACAAAATATTGACACCTATACAGCAAACCCAACAGTAAATTAAAGAAAAAAACTAAAACTAGAAACTGTTGGTAAGTCGACTCAAATTGGCTGAGTCGACTCAAATTGGTTGAGATGGTTGTGATGCCTATCCCTCGAATCTTGGAAACAATGGCCATTTGTCCCTTTGGTTGCCTCATATTCTGGAGATGCTATTCTTCTGGCTGGATTTCTTCCCATAATTCCTCAACTGTAATTTGAATGCCCTGTTGGAGGATGCCACTTATGCTCTGCTGATATCCAAAATGTTGAACAAATTCGCCCCCTGATGATGATATGCTCCTAGAAAACTGGATAGTTGGTTGATATGATGATCTACAGTTAATTAATTATTGCCACCTCGTCTCTGACGTACAATCTCAATAATATTACAAGGCAACTTATGTTATAGATGCATCGAGATTGAAAAACAATTTCAGCTCTTCTTGAAAAATGAAAAAATGTTCCCCTGTCGTGTATTTTTCCCTGCACCCTTTTGTGTATGTTTAGGGCTAGGCTTAGCTGTTGTTTTAATAGGGTGTGACTATTCCACGTATGGTCCTTTGCCCGTTGCCAGATGATTGTTATCAACATGGCATGCACTCTGCCACTCTACCAGACAAACTTCATTTTCGTTATTGGCTGCTTTAGGAGGAATGATATATATAATTTTTCTTCAAACTAGACCTGGGATTACTGTCATCATCTGCAGAATCATTAGTTGTATTTTTAGTTTGAAAACAAGCTTGCCCAGACTGAATGCCTTTCATATATTTGCCAGACATTGTTGATTTACTTGCAGATATAGCCTTGGAATTATCTGTTCCCTTCCCTCTCTCGCTGAGCAACACGCTTTTGGAGACTATCAACAGGGTACTCAAATCCAAGTTTGTGCTCATCAATGCATTTAATAACCACCCGCAATGCAGAAAGCTCTTTTGCAATCACTTCATTCTGTGAAGTTCCATTTTTACCTTGTGAAGTTTTTTTTTTGAATCCTTTAAATATGCTTTCAAGAGAGGCACTGGCGGAAATTTATCTACCAGTCCAAATGTATGGGCAAATTTAATAGCCACAATTTGCTTTCCACTGTTGACCAATATTTCCACAATCCCTGACATATTTGCTGCGAGTCCTGGTTTGATTTAGTAATTCTCCCACTCCTGATCTTCCCGATGCACTGACTGACCGTGACAACAATGGTATAGTTTGAATGGATACAACAGGAAACAGTAAGTCTTGGGCCTGCAGGTATCGATGGAGCACTTGATAGCCTTGATATGCCTGCAACTTCATTAGAACCACCTGAGAACAAATATAGCTATCATCCTTTTGAAAATGGAGGAATGTCGAATATAACAAGGATTCATGGACAGTGATCTGTGGAGAATGTATATCTTTCTGTTCACATTAACCAAAAATCCGAGCAAATTTTTCTTGCTTTTTGGGAAATCCAGAGATTCGAATATCGCCCTCAATATATCCTCCAGTCCTTCTTCCTGCTAAGACATTCATGATAGTTGTCTTTACAGCACCACTGATGCCATTCTATAAGAACCCAGGTCTGAATGACCCTGTAACATTTTGGAGTAATTGAAGTCTCTCTTTGGTCAAATGCATGATCTTGGACAATGTTGAATCCTTTCATATGATCCTTCTCTGAATTGAAGTGTAAGATCACACAACGTTTGCGTTGTGGACTCAGTGCTCATAGGCTCGCCATAGGAGAAAACTACCAGTATGATTCCCCCCTCTGATTTTAAACCCCACTGCAGTGGAACCACGCTTGATTGCTTCCATGGCGTTTTCGACCTGGCTCTCGGATGATGTAGTGGCCGACTGTGGCATAACCCTCCATCCATGCGTGCTCTTTGCGTTGGACACTTCTAAACCGTTTCAACACCTGGCGTAGGCTTCAAACGTTGCGTTATATATATATTTTTTTATTCTCTGTGGGCAATATCCCACATTAACGAGAAGAGAATACAAAAAGGTATTGATATTTGCCAATAGATGCATAGTGTTTCGATGAAGTGACCCAAGGCACGGGCTTTGGGGTTTGGTGTTAGCGCTGACTTTGGTTTGTGTGTTTGTTGTAGGTGCGTGAGCAGGTGCTTATCCCTTGGTGTTGAGCCTTAGGAGGTTGGCCCGAGGCCAAAATAAGTTTTTGGCAAAAAGTATTTGTCAATTTTTTATAAAACTCTGCATAGAAGCCAAGGCCGAGGGGCCATTTTCTTCTGACTAAATTCGCCAAACATAGATTATAAAACCCACATTAGGCTAATAAACCCAATTTTACATTTACCCACAAGAATAAATTTTTTTTCCTTTCAAACCAAATGCACCAAAACTTGCTTTGAAGTTAGCGCGCAAATCTTCATCTTATGCTTGGTCATTGTCGAGCGTTTTCTGCCGCCTTCGCCATGCGTCATGAGCGAACACATATGCCTGAGATAGATACATATTAGTCAAAAAAATGATCCCCTATTATATAGGGTTCTAACAGATTCCCATGACCTGTAAGGAGTAGGAAGAGGGGTGTACAAGCCCTGTTTCTTAGTGGTCGGTTTGGCAATAGCGCAAGCGGTGCAGGACCTGATATACTTGTTGACCTCCTGTCGAGGTTTTGGCCAGTAGAAATGTTTATGTAGCATCGCCAACGTCTTTTGTATGCCGAAGTGTCCTGCCACCCAACTGTAGTGGGCTTCCCAGATTATCTTTACTCGCTCGCTTGATGGAACATAGATATGGCCCAGACGACACAACAACCCATCCTGAAGATGGAAATTATCGACAACTGCATTTGCACCCAACATTTGGTATGTGGTGGCGAAGTAAGGGTCTGTCTCATAGAGTTGGGGCCATCCAGATGTCTCATGTCCATAAGAGTCTAGCACCGTGGTGAGTGCTGCAACTGGCAGTCTGCTAAGGAAATCAGTGACGCGATTGGTGCTTCCTATTTTATACTTGATGTTGAGGTGGAATTGTTGCAAGTATGTGGACCACTTTTGATGGCAGTCATTTTGCAGTTTTCACTGTGTCTGCATGAACTACAGTGGCTTATGATCAGTGTGGATGACTGTCTCCTTCCCAAGAATGTAATGTCTCCACTGGCGACATTCTTGCACAATGTAGTACATTTCTTTTCCGTAAGTAGGGTACTTACGGACAGTATCTGATAGTGTCTCACTATGATATGCAACGGGGTGGCCGTGTTGAGTGAGAACGGCGCCCACGGCATAGTCTGAAGCATCTGTCTCGATCTCAAAGGGATGTTGTAGGTCTGGTAGTGAAAGTACTGGGGCTGAGCATAAGCAATGCTTCAAATCATCGAACGCTTGTTGTTGGGACCGACCCCACGCAAATTTCGCCTTACCACCACCCCTATTTGTTTGGCTGAGGGCCCATGCAATATGGGAGAAACCCAACACGAACCTGTGGTAGAAATTAGCAAGTCCCAAGAAGCTCCGAAGCTCAGTGAGTGTTGTTGGGGCTGGCCAGTCATGGATGACTTGGATCTTGGTTGGATCCACATGTACGCCATGTTGATCAATGATGTAGCCCAGGTAATGGACCCTGCCCATGCCAAAGGAGCATTTTTCCAGGTTGGCGTATAGCTTGTGCTGCCGCAGGGTGTGCAGAACCAGTTGAATATGTTGCAAGTGTTCGTCCCAAGTATTGTTGTAAATTAGAATGTCATCCAGATACACCACTACAAAAGTATTGGTGAATGGTCACAAGATATCATCCATCATCCTCATGGAAGTGGCTGGAGCATTTGTCAAACCAAAGGGCATGACCAACGATTCAAAAAGTCCTTCCTTTGACTTGAAGGCGGTCTTCCATACATCTGTCTATTCTATCGGGACCTGGTGGTAGCCAGACTTTCGATCAATTTTACTAAAGTATTTGGCCCCCGTGAGTTGATCAAGGAGGTCATCGATTCGGGGAATCGGGTATCGGTTTCTGACATTGATTTTATTTAGAGCCCGGTAATCAATACAGAGTCGCCAGGTTCCATCTTTCTTCTATACCAACACGATTGGGCTCCCGTAAGGTGATGAGCTAGGGCGTATGTGCCCCTTTTGGAGCAGTTCTTGGATCTATCTCTTGATATCCTCATTCTCTAACAAAGAGCGACGATATACTGTCCCATTGGGCAGTGGTGCGCTGGGGGTCAGATCGATGGGGTTCTTGACTTGACAGTGCAGAGGTACCCCTATAGGTGAGGAGAAGATATCCGAGTATTCTTCCATGACCTTATCTACTTGCTTCTGTTGTGTGAAGAGGTCGGTTGCAAAGACCCTAGATGTGGATGTGATCTTTCACTTATTCTGAGAGCGAATCATGAAGAAGACAAACTTCCCCGTCTGAGAGATAACCTTCCTGCATTTCTTAGCAGAGATCAAGGAAATAGCACTAGGTGGGACTGCCTCGGGTATCCTGTACAATTTCCTGTTCAAAGTAATAATAACACTACGAGGCCTAGACTCATATATAGCATGACGTTTCCATAAATAAGGTTGGCCCAAAAGAACATCACAAACTTCAAGAGGAGAAACATCGCACAATACCTCGTCTTTGAAGGGCTTGATGTCATACGAAAATCGACACTGTTGGCCGATGCGGAGATCGCTTCCTTGGCGGAGCCATCCAATGGTGTAGGGTTGTGGGTGCGACGTTGTTGGCAGAGCCATCCACTTGACGACCTCTGCTGAGATGAGGTTCTTCTGGCTACCGCTGTCAATGATGAAGTGTAGTGGGGTGCCTTTTACCCACATCTGTGAATGGAAGAGGAGCTCTCCTTCTTCTGGCTCGTCTAGTTCACCAGGCTGGATCTTGGTGGTAGCAACGGTGGCACTGGGTTCTGCGTCAATGATCCATCTTCCCCTTTCTGGTTCTGTCTCGGAGTCAGAATCTACATCTGATTCAGAGTCTTTCACTTCAGCCACCAGCGACTTCTTTGAGCGACAGTCAGTAGTGTTATGCTAAGGGCTCTTATGGAAGTCGCACCACTTCCCGGTTTCTTTCTTTTTCTTTCCGGTGTCCTTCTTTGCTTGCGGCTTGTACTGGTTGTCTTGATACTATCCATATTTGCTCTGTCCTTTTTTCGGTGGGTTGGGGTCGCCCTTTCCTGGATTTTTTTGTGAGGGGTTCCCAGGCCCAAATTGTCGTGTCTTTTGTTTGAGCTTATGCTCAATTTTGATGGCATATCGGTAGGCCACGCCCAAGGATGAGATGTCTAGAAATTCCATTTTAGTATGGATGTATCTATGTAGAGCACCGCAATAATTGAGCACTAGATGTTGCTCTGAATCTTTGATACCCAACTTGGTGCACAAGGTATGGAAGATATTTGTGAAATCTGGCACTGCTTGGTCTCTTTCTTGCCGCAGTGTGGTCCATTTGGTATACAGGTCGTCATAACTTCCGACAGGGTAGTATTGTTCCTTAATATCATCCCTAAAGGATTCCCAGGTGGTCGTGACTAAAAATAATGAGGTTTCCTCTGTTTCCTTTTTCTCACAGAAAGTTTCCCACCAATCTTTGACATGGGGAATGCCTTTGAGGAGCGCAAAAGTAATCTTTTCTCTATTCAAAAATTTATGAACAAAAAAATACCCTTCTAGTAGATTCAACCACTTGTCTACAGCATCTGCGTCTATCTGACCTTCAAATATAGGAATATCAAAGTTTATTTTTACCTTGAAGGGGGCAGCGCCTCCGTTCGAAGAATATGCATCACCTGTTGGTAATCGCCAAGGGATTTGCGCGAAACTATCCATCATCTCGTTCCTCTGTTGTGTGAGGGATTCCTCAATCAACAGTTTGAAAGGATCTCCTGTCCCATCATCTTTCTTTTCTCCTACCATGGGAGGTCGTTTGGGCGTGCGAGAGCTTCTATCCTCAAGAGAAACAAGCTCGAGACCCAACTCTTTGTACTTCGAACTCGTTGGGGACATGCATTAAGATGACAAGGAGCAGACCGCTCTGATACCACTGATCCAGATTTTATGAGCAGAAAGAAATGAATACAGATTATTTATAGGTTCTTAACACAAAATAACAGAGATACAATAAAACTGGTTTTCTATTCAATAACGAAATAAGCTGAAATTGTAAAATGCAACGGAAACAAGCTTGCTGGAATGGTGGCGGCTTATCTCTGAGAAGAGATGTGACGGAAGCGTGCATTTGCAAGAAGCAGGTTACAATGAGGCTCTGAAGACCTTTTTACAATAAGCAAGAATTCCAAAAACCCTAGACATCCAAAAAGCTAACCCTAGGAGATGAAACGCCAAAAGTCATGTGGGCCCCGTTTGGGTAAGCTAGCACATCAACTTCCCGGGGTCGTAACTTTTGCATACGATATCCGTTTTAGGCGTGTGATAGCCCATTGGAAAGGTATATTTGAGGAGATTCATTTTGGGGGCTCAATCATGCCTTCAGCAATAATTGATGAGCTCGATACCGAAAAACCTTCATTTAGGCCCTCAAAATGGCCCCGGAAGTAAAAACTGCTAAAAATAGTAAACTGCCAAAAATGTCAAAAAATTGTTTTGAGCCAATTCGAAAAGGTGGGTGGCCACCGATATCCATCTGGATCATATACCAAGGAATTCCTTAGAAATATGTCCCGATCTTCTGTAATTATAACACAATGTCAATCCTCTCTTTCTTTTAAACGATCCCCAACCTCTCCTACTACGCACTGGGATCACAGTGTTGGACTTGCAATCTGTAAAAATTCCTTCTAGGTTCTTGCATCCACTTATTAGTCCAACAATTATTTATATGCATAGGAATAACATATTTTTCTCTATTTCTATCAAATTTATTCAGATCAACTCTTTCTTCTAACTGTGCCCTATTTTTCGTACTAGGACAAAATATATCAAACATACCTAGATTCATACTTTCGAAGCAAAAATTTCGACTTATCTTACCTTTATCAGAGCACCAAGCTTTAATTTCTTACCTCTTTCTTTCATATCTGGTTTCTTTCTTAGTACAGATCTTCGCAAGTCAAGTAGAATATTGTGCACTACAACAAAATATCTATGCACAGAGATTTCTCTTTTGTTCAGTTCCTAGCAATCACAGTTTCAAGTACTGACAATGGAACCATTTGTTGGCACCAGGGCAGACCTAAGGTTCAACGCTTCAACATCGCACCAACAAAACCCTAACTGCCTACCCTTTCAGCAACACCTATGAAGAAGATGAAGTTACACCCGAGGTAGAGGCAGGGGGTTGCAGGACTTAGGTGTGTACAACCAAGATGGGACACATATCTGTGATTACAATACTTAACAGAGCACTTAGCCAACAATATGCATTAGTTCATGAGTCTTATTCACATCGCAAATCAAACCCTAAGTACAGAACAACAGAATAATAATCAAGATCAATCCCTTAAAATCTCTTAGCACATAGCATTGACTCAGATCTAGCATTCATTCATCTTTAACATTATTAAGCACTAATATACAACATTATATGCATTCATACTAAGCATAAATCACATAAGAAACATCGCACAAAGCACATCACGACACAGGATATACGTGGTTCACCCAAGTGTGGGGCTATGTCCACCAACTTCTTCTTCTTCTTCTTTATTAGTCTTCGATCTTCTTACATTCATCTTCTCCTATGCATAAAGACACATAGCCTAACTCTACAGTGGACAGGTGATCTACTCACAACGCACTAGATCCACCTTCCCAAAACTAGGTCAAGACACAGAGCCAACTCCTTAATAACACAAAGCCTTACTTTACACAGCCAGATCGCACAAAGCAACTTCCAATATCTTTCACTAAGACAAACATATTGTGCACTTAGATAACACTACATATCGATCTACTTCTTACATCGCTTAGCTACTTATTTATACATTTACAAAGAGGCCTAAACATGGGTAAACCCATGGGATGATATCCCTTAACCCATTACATAAACCCTAAAATCCTTTGCTGGGTCCACAAGCCCACAAAATACATGAGATTTCGCGATCTCAACTCCACCTGGGTGCTCCATCTTTGACCAACCTATCGAAGTCCCAAAAGTGGTCAAACACGACCAATGTTTCCTCAAAATGTGGTCAAGGGCCAACAACCCCACTGCATTTTATTTTTGATAGTGGAAGCCAGAAGAACCTCATCTCATCAGAGGTCGTGAAACAGTTGGGATTGTCGAAAACACCACACCCACAACCATACAACATCGTGTGGCTTCGCCAGGGATGAGATCTCCATGTCAGCCAACAGTGTCGATTGTCATACAACATCCATCCCTTGAAGGATGAGGTATTATGTGATTTTGTCCCATTGAAATTCTGTGATGTTCTCTTGGGCTAACCATATATGTGGAAGCACCATGTTGTTTATGAGTCTTGACCCCACAGTTTCATTGTTTCTATGGGGATCATCTCTACATAATACCAGAGGTAGTTCTGACTACTATTCCACCTAAACAATGTTGCAAGGTAGCATCTCATACTACAAAATTCAATGTGTTCACAATCTATTCAAAAGGTGAACAAAAGGACACTGCAACCACTACAATGTCCCCCCTAGCACCTTTTATCCAACAAAAGCATATTGATAAGGTTGCAACAAAGAAAAAACATTCCTTCTGCACGCAGTCCTATCATGTAGCTTGACTGGTTGAATAGACTCAGTCTTGCCAACAACAAGTTTGTGACAACCTTCCACAAACCAAGTAGCACGACATCTCCAACAAGGCAAGCAACTCACCAAGATTCAGATTCAACAAACACTTCCCCCTCTCCCCTAGGAACTCAACACAATGGATACCATTTCTTCCTAAGGAGGGAGGATTGATCCAGGTGGATATCGGTGGCCTTCCACCTATTCCATGGGCTCGAATTTTTTTTTTCCATCTGGGCAATTTTTCGGCAGTTTTTCGGGTTCCACACTTCTGGGGTCGTTTTGAGGCCCTAAACGACATTTTTTGGGGCTTTGGGTTCCAATTTTCTGCCAAAGGAAATAACCTAGGCCAGTCGAGAATCGTTCTTCTCGATTATACCTTTCCAATGGTGTATCGAGTGCCCTAAACGAAGATCATATGCAAACGTTACACCCCCAGGAAGTTGACGTATCAACTACCCCCATCGGGTCCCACAAACCTTTTGGCTTTTCATCTTCTGGGGTTAGCATTTTGGATTTTACTTATGTTAAAAAGGACTTTGGAGCCTCATTGTAACGATCATCTTTTTCGAATGTGAGTAGCCATCACATCTCTTCTCAGAGATAAGCTGCCACCATTCTAGCGAGTCTTTCACTCTGTATTTTTACAGTCTTTTTAAATTTATTTCATTAATAGAAATCATGTATTACTGTATTTCTCTATTTATGGCAATATTTATGTGTATTTCATTGTAGTATCTCTGCTTTCATTTCATTCTCAAAAATAATCTGGATCAAGTGTCGAGATGCCTCTATGGCTATCGAAGCGAATAAATGATGTGTTAAGGTTCAATATGATAAGTTTGTTTGTCCTCGACAGTACGTTGAGGGTGACTTGGTGCTCTTGTATGGCCAAGCCAAAGAACCGTTGGGGTCAGGCAAGTTCAACCCCATGTGGAACGATCCTTATATCTTGCGACATGTTTTAGAGAAAGGAGCCTATGAATTGAAGGATTATGAAGGGAATATGTTGGATGAGCCTAGAAATGAGATCTACCTTAAAAGATATTACGTTTGAGCCCTCAAGCTTGGGCGTGACTCTTTGTATACTAGTGTATCTTAATGTATACACATCTTTTCCTTTGTGTCATCGACTTGCTTATCAAGATTTTCCTTGGTTGGAATATGTCAATGAAATCTTCAGTTTACCTAGGCTTCGTAGATGGTGCCATTCATCATACACAGAACATGGCTTCCGCTACGTGGGTCATTTACCCACCCAAGGGTCAACTGGTTTCTTCAGGTGGCATTTGTTTAGAGCCATAAAAAAATAATGTGGCTGAGTATAGAATCTTTATAGAACTATTACACAATGCCATTTCACATGGTGTTCGGTCTTTAGAGGTTCACCTGGACTCCTAGTTAGTCGTATGTCAATTAAATGACTGTTACCATGTACGATACCCTACTCTACTTTGACGATTCCTACGGGTACGAATTTCCGAATGATACTTTGATTTTATTACTTATAATCACATACGTAGAATTTCTAATTATGTATCCGATGCATATGCTAATTTTTTTTAGATTGGAATTTTTCACATAACTAAAGTAAAGAAAAAACATCCATGCATGTACACATTGTAACATATATAAGTAAATCTGAGGACCAATTTTTTTATATTTCATCTTTTCAAAAATATGGTGTCACAGTACAAAATGTGGTTCACACCCTAAAAATATATATATGGTTGGTAGATATATTACCATGGAATCTATGCTTGTGGCATTAGATGCGTATCATGATAGCACAATATGACATTTGTGAGATGTCAGAAGAGTCGTACCCATGCACGGGGCACACCCACCACTTGTTGCTACATAGCCTCTGGAAGATCCTCCACTTGAACCATAGGAATCTTGTGTGTCAATCGAGATAGGTTCCCCTGCATTTTGCAATACTCTCTCTACATCTCCTCCCACATGCTCATCTCCCTAGATCCTTCGTCGATGTTGCGGGAATCCATATGGTTGTCACAAACCTACATATGCATAACAAAGCAATTGTTAATACTTGATACCATACAAAAATATTTTTGTTTTTTATTATTTTTGAAAAAACACAAAAAAATGAAATATATAAAAACTTTTCTTACCAATATCACCGTAGGCAGAGCCTGGTGGAAAAGGCATATCTAGATCCCCTCTATAGTTGATTCTATCATAAGGATAGTCATCAATGGATATAACTTGTCAATGCCACCAGGAAAAGAACTCATCATTGTAGGGGGTTGTCACCCTACCACCTCCTAGCCACCTCATCACGTCAGTCCACCGTCACATGGCTAGATCGTATAATCCATGTGGAATGATCTCTACTCTAGGGATCGATCCTGGAACCCACTCAAAGAAAAAACTACATAGAATGGATGCAAACCTCAAGTTCCTCTTTTTCCCTTGTTTGCAATTCGTCAACTGACTCTTCATGTTAGTTAGAAGTGAGGTACACCAGTCATAAACAGTGGGTCGTAAACAATCCACTGCATAGAACATGAGTGGAATTGATGAATGGTACAACCATGTCGACCTTGAGATCCATGTAATAAAAAGTACAATGATCTTCAAGCTCAGGTTATCTATCTCCCTAATGGAGAGTTGGCTCCCTACTTTATCTGTGCCTACAACATAGTGGGTGGAAATGTAATCCTCCATGGTCATACCACCTCCATCCCCCTGGGCCATGAGATTAACTACCTCGCCCCGTAGAGACAATCGTGTGATAAAATATATGTCGTCCAATTCAATCCTCAATGGTTTCCCATAGAGATTGAAGGCCTCTTTCTCCGAATCCTAGTAGTTTACGAGCATCTAGAGTAACCTCACTTGAGCCCTCATTCCTTTGAGAGCCCAAAATTTATAAAGGCCACATATTTTTAAGGCTATTTGTGCCCCTGCATCCCTTTCCACTGTTGCAACTACCTATTCATGCTCCCTCTCCCTCCATTCAAGCACCATCTTGCCAAAGGAAAGTCATTTTTTGAGTTAAATTTGATAAAAAAAGTTGTTTGTGGACTTGTATGTGGGCTATAATGTTAAAAATCACGTATAGGACCACATATACATGGGAAAGATTTAAATTTCCCATGTACATGCCTCCATGTATGCGACCTGATGAACCATCACCCACGTACACCCTAGTTTACATTTTGTGCCCTTTAAAACTCAAAAAATGAGGACTAGATTTGAATTTTAAACCACTAAAATTAATAGGATGGGAAGGGAACTTACTTGATCCAGACGGTTTTCAATTTCGTTGATCGTAGCTCTCGTAATCGACACTTGAATATCATGGGGGAAATGGCCTAAAATGCACTATGTGGGTGAAAAAACTCAAATGGTATGGTAAAATGGTCTATTTTTACTATTCATAGAAAATTTTCACCCACTTCATATTGTTTGGGCTGATTGTTTTACCTTATGGACATGGATGATTTTAGGGGCTAAATTTCGCAAATGGGCTAATTTTCCATGGTTTTTCCAAAAAAGAGATTCGTTATTTTAAAAATGATTTGCCCAAATTCTATAGGATAAAATTATTTTACCTTAAAAATCGCCCAAATTTTATAAAAACTATATAAAATCCTTAGAAATTTGAATATTTTTACAAAAATATCGCCAAACATTTATAGTTGGCATATGAAGGATTAGTAAGAT